>CM045764.1:134851577-135305388 GCA_025200525.1 Camellia lanceoleosa | reverse complement strand
CGGCTCTATTACCACCTGGAACTATACTCTACATCATGTTATAAGTGATGAAGAAGAAGAAGAAGAAGAAGAAGAAGAAGAAGAAGAAGTAGAAGAAAAAGAAGAAGAAGAATGAGGAAGATGGAGGAGAAAGAAACAAAAGATGAATATTTCAGAATTTTTGAAATTAGTTTTCAAGCAACCTTTGACATATCGAAATCGCCCATTATATGAAGAAGTGAAAGCAAGGTAGTTGTAGACACCCCATTTTTGATCGTCCTCAAGACTTGGGCGTCATAGCTTGAACACTCGGTGATCACCCATGTTCGTGTTAGTTTTGAGTTCGGAGGTCTCGGCGCACTTGCCTCGGATCTCTCAACTCGGCTGTTTTGTGTTTGATTTTGCACCAAACACTTGTGTTTTTGCCGAGGGTGAAAGTAGCTTGTTAGCTACCTGACACCAAACCACGGCTTGAGGCCACCGCCTGTATTCTTTCTACGGCCATTGGTGTGATATACTATTGGCGGTCGGGCATTTGGTGTGGTCGGCCGACCATCTGTTTGGACGATGGCCTCCTTTTACGGCGATACCACCTTTTTGCCTTTTTAGGCATAATGCATGCCAGTGTGCTGTTGGAATGCATGGACCACCCCCATGCAGGTGTGGTTGTTTTGAACCTTTGACCCTTTTGATCCAGCTTCTCATGGAAGCTTGACCTCTTTGCTCTAGCTTCTTGAGGAAGCTTGACCCTTTGTCTTAGCTTCCTCAAGAAGCTTGCACCTTAGGTTAGCTTCCCTTGGAAGCTTGACCTTGACCCTTTAGGATAGTTTCTCTAAGAAGCTTGGAGCCATTCCTTGTCTATATAAGAGTCCCTCCTCCTCCTTTGTGTTGGTTCGGCAAAATTAGACCTAAAACATATATATATACGATATATATATCTTCTCTCTCTATATCTCCCTCTCTCTCTTCATTTGTGTGTGTTTGAGGGCCTAAAGGGTGATTTAGTCTTTAGTTTTGCACTAAGACACACACTACACCATCGCCGACTTTGGGAGGTCTTGAGGGTTTTTCTTGAGGTTTTGGGTGGTTTTGATCGAGAAGAAGATTTGCATACATTTGTTCTTCAAGGGTTCTTCAAGGGTAACACTTTTGCTTTATATTCCCCAATCTTGCACTAGTCTTTAACCTATCTTTCTTCTTGATTCAAGCTTTGTGTATAAGCTGAAAAAAGTCTTGTATTTGCATGCTTAAGAACTTTCATTAAGGTCATTTTGGTGTTGGGGTCGACCTCTCCCTCTTAGGCCTTATTTGGCCCTTTTGGTGCTCTCTTTGTTAAGCTTTGGAATACTTTTGTGTTTGACCTTCTCTGCTTGAAATCAGTGGATTTTCAGTGGTGAAGAATTTTGAAGTCTTGCATAAGGGAGGACACCCTCTCCCTTTGGTCTCTCTTTTGTTTGCATGTTTTGGCTCATAAGGGTAGCATGTATGATTAGTTGTTCTTGACTTCATTTAAGAGCTTCTTGGGTGTTGTTGGGTCATATTATGCCTCTATTTTTGGTCGGATTAGTGACCCTTCCATGCTTAATATACTTGCTTTGTATTCCTCCTTTGCCTAGAAGTGCATCATGTATTTAGTCTACCATGCTCTCATATTTTGGCCTAGCTTTGTGAAGTTTTTAGCCATATTTTACCATGCTTGAGGTCTGTTGGGTGTTGATATGGTCATGCATTTCATGCTTTATATAGCCTCTTTGCATTCTAGCATGTTGACATCGGTGTGTGAGTCATGAGCATGCTTGAGTTGGCCTATTTGGTGATTTGGAATCACTTATGATGTCATTTCAGTCCATGTTTTGTGCTTACATACTTGTATTTGTTACTCTTTTAATGCCTTGATGAGATATGGTCTTATGCTCCATGTTTAGGCCTTAGTGCATGCCTTTTGTTTAAGTCATTTAGGATGCCATTCATGTGGGTTTTGGGGTGTATTTTGCATGCATTAAAACTCTATTTTTTGGTTGAATAGTCCATGCCATGTGTGGTTGGGGTAGTTATAGTAGAATGCTCCTATTTATGCCTTAGTCTTAGGCCCATTGGTATGCATGTTTGCATGAACATTTGTCCACCATTTGCATCATCTTTGGCCACTATTTTGAGGTGTGGTGAGGCCCTCCATTTAGTCTAAGTCCATTCTTGTATATAGTTGTATGTTTGACTTGTTGCCTCTCATTGCATGCTTGCATTGTACCATGTTTGCATCACATGTTAAATCACATTAGATTGCCTCTTGCATGATTAGCATATTGCATGCTTGCATAATAGATTGCATTGCATTTGGCATGTCTTGCATCTTAGCCTCATATTGCATTCTTGAGCCATGTTTGTATACATGCATTGCATTGCTTGTTTGGGGTGTCAAACCAAGCATGAGAATGAGTGTGTTCATACTCAAAGTGGTCGTGCGTCTCAACCCTTGATGCATGTGCTCTTGACCTCAATATGATAGGGTGTTGGCATTCATCTCTTTTGTTGCATGCATTTACATTAAGTTGCAAACTTGGTGCCTTAGGCCATCATGCATCAAAATCGTGATTGGTGGCTGAGGTTGAGGTCACACTCCATGAGTCCATAGCATGATTGGGAGAGTGGCCATGCATACATTGCTTTGAATTTCCTTGCCATACCTTGCGTCCTCTCTCTTTGTCAAAACTAGGTTTCTGCGAGGAAGAAATGGCGGTAGGCCATATCTGATCTTGCCGGCCATCAATTACCGGCGGTGGTGTAACTTTTGGCAGTAAGCCCATACTCATGGCGATGAACTTGAATTGTGGCGATGACACCCAAAGCACTCGAGAGGGTGATTCAGAATGGGTCTGGGGACTTTCAAAATTTTGGAAGGCAGGTGTAAGCAGAGGCAGTGGCATGGCACGGGTCTCTGAGGCTAGTCGAGCATGCATCATTCTAGCATTCTAAGGCGGGGCTGCGACCATCCTCTTTCTACATTTAATTTGTTAATTAAATAGAAGATATGTAATATTTAATTAGTTAGAAGAGTTAATTATTTATTTGTTTTGTATTATTTTTTCGGACCCTTCGGCGAGGGTGATTGTGTAATAAGTGTGCGTGAGTGGGTGTATGTCTTCCAACCCACGTCTTTCTCCCTTTTATTTACTAGCTTTTGATGGTTAGTTTAGGGCATGTTTCAATTAGCATACTTATGATAGCATGTTTGCATACATTCATCTGTTTTGCATGCACCGGGCTCGGCGCATCATACTAACTGCATTTGTATTTCAATCTCAAATTGAATACGTGATAGCTGTAGCATCATCATATGCCATATTAGATTAGCCGAGCCTATTCTAGTGACATTCTGTATGCGTTGCATTAGCCATCTTAACATGAATTAGGATCATGCATTGATTACTAACTTAGTTTCTGTTTTGGCTTGGAGTACTAGGTAAGCTTTTATGCTTTAGCATCTTTGCATGCGTGTGAGTGTTTGCCATGACATCATGCTTGCCATGAGGCTAATTGCTTATGTGATATAACTGCCTGAATGCCTGTGGGTGAAGGTTGGATTGTTTGAATTGGAATAATTCATTGAAATCTGTATTTTAGCCTACTTGCGAGTAGCAAATCTCAAACCATTTTCAAACAAATGGATATGCAATGTTTTGTTCCAAATTAGGCGATCTAGTCTATACTTGTGTTGTGTGCATCACGTAGTAAATCTAGGCTAATATCCGGAATAAGACCCCTTAATGTTTTCAAAACATGATATCATGGTTAGTAGAGGCGATCTTGGATCGGGCGAGAGGGGTGCTCATAGTGACCTTCCAATCGTACCCAAGTTCGAGGCGAGGCAACTTTGGTGATAGCGGACACATGGCCTTAGGCAAACGAGTCAGGGTTCCCTAAATTCCCCCATTAAAAAAATATTTAGGTGGCGACTCTGTATCTGGTAAAGCAGTCCATGTTTGGCACTTCTTTTCTAAAAATCTGTTTTCTCAAAACGGTTTGCCGGATTTGGACTGTTTTGTGCAAGATTAAGGACCGTGACAAGTCGAGTCAAAGCGTGGGTGAGGCCCTCACGAGGCGCGTCCACGGTTCTGGCGACTCTTTGAGGGAGTTTAAAAAGCTTGACTCGAACTTCGTGATATCTTGTTTTGACTACACTTATGTGTTTCTTTGCATTGCATGTGCATTGGTGCGCCTAAGACACCGTGTTGGCCATCTGCTATTCTGGCGGTTTCTTGGAGGCTTGACTTTGTCAAAGCATGCCATAAGAGTGACGGTTGCGGCTTTGCCCGATATGGGAACACAAACCGGTTTTCTGGCACCCTTTTCGTCCATTCGACCTGGTGCATATTGGAACTCCTTTGTGACCATTCCAAACTAGGATAGGTTGCTTACGATATAGGTTGTTTGAAACATTGTGTGCGTAGTGAAACCCTAGCTCGACAAAATAGGGGAAACCCTACTAACATAGGGGTGTTTTGGCTCTCTTTTACTTGCTATGTGCTTTTAGAGTGTATCTCTACGAGGAATATATATCAGTTTGCAAGTTTGGGCATCAGGCCTGCGGGCACCAGTGTTTTGAGGATCGGTTATCTATGGGTATCAAATTTGGTTTTGGGGGCAGTAATCTGGGAACAATGATCAATGATTGAGAACAGTGTATTGACTTATCAGCGGTGTGTTGTGATACCCAACTATGTGTGTTGTGTGTTTATTTTATCTTTGTTATCTTTGTCCATTTATCTGGTTGTTTTATTTCCTTATTATCGCTTTATTTATCTTTTTGCTAGGTAGTTTAGCGCGATTGCTTCTAACCTAGTAGATATTCCCCAAGCACTCTGGACAAGAGGTCGTCGACTCAATCGATCTGAGGATTTGGTAGACGGACAACCAGTGTATCATTCTCTACCCCCGGTTACCAGACGGAGGCGATTAAGCGAGGATATCGATTCAGCAGGCGATTGAAAGTTTTGTCCACCGAGTCTAGGTATAGTAGGAATCGAGTCTTGTTTCTCCATAGAGAGAACATATCTGACAATCTGACTAGATCGAACGAGTATGGCAAGTTTAGAGGAGATGGTGCGCCCGACTCAAGAAACATGAAAACTATGCGACAAGACCTTTGTCAAGCGGAGTTCGCCAAACAACGAGCTCTGATTGTGGCGGAACAAGCGAGTTAATCACAAGGCTCTGACAAGTGGGGCATCTGCTTCACATCAGCTCCTCCCCACCAAGGGTTCCGATGCAGGAGACACCAAGCGTCCAAAATATCCAAGGGATCTGAGCGTTCCAATAGGGCGACTCGCCCGATCAACCCAGATCCTACCCAATTATCCAAGCAGCTCACCAACCTCTGGGACTCCCCTTGAGTTGAGGCAGATCCTGACATTGAAGTTGAGCAAGCTTGAAAAGTTGTTCAAGAGATCCCAGAGTCAAGACCATCACGACATTGAAGATGGATATACCCGCCTGTGACAATTTGCCGGATAGATTCAAGATGCAGCATGTCGACCGATTTGATGGATCTGGGGACCCCATGGTGCACTGAGGTTGTTTTCGGATATTTTAAGGCGATGGGCCTCACTAGACTAAAGTTGTCTCTATTTGTCGGACCTGTCGGTGTGGCGACCATCTGACGCCAAATTAGAAGCGATGTCAAGAAAGCTGGGGCGAGATGGTGAGGCCTTCATTGCACAATACTCATATAATACACAAATCGAGATTACGACGTGATCTTGAGACAACAAACAAGAGCCTAAGGAGAGCTTCTCGGAATTTGTGACTAGATGGAGGGCCAAGGCCTCGATGATGACCTAAGGCCCAGATAAAGATCGATTAGGATGATTGTGCGCAATCTCGGCCCTAAATGATGTAGAAAATGATCGTGCTCCCTTTCCTACCTTTTCGGATCTGCATGAGATGGAGTGCAGATTGAGGATGCCTTGAAGCAAGGCTTGATCGATAATGTGAGAACAACCGGAGAACTTTCAACCGCAACACCAATGCAGGCCCGAGCGGCGCTACAACTACAAGAGCCTCCGAAGTGAGCATGGTCACCACCAACCCCCTTCAAGAACCATGGCAGCCACGCCATTCTCTGGTGCGTTCGGAAGCAATACACAAACAGCCAAATACCCACCCAAAAACCAAAGAGCCTTCACTCCACTATATATGCCCCTGTCCAAAGCTCTGGGGGTTTTAATCAGAAAAGGGCACTTGAAGCCCCTAGAGCCGCGGCCATTAGTGGAAAGACTTCCTTCTACCCACAACCTAGCCAAATATTGCGTATTTCACCAACAGCACGGTCATGACACCGACCTATGCTTCCGATTACGTCATGAAATCCAAGATCTTATTGATAACGGGGTGATTATGCCTCCCGAAAAACCCAATGTCACAACAAACCCTCTCCCACCGCACAACCAAGCTCCACCTCCCAAAAGAATCAAATTTATCCAGACTGGGGTCATGGCCTACGATCCCAGCATATATATCACTCCTTCCCACCTACTTAAGCCGGAGGTGTTCCTTCCTGACTGCACTGACTTGTGCATGTTGGACATCTCCAGAACCCAACTCGAGCCAATGGTGGTGATTGTCGAAGACAGAAGAGGGGGATTTCAGAGGAGAATAAGATTGTTGAGCGAGGAATCTGGGAGTTTTATTGAAAAGGTATCTGATCCGAGTGACTACATTTCGTCGATGAGGCGAGGATGGGCCAAATGTGGAATGCCACAGAGATAAGCGTGTGTGATCAAGGGGATGGATTTGGACGGAGGCGAGCGATTTGTGGTTGTGGAAGAGGACCTTGCCAACCTCCGGTTTTTAGGGACCAAGATCCGGGGCCTTACCGGTCGGTGGTTTGATTATGAGAATCGGAGAGCTATTGGGTGGTTGGATGATCAGCGGATGTTATGGAAGAATGCCAACGAGCGAGGGCCCGGTAGGGGCAAGAATAACGATGGTGGCGGAAGGGCGAAAATCGAGATACATCGCGGAGGCGCCGGTGTCGAGAATCTTGCTCGAGTTGGAGCATTTTGAATCTGAGGATTGTTGAACAAGCAAGTTATCTTGTACAGTTGGAACAGGAAAGATTTGGGGATTACGAGAGAATCGAAAAGCTAAAGCCCATGTGGGGATAAAAGCTTTGTCTTGAGGAGAGAATCTTGCGAGCATATGGATGGAGAATCTTGAGTCTGAAACGATCATCTGGGATCAGGACGGTGTCTGTCCATTGTCGATGGAATGTGGTGGGAGGGCGATGATCTATGTCTTGCCCACGGATGAGGATTGGGGAGTAACCAACGGATGATACAGTACATTGGTGAAGTTGACCATATGACTAGGAGTGGGCGGTATTTCAAGCCTCCGCATCTAGATCGGCGAGGCGTCTGGGAAAGATAAGGAGGCGGAGAAAGCGAAGAGAAGCAACTCGAAGAAGAAACTATCTTGAAGCGGTGAAAAAGATACAGCGAGACATCTCCATCTAGGGAATGCTTATGGCATCATGGTGCATCGACAAAATTTGTCTTATCGGCCATGGACAAGGCCAAGCTCTCGATAGAAACCACACGGAAGCGGTGGTGGGATTAGTTTTTCGGGAGGAGCTACGATGTTAACTTTCTCGACAAGGAATTGCCACTGAGGGCGAACCATAAGCCACTCTACATCTCGTGGAATGTAGAGACAAATGGATACCGTGGTACTTGTCGACATGGTCGCCATCAATGTGTGCGGCAAGAACGCATATCGATCGGTTTAAAGACCACGGACTTTGCACTGCCAGGTGATTGGGCGTATGACAACCTGGCGAAGAAGTGATGGGAACAATAAAAGTTTAGACCAAGGTTGGGCCGAGACAGCATGAGATAGAGTTCCATGTCTTAGAGGTTCCTGCAACTTTCAACCTGCTTTTGGGGCGGCCGTGGCTGCATCAGGTGAAGGCAGTGTCATCCATCTTGCATCAAATGGTGAAATACCCCCATGGGAAGGGAATAGCCATTGTTTTTGGGAATTCATTGATCCATCCACCACCAGAAGTATCTGCGCTAGTTTTGGAAATTGAGCACGGTATGGAGGATGTGTTCATGTTAGGTTTTACCTTGGCCGAGGCTCGGGTAGTTCAAAACATCATGGCTATTAATGAGGGGTTGTATGTCAGTGCTCAATCAGTATACCTCATGAATAAGCTCCAACACATCCCCGGGATAGGATTGGGAAAGAGTGGCCGGAAGGGCGTCGCAGCATTGGCCAAAGTGCGACACAATCCACATACCTTTGGCTTGGGTTACCTGCCCACCAGAGAGGATTGGATAAGGAAAGGCAAGGAAATTGCTAGAAGAGCCAGAGCGAAGCAGGCGAGGAAGCCTTTTCAACTAATGCATCGGCCCATCCAGGGTACCCTAAACGGACGCTTCGTTCGGGAGGGGGAGGACTTCCCATTTTGTGGCTTTCCAGAAAGGTGGTTGAATGCGGAGAGAAAGCGCATGCCAGGTTTTGAGATCTTTTTTGACCTGCAATTATCAGGGATGATGTTGCTGAAGAACAGACAGACCCAACAGTTGAGGGTAAACAGAGCAAGGAGATGGAGTCTGAGGACGTCGAGATTGAAATGGGGGTAGCACTGGCATGTCTACTTTCAGATCCTCCAATCGAACAGAAGTGCTTGGGGGATAACTTCTCGGTATCCATGATCGGGAATGAAACGGCTGCAGGCCTACCAGCAAATATTTTGGATGCATCCATTGCACCCTCCCTCATTTGGCAATACGAGGAGGGATTTTTGTCAGCGACACCGGTTAGGTAGTGGCGAATCTGATTCCACGAGTCTTGTGAGTCGGAATCGGGTTCAGCTCAAGTCTGAGTCTGGTATTCTGAGGGTGATAACACGGATGCCACGATCTGTCGGTCGTCTTTTCTT
The DNA here is from genome assembly GCA_025200525.1 of Camellia lanceoleosa. Taxonomy (NCBI): domain Eukaryota; kingdom Viridiplantae; phylum Streptophyta; class Magnoliopsida; order Ericales; family Theaceae; genus Camellia; species Camellia lanceoleosa. The sequence goes on along the minus strand of CM045764.1, from coordinate 135,296,468 downwards.
TCTCTTTTAGTCTGTTGTATGAAGAATCGGACGGTTTGGATGTACTTAATGAGAATGATGTGGATGTGGTTTTGAGTACTTTTACGTGCCTTTGATTTATTGCTTGAATCGGGACTTTCAAAATTTTGACAAAAGCAGCGAGGAAGAAATTCCTCGGTTTTGCAATGATTAATTGATCAAGAGCGAAAGATTTGTTAAACCCTTAATGGATGAAATCACTCTGTGAATATTGGTATTGAGAAGGACCCGTGGTTGGTCGGATCGGGTCCGCGTTGTCTTGGAAAGCGGCGCTTAGTCGCTTTATTAAAAGATTTCAAAGATGTTTTGGCGTGGTCCTATGAAGACATGCAGGATCGATCTGAGATTATGCAGCCGGATCCCTCTTGACCGAGGCCCAACATCAAAGCGAAACTTCGAAGGATTAGCCTTTGGGCCATCAAGATTAAGGAAGAGGTCACCAAACAAATCGATGAGGCTTCTGTTGGTATCGAATACCCGACTTGGTTGGCTAACATTGTTCGGTACCAAAGAAAGATGGCGAGGATCCGGGTGTGCGTGGATTTGAGGATTTGAGCGAGCTAGTCAGAAGGGCGACTTTCCTGCCGCATATTGATGAGTTGGTGGATTTCACGGTGGGCATGCTTTGCTTTTCGTTTATGGATGGCTTCTCGGGCTACAATCAGGATAGTGATGGCTTTTGAAGACGGAAAAAGCGCCTTCACCACCTCGGAAGACCCTCTTGCTGAGTGATGCCGTTTGGGTTAAAGAATCTTTGGAGCTACATATCAGCAGGCGCGACCACAATATTGCATGACATGATCCACAAAGAGGTTGAGGTGTATGTGGGCGACATGATTGTCAAGTCCAAAAGAAAGAGGGCCACTACACGCCTTGCAAAAGTTCTTCAAAGGATCGAGAGAATTCGGTTCTTGGTGAATCCTCGAAGTGTACGTTTGGTGTTCTGGCGGGGAAAATGCTAGGGTTTACGATTACAGAGAGGTATCAAAGTCGACCCTTCAAAATCAAGGCCATCTTAGAAATGCCACCACCAAGGTGAAAAGGAGGTGCGAGGCTTTACGGGTAAGTGCAATTCATAAGGCGGTTTATCTCAAAATTAACCTTGACTTGTGAACCACTTTTGGTCTCTGAAGAAAGGAAAGAAATTCAATGGGACGGCGATGCCAAGATGCTTTTGAGCAGATCAAGGAATATTCTGAGAACCCACCGTGTTGTCACCACAGGCGGAAAACCGTTGATATTGTATCTTCGATGGCTTGAGACTACAATGGGCTGTATGCTTGCGCAAGAATCAGAGGACAAGGTGGAGAGGGCCATCTACTATCTGAGTAAGAAGATGTTGGAGTATGAGACTCGCTACACACTGCTGGAGAAGGCTTGCTTAGCCTTGGTATGGGCTACCAGGAAGCTGCGACACTACCTGTTAGCTCACTCTGTAATGTTGGTTTCGCGACTGGATCCCATCAAATATCTTTTCAAGAAACTGGCACTTACGGGTAGGCTAGTTCATTGGTTGCTGTTGCTTTCCGAATTCGATTTGAAATATGTGATCGCAAGTCGATCAAGGGAAGAAGCGATGGCGAAATTCTTAGCCGATCATCGATGGAAGGGTGAAGCGATTGAGTACTTATTCGAGATGAGACCATTTTGCATATCGAAGATGAAACTTGGGCGATGTACTTTGTGGAGCGTCAAACCCTACGGATATGGGATAGGAGTGTTCTTGATAGCACGACAATTCCGTATCCCTCTAGCCTTCAAACTCGGTTCAAAGTCTCGAACAATGAAGCGAGAATATGAGGCATGCATTCTTGGTCTAGAAGCGACCCTCGAACTAGGGGCAAAAGCGGTTGGGCGTCATTGGGGACTCGAACCTTGTTGTATCTCAAGCAAAAGGAGATTGGAAAGTTAAAGAAGAAAAGATGATAATGTATCACCAGACCTTGGATTTGTTAATTCCTCGGTTTGAGAAACTGAACTTTACTCATCTATTAAGGGAGAACAACAGGTTCACAGATTCACTAGCAACTCTATCTTCCATGATAGACATCCGTTTGGAGTCGGATCGTCCGGTCATTATCGACCAAAATTTGTCTTGACTACGAGTCGATTCTTTGCTATAGATGAGGTTCAAGATGAAAACTCCTGGTATTACGATATTTGGAATTTCTTGGAGAAGGAAGCATATCCACCAGGGGCAAATGCCAAGGATAAAAGGGCAATCAGAAGAATGGCGTTCGGTTCATCATCTGCGGGGTAAGCGTATAAGAGGTCATCTGGGAATGCATAAGTTGTGTGTAGAAAGCGAAGAATCAAAGCGCCTAATGGAGGCCATCCATGGAGGAGAATGTGGTGCACATATGAGCGGGTAATGTTGGCTCGGAAGATCCTCGAGCATGGGTTACTATTGGTCCACCATGGAGGAAGATTGTATCGATTTTGTTCGGCGATGCCACAAATGTCGAGATCCATGCAAACCGCATGAACATCCCGCCGAAACTATACAACATGACCGCCATGGCCATTTTAGTTGGGGAATCGATGTGATCGGAAATTTGTCACTTGAAGAAGTCGAGTGGGCATGAGTTCATCTTGGTCGCGATAGATTATTTTACAAAGTGGGTCGAGGCCCAATCTTATGCGGTGTTGAAGGCTTCACATGTCGCGAAGTTCATCAGAAACATCATCATTTGTCGTTATGGAGACCCAAATCAGATCATTTCAGATAACAGTTCCGACTTTAAGAAAGAAGTGATTGACTTGCTGGAGAAATACAATGTGGCTTTTCATAAGTCATCCACATATCGGCCGCAAACCAATGGAGCGATTGAGACCGCTAACAAGAACATCAAACACATATTGCAGAAGATGGTGGAAACCTACCGGGACTGGCCAGATAAGTTGCCGTTTGCTCTGTGGGGCTACCGGACTTCAATCAGAACTTCTACTGGGGCGACTCCGTATTCATTGGTTTATGGGATGAAGGCCGTTCTACCTATTGAAATTGAGGTTCTGTCTTTGCGAGTATTGGTTGAGTGTTAGATAGCCGAAGTAGATTGGCAGCAAAGCAGATTTGAAGAACTCATGCTCTTCGATGAAAGAAGACTAAAAGCACTGTACCACGTTCAAGGTTATCAGAAATTGCGGGGCTTTCAACAAGAGAGTTAAGTCGAGGAATCTAAAGAAGGAGATTTGGTACTCAAGGACAACCGAGCTCCCATCCACGACCCAAGGGGCAAGTTCGGACCCAATTGATTTGGTCTACATTATCAAGTCTATTTGGTCGAATTGGGTGTCGTTTTGATGGACCTAGATGGCCTAGAGTTCTCTAACCGATCAATATGGACAAGTTGAAGAAATATTATCACTGAGAGGCTCGCTGGGCGAAAACCGAAAAGGGTGACCTAGGCAAAAGTTAGAGCATGAAAAATTTGAAATTATAAAAGCGAGCTCATAAGGTTGAAAACCATAAAGGCGGCCTTGGCAAAAGTTAGAGCGCAAAAGGAGAGTGAAAATACTCGAGTGAACCCAAGCCTGAACTACGTAAGGCTTGATTTCCATCTTTGGGATACGTAGGCAACTTCATCCTAAAGTTCAGCCATAAACTTTTCCCCGATCAACTTTGTCCATTTGATCATTTCGGCCATCTTTGTTTATTCAGCATTCAAGAGTTCGGTTGTGATCTCTGGTGTAGTGCTTTTTAGACTAGGGGCAACTTTCCGTTGCTGTGCAGTGTCGTGGTACTTTTCAGACTAGGGGCAACTTTCTAGTTGCGGGAATCCGATGTTGTGCATCTTAGTGACAGGTCTCAGGCGTGTCCAGTTCTGATCCATATCGAAAATAGTTTTGAAAAGTTTTGATAAAAGTTGACTTTGTTCAAATTAATCTTTTTACAACTAAGACCATTTTTGGACCAAAGCGGAAAATTTTCAGTACCCACAACCTTCAATTTCATTGATTTCAATACAGAGTTCTCATGCTTTTGCATGCAAATTGAAGTTGCTTTTTTATTACATTCATAAAGAAAACTTGAAAGTACTAATAAAGTAATAAATCTGGGGCATAGTTAAGTCAGGTGTTCTTGCGCCCCCTCCCAGAGCTAGTCGAAGCCTCTGATGCCAAGCTAGGCCCAATCTGTGCCTCATCATTAAGCCAATCTATGCACTCATCGGACAAAGTACAGCTGAAAGTGGGAGCGGGGGCCAGGAGCTCTCTAGTCCTCCAAGCTGTCGTATATCGGGCAAGCTGTGTGCCTCGGATCGGGAATGTAGCCGGGTACTCTATCCCCTCTGGTGGACAAGTCTAATCATGACCAAACTGGCGCCGGAACCGGAATGAGAAGTAGAACACACAGTGAGTCAAGCCAATCAGCTGAATCCCAGGTTGGCGGGTCATGCTACAGCCCATTGCTGGTTGATTAAGCCAAGGGCACCGCCAAGCAATGCGGTCTGCGGACAAGCCGCACATCCAGTCAAACCACCAACCCTCATCAAGGGCATCGACTAGGCATTGCCTGAAGAAGTAACCACGAGCTGAGTAAGCTGAACAAGAGTCCACAACCTGTAACTTGTCCATCAACTACACCTGGGGAGGGATGAAAAAATGAGAGAATAAAGAATAGAGAGATGTACGATGAGAGAAAAAGTAAAAAGGGGGGTTTTGTGAGAAAAACTGAGCTTGAGGGCCGAGTGGTGTGAGCAAAACATATGTGAGATTGGGTGGGAAACATTACCTACAGCAATAGTGGACTTCCCGCAAATTTGGTCGTTTCGCAGCGATGGAAGGCGTCCAAGCCCATCAATGTCTCAGCCAGAGTCATGGCGATGCAACTCTTACCCTCCTTCAAACCTTAGGCAACCTCGATCAACCAGACACTAGATCCTCTAGAGCCTGAGGCAAGTAAGAAATGAGATAGCATGCACAAACAAAGTGCGTGTTGCGAAAACCTTGCCAATGATGGTCACCACGGTCTGACCCGAGAAAAAGCGGTAAATCAAACTCGGAATATCGGCATTCCGTCATAAATCAAAGATCGGCGTCGGGTATTGAGAGCCCACATTTGTCCTAAGGCTTGGGCATAGCCAAAAGCGAAGTTGGGGCAAAATCTCTTCGTTGCTCTCGGACTCCATTAAAGCTCGAAAATCTTGAAGGTAGGACATACCTCTTGCGCTAAAGCTAAAAACATCGTCACAGTTCCAAAACCTTGCGCGGCATGGAGAAAGCGAAGGTGTAGCAGTCTGACCGAGTGAATAGTGCGTTTATCTGAACCCGGAAATTCAGCTTTTCCGAGCCATCCAAGTTGGCAATCCAAGCTGAGAGATTCTAGGCAAGAAACTCTTCCATTTGGAGCAAATCAGTGTTGAATTTAAGAAAACTATGAAGTTGAGGCTTTTCTAGAAGATAAGGTTGAGTGGAGGACAAATGTCAGCATTCTGCTGGTTCTTGCAATTTATGGCCGGCCGGCCAAATATAGTGCCGATCGACCATCACTTTTGGCCGATGGCCATCCCTTGAGGTCGATGGCTTTCCCTTGTGGCCGGTGGTCTTCCTTCTTGTCCCATGAGCTGTTTATGAGTTGAACATGATGAGGTATTGTGGTTGGAACCTCTACCGATGCCCTCCGGTGATCGATCCTTGCGGGGCCACACCCTTTCGCTTATCGAGTTGTTGTACATTTGCTTATCGAGTTGTATTTCACTCTCTTTAAGTCTTTGATTTGCTTATCGAGTTGTACTCGCACTTGGTTGACTTATCGAGTTTCTTTGTTTTGCTTATCGAGTTGTAAGTCAGTTCACTACCTGATTATTACGATGCGAGTGCTCAATTTTTGAACAAAGTTCAATTTCATTCACATTGTTATACCACGCGATGCGATGCATAGAAAGTACAAATGTAACACCGTTTTCAAAATAGCTGTTTCATTTCCATCATGTGTTTTGCAAAAATACACAGTTTTGAGAAAAAAATAATAAAATAACTTTGCACGAGGCGCGATGTCTTAAACTACGATAAAAGGAAAGTAAAAGCAAAAGAGGGAAGGCGTAGGGTATAAGGATTGAATGCGATAACCTCCCCATGCGGTCGATGCATCCCGCACTCTTGTTTGGGTCAACTATATGGTTTGGCACTTTCATTACTCAAGGCGAGTGCAAGGAAGTGCACTTTTTGGAACATTAGTAGGCCTTGAGTTGACCTCGGTAGTGTCTTTTTGGCGATGCTCGTGCGCGAAGAACACCCCTTCTGTATCCTTTTTGTATCTCGTGAACTCCACAAATCGCTTCAATTATCTTTGTGTTGCGATGCTTTGTATTTCAACATCATGAATGACTTGTCTTTACTATGTTTCAAGTTCCTATACACATTGCATGTGTTGTCGCGTTATGCTTTACTTATATGTGTTCAAGTTCCTATACACATTGCATGCGTTGTTGCGTTATGCTTTACTTATATGTGTTCAAGTTCCTATACACATTGCGTGCATGCGTGCATTGCTTTACTTATATGTATTCAAGTTTCCTTTTATACACATTGCATGCATACATGCATTGCTTTACTTATATGTGTTCAAAGCTCCTTTTATACACATGGCATGCATACGTGCATTGCTTTACTTATATGTATTCAAGCTTCCTTTTATACACATTGCATGCGTTGTCGCGTTATGCTTTACTTACATGTGTTCAAATTCATTTTATACACATTGCGTGCATGCGTGCATTGCTTTACTTATATGTATTCAAGTTTCCTTTTATACACATTGCATCGTTGTCGTATACTTTACTTACATGTGTCTACATCTTCACATTAATACGCTCACGTTGTCCGTGTTCTTTACTTACATGTGTTTGCACCTTCATAGCATTGTTATGTTTGTTTCAAATCGCATTGTTATGCGTTCTAATCGGTTTGCACTGTCACGCACTTTCAATTGCATTGATATGCATGTTGTTAACAATATTGTACCTGTTAAGTTTTCTTTCTTTTTCAGGGACGATATTGTATGTACAGTTCATTTGAAGCTGGCACGACCAGACGAACCGCACATATATTGTATTCTCGCGTGAAGCGTGGCGAAATTACATGATTCTCTTACACTCTCTGCATTGTAGTGTAGTTTGGTGTGTGCTAGCTTAAAATTGTTGCATTGTTATGCTTCTATAGCTTTCTTTGCATGATCATAAGTTATCCTCGGCTTCTTGCATTGTCGGTTGCATTTTGCCTTACCTTGGTAGCATATCTTTATCTGACTTGTATGTTTTGTCTAAGTCTTGGCCTTGTCAAAAATGGGTTGTCTTGGGCTTTGACAATCACTCCGTCATTATTATGACTTTGAGTTTTGTCAAAGAGGGGTAACTGTAGACACCCCATTTTTGACCGTCCTCAAAACTTGGACGTCACCGCTTGAACACTCGGTGATCACCCATGTTCATGTTCATTTTGAGTTCGGAGGTCTTGGCAACGCCTTGCCTCGGGATCTCTTAACTTCATTGTTTTGTGTTTGGTTTTGCACTAACACTTGTGTTTTTGCTTCGAGGGTAGAGAGTAGCTTGTTAGCTACCCAACACCCACCGGCTTGAGGCCGTGTATTCTTTCTAGGCCATTGGTGAGATATACCATTGGCGTCGGCATTTGTGTGGTCGGGACCATCTGTTTGGCCGATGGCCTCCTTTTTGGCCCGATACCACCTTTTTGCCTTTTTAGGCATAATGCATGCCATTTGTGCTACTGGAATGCAGGACCACCCCCCATTCACGTGTGTGGTTGTTTTGAGCCTTTGACCCTTTTGACCCTAACCTCTTGCACCCTTTGCTCAAGCTTCTTGAGGAAGCTTGACCCTTAGTCTTAGCTTCCTCAAGAAGCTTGCACCCTTAGGATAACTTCCTTGGAAGCCTTGACCCTTTAGGATAGCTTCTCTTGGAAGCTTGGAGCCTTTTCATTGTCTATATAAGAGACCTCTCCTCCTTTGAGATGGTTTAGCAAAAACGAGCAAAATACATATATATATATATATCGATATATACTTTCTCTCTATATCTCCCTCTCTCTCTTCATTGTGTGTGTGTTTAAAGGCCAAAATGGTGATTTCTTCTTAGTTTTGCACTAAAACACATGCTACTACACCATACTTCAACTTTGGGAGGCATTGAGGGTTTATTCTTGAGGTTTTGGATTGATTTTGATCAGAAGAAAGGTGCATTTCTTGTTCTTCAAGAGTTCTTCAAGGGTAACACTTTTGCTTTATATTCCCCAATCTTGCACTAGTCTTTAACCTATCTTGCTTATTGTTTTAGACTTTGTGTATAACTGAAAAAAGTCTTATATTTGCATGCTTAAGGTGCTTCATTAAGGTTGTTTTGGTGTTGGGGGTCGACCTCTCCCTCTTAGGCTTTGTTTGGCCCTTTTGGTGCTCTCTTTGTTAAGCTTTGGTTACTATTGTGTGTTGACCTTCTCACCACTGAAATCTAGTGGATTTTCAAGTGAAAAGGAGTTTTGAAGTCTTGTATAGGGGAGAGACACCCCTCTCCCTTTATTGTCTCATTTGCTTGTGTTTTGGCTCATAAGGGTAGCATGTATGCCTAGCTTTGTTTGGCTTCATTTCAGAGGTTATTTGGTGTTTATTTAGCATGTTTTACCTCAGCCCCATGTTGGTTTGTTGACCCCTTGCATGCATAATACACTTGCCTTGTATTCCTCTATTTTGCCTAGAAATACATCTTGCCTTTGGACCATCATGCTTGCATGCTTTGGCTTAGCTTTGTGAAGTTTTTGGTCATGTTTTAACATGCTTAAGGTCTGTCTTGAGTCTTTGGAGCCATGCTTTCCATGCTTTATATAGCCTTTTTGTATTCTAGCTTGTTGGCCGGTGTGTGAGTTGTTAGCATGCCTCATTTGGTCTTTTTCAGTGATTTGCAATCACCTATGATGTCATTTCAGTCCATGTTTTGTGCTTACATACTTGTGTTTGTTACTCCTTTAATACCTTGAAGGGATGCGGTCTTATGCTCCATGCTTAGGCCTTAATGCGTGCCTCTTTTTTTAAGTCATTTGGGATGCCATTCATGTGGGTTTTGGGGTGTATTTTGGCATGTTAAAACTCTATTTTTGGTTGAATAGTCCATGCCATGAGTGGTTAGGTAGTTGTAGTAGAATGCTCCTCTTTATGCCTTAGTCTTAGGCCCATTGGTATGCATGTTTGCATGAGCATTTGTCCACCATTGCATCATCTTTGGCCATTGTTTTGAGGTGTGGTGAGGCCCTCCATTTCGATCTAAATCCATTCTTGTATATAGTGGTATGTTTGACTTGTTGCCTCTCATTGCATGCTTGCATCGCACTATGTTTGTATCACATGTTAGATCACATTGTATTGCTTCTTGCATGATTGGCATATTGCATGCTTGCATAATATATTGTATTGCATTTGGCATGTTTTGCATCTTAGCCTCATATTGCATTCTTGAGCCATGTTTGTATACATGCATTGCATTGCTTGTTTGGGGTGTCAAACCAAGCATGAGGATCAAGGGTGTTCGTACTCAAAGTGGCGTAACACGCCTCAACCCTCGGCCGCTAATGCCCTTGACCTCAACATGATAGGGTGTTGGCACTCATCTCTTTAGTTTGCATGCATTTACATTGATTTGCCAACTTGGCCTCTTAGGCCATCATGCATCAAAATGCATGATTGATGGCCCGAGGGTCAAAGGCCCCACACCCATGAGTCCATAGCATGATTGGGAGAGTGGCCATGCATACATTGCTTTGAATTTCCTTGCTATACTGCTCGCCTCTATTCGTCAAAAACAGTTTCTCAGATAAAGAAATGGCTTACCATACCATGGTCGACCGGCCATACCATCTATTACCAACGTGGTATAAATTTTGGCCGATAAGCCCATACTCATGGCGGTGAACTTGAATTGTGGCGGTGGCACCCCGTAACATTCAGAGGGTGATTCAAAATGGGTCTGGGGACTTCCAGAATTTTCAGAGGAGCAGGGCAGTGTAAACAGAGGCAACAGTGGCATGGCACAGGTTTCCGAGCGGGGCGAGTCGAGCATGCATCATCCTAGCATTCCGAGGTGGGGCTGCGGCCACCCTCTTTTCTGCATTTAATTTGCTAATTAAATAGAAGATATGTAATATTTAATTTTGAGTATTCATTTGGTTGTGTAATATTTATTCGGACCCTCCTAACGAGAGCAATTGTGTAATAAGTGTGTGTGAGTGTGTGTATATCTTCCAACCCTCACTTCTTTCTCCTTTTACTTACCGCTTTTGATGGTTAGTATTAGGGCATATTTAATTTAGCATACCTTATGCTATGCATGCAGCATCCATACATTTGTCTTGCATGCACTGGGCTCAGCGCATCATACTAACTGCATTGTATTTCAATTCCAAGTTGAATACGTGTTAGTTGTAGCATCATCATATGCCATCTTAGAATAACCAAGCCTATCATAGTTGCATCTTGCATGTGTTGCATTAGCCATCTTAACATGAACTAAGATCATGCATATGATTACTAACTAGTTTCGCTTTTGGCTTGGAGTACTTAGTAAGCATTTATGTTTTAGCATCCTTGCATGAGTGTGAGTGTTGCCATGATAGCATGCTTACCATGAGGCTAGATGCTTATGTGATATAGACTGCTGAATGCCCGTGGGTGAAGGTTGGATTGTTTGAATTTGAACAATACATTGAATTTGACCTTGAGAGCGGCAAAACCATATTTTCTAAACCCACTTGGGGGTGGCAAAATTCATGTTTTAGCCTACTTACGAGTAGCAAATTTCAAACCATTTTCCAAACGAATGGATATGCAATGCTTTGTTCCAAATTAGGCGATCTAGTCTATACTTGTTTTGCCGCATCACATAGTAAATCTAGCTAATTAATCGAATAAGAACGCATATGTGTTTTCAAAACGAGATATCATGGTTAGTAGAGGTTGATCTTCGGATCGGGCGAGAGGGGGTGCTCATAGCTGACCTTCCCCATCGTACCCAAGTTCCCGAGCCGAGGCAACTTTGGTAATGACGGACACGTGGCCTTAGGCAAACGAGTCAGGGTTTCCTAAATTCCCCCATTAAAAAATATTTAGGTGGCGACTCTGTATCTGGAAAAGCAGTCCATGTTTGGCATTTCTTTTCTAAAAATCTGTTTTCTGAAAAACGATTTGCCGAATTTGGACTCTTTGGTTCAGATTAAGAACCGTGACAAATTGAGTCCGAACTGTGGGGTAAGGCCCTCACGCGGGGCGCGTCCACAGTAGTGTAGGATGAAATTGTTGGAAATTTTGGTTTATTAGGCTTATTTTAGGCTGACTTTGAGCCCAAAATTGAGTGGGCCCCAAACGTCATTTGGGGTGAGTCCGAGGAGGCGAAGTGTTCCTTGTCGCGTGGCAAGTCACACGGTGAAGACGATTCATCAAAACCATTTATGAGTGAATGGGAACATGACGTCATTTTCGAGTTCGTGGAATAGACATTTAAAGTTTTTAATGTGGGTTTCCTTGTGAGGCTTGTCCCACATTGAAACTTTAAGAGAGTTTTGTTGAGTATATAAGCTCTAGCCTACAACACTTAGGTTGGGCCCCAAGGGGCACCCCAAGTTTGTAGAAGGGATGAGTTATGGACAAAGTGAACCTTAGCCCTAACCACCACAGGGGCGCCAGGTGTGGATGTGGGTGTGGGTCGAGTCGGTTATTATATTAATTTTTTGGAGAAAAATTCTTTTGAATTTTTTCAAAAATTATTGCAGGAATTTTAATTTAAATTTGAATTCAAATTTGTCCAAATAATTGTGCCCATTCCGATTATCTTTCAAACAGATTTTGAACCTGCATGATTCAAACTGCTGGCTAGTTATTTGTCTGAAAAACTGCCAATAGATCTGTTGTAGTTTGAAACCGAGTCTGTTTGTTTGAGTATTGCACTTGTTCAGTTTGAATTCATACATTTTAAGGTTTGAATTCATACCTGTTTGGCCCTATAAATACATACCATATTTCAGCATTTTATAAATCCAAAAATTAGCCTGAATTTTATTTCTCTTACTGTTCAAAATTTTCTATTTACATTATTTCTTTATATTAGTTTTAGAGATAAAATAAAGAGAGTATAAGAACACAAGGTTCTAGATCGCCGTACAAATTTGTATGGAGTGCTACTACAAGTTTGTGAAGATCATTGTATCCTGGGAGATAGACGCCACTCAACCATAAACACCGTAGCGGGGTGAATCTGTCTTAAGGACAGAGTGTCACACACTCGACTTGGTCTTTTATTTTTCATTTGGTTCGACAAAATAAATTCTGTAAGTTTTTATTTTATTTTGTTTGATTTAGTTTCAATGTATTTTATTTACACTGAAGATTGTTCCAATAATCTTAAGACAAATTCGAATTATTCTGTTTACAGAATTTTTCGTTTGTTTCCTTTTCTCTTTCTTCTTTTAAGAAAATTATTTTCTGTGGATTTACAAAATAATATTTTGTTTTATAAATTAGAATTAAATTATAATTTTCTGTGTAGTATAAATTCTAGTAATAATTTTGTTTTATAAATTAGAATTAATGCCTACTGAAACAAATGCTCAAACAAGTACTACTGTGGTGGTCGCAATGATGCCAACCCCTCTCTGTAGACAAAGACCAGAAATCACGGTGAAAAGCTAGAGAAGTTCTTAGAAACTGATTTTAAAAGATGGCAACAGAAAATGTTGTTCTATCTTACAACTCTAAACTCGACTCGCTTTCTCCGCGAGGATGCTCCTATTTTGAAAGAGGATAAAACCGACCGGCAAGTGGTTGCTACGGTCGATGCCTGGAAACATGCTAATTTCCTCCGCCGGAACTACATCTTGAATAGACTTGACAACACATTATACAACGCTCATATTCTATCAAGACAAAGAAAGGAACTTTGGGCGCCTTTGGAGAAAAAAATATAAAATGAAGATGTCGCTCAAAGAAATTTGTGGTTGGCAAATTCCGGGATTTTGTAATGGTTGATTCAAAAACTGTGATCAGCCCAGTTCAAGATCTCCAACTCATTCTGCATGACATTCACGAATAAGGCATGTCTCTCTGTGAATCCTTCCAAGTTGCAGCCTTAATTGAAAAATTGCCACAAGGCTAGAAGGAATTCAAGAACTATGTCAAACACAAGCGCAAAGAAATGTCTATGGAAGAATTAATTGTGCATTTGAGGATTGAGGAGGACAACCACAATTTTGAAAAGCGGGCTAGTAAGCATCCTATGGAGTCTAAGGCAACTATGGTGGAACATGCTTCAAAAACCAAGAAACGAAAGTTTTTTGGAGAAAGTTCATCACAAAGCTCTAAAGGGGAGGGGGAAAATAAAAAGTACAAGTTTAATGGTAAATGTTACATCTGTGACAAAGAGGGACATCGGGCCAAAGATTGCCGTAGCAAAGGCAACAAAGAAAAGAAAACAAGCAAGAAGCCCGCCGCCCATATGACCGAAGTGGACAATATTTCCAATGGTGTAGATGACATCAATCTTTCTGCAGTTATTTCCGAGACAAATCTTGTCAGAAATCCTAAAGAATGGTGGGTGGACACTGGTGCTACTCGCCACATCTGTGCCGACAAAAAGATGTTCACATCTTATTCTATAGTGGACAATGGTAAACAACTTTTTATGGGCAACTCCTCAACTTCCAAAATTGAAGGACAAGGAAAGATTGTACTGAAGATGACATCTGGAAAAGAACTCTCTCTTAACAATGTGCTGCATGTACCGGACATTCGCAAGAATCTTATTTCCAAATCTTTGTGGATTAAGAATGGGTTTAGGCTAGTGTTTGAGAGTGATAAATTTGTACTTAGTAAGAATGGGATGTATGTAGGAAAATGTTACATGTTTGATGGCCTTTTCAAGATGAATGTAATGACCGTTGTACCCTCAATTATTAATAAAAATACATCTTCTTCTTACTTGCTTGAGTTTTCAAATTTATGGCATGGTAGACTAGGACATGTTAATTATGGATCTTTACGTAGATTAATTAATATGGAATGTTTACCTAAATTTGACATTGATTCAAATCATAAATGTGAAATTTGTGTTGAGGCAAAATTTTTTAAATTCTTTTTCATTCAATTGAAAGAAGTACGGAACAACTTGAATTAATTCATAGTGACATTTGTGATTTTAAATCAATTCAAACTAGAGGTAAGAAAAAATATTTTATCACTCTTATAGATGACTATACTAGATATAGTTATGTTTATTTAATTCGAACCAAAGATGAAGCTTTGGAAACTTTCATTCAATATAAGAATGAAGTTGAAAATCAACTTGGTAAGAAAATCAAGAAACTTAGAAGTGATGGAAGTGGTGATTATGAATCACCTTTTGGTGAGTTTTGTAAAGAAGATGGAATAATTCATCAAACCACCGCTTCTTACTCACCTCAGCAAAATGGAATTGCTGAAAGAAAAAATAGGACTTTAAAAAAAATGATGAATGTCATGTTAATAAATTCTGGATTACCTCAGAACTTGTGGAGGGAAGCAATACTTTTTGCAAATTATATTTTAAATAAAATACCCCGAAAGAAAGTGAATCAAACATCTTATGAATTGTGGCATGGAAGAGTACCATCCTACAAATACTTAAAAGTGTGGGGGTGTTTGGCTAAAGCGGCTATACCTAGTCCTAAAAAGACTAAGATAGGTCCTAAGACCATTGATTTCATTTTCATTGGTTATGCCAAGAATAGTAGTGCATATCGGTTTTTGATTCATAAATCAGAACATTCTGAAATGCATGTAAATACTATTATTGAATCTCGGAATGCATCTTTCTTTGAATATGTATTTCCAAAAAAGACTGGACAAGAGACTAGTAGCAATAAAAGATCTCATGATGCTATTACTAGTTAGAATCAAGAACATGATCAAGAACAAGAGTTAGATCAAAATGAGGATGAGGAACTTAGGCATAGTAAACGTGCTAGAACCTCAAAATCTTTTGGTCCAGATTTTCTAACATATTTGTTAGAAAATGAACCTTTAACTTTTAAAAAGGCTATGTCCAGTCCTGAGGCTCATTTATGAAAAAAAGCTGTCAAAAGTGAAGTTGAATCCACCTTGCAAAATCACACTTGGGAATTGGTGGATTTGCCACCAAGTTGTAAAGGTTGTAAACCTTTTGGGTACAAGTGGATTTTCAAAAGAAAATTTAAAGCGGATGGATCAATTGACAAATACAAGGCAAGACTTGTGGTCAAAGGTTTTAGACAAAAAGAAGGTCTTGATTACTTTGACACATACTCATCGGTTACTAGAATAACATCCATTAGAATGTTAATTGCCATTGCATCTCTATACAATCTAGAAATTCATCAAATGGATGTAAAAACCGCTTAAATGGTGAGTTAGATGAAAAAATTTGCATGGAACAACTGTATGGGTTTTCTGCTCTGTGAAAAGAAAAGAAAGTGTGTAAATTGGTTAAATCATTATATGGTTTAAAACAAGCGTCAAAGCAATGACATGAGAAATTTGACAAGGCAATGATGTCAAATGGATTTAAAATTAATGAGTGTGACAAATGTGTTTATATTAAAAATACGACAAATGTTATGTTATTGTATGTCTTATGTTGATGATATGCTCATCATAGTAGTAATAATGACATGATTAAAATTACCAATAAAATATTGAATAAACATTTTGACATGAAGGACATGAGCATTGTCCGATGTAATTCTTGGTATGAAAATTACCAAAACATCGAAGGTTATGCTTTGTCACAATCTCATTACATTGAGAAAATACGACAAATTCAAAGAAAGATGATGATTATCTTACTAGAACACTGTAGATGTTAATTTGTTTCTATCTAAAATGTACAGAAAGTATTGCTCAATTAGAGTATGCCCAAATTATTGGAAGCTTAATGTACTTGATGAATCGCATTTGCCCGAATATAGCTTATGTAGTAAGTAAATTAAGTAGATATACGCGTAATCCGGGAGTAGAACATTGGAAAGCAATTATAAGGGTTCTTAGATATCGCCGATTTACTCGTAACATTGGGCTTAATTATACTAGATATCCATCAGTACTTGAAAAATACTGTGATGCAAATTGGATATCGGATACTAGAGACTCAAGTCCACCAAAGGGTATGTCTTTACTCTTGGTAGAGCGGCTATATCTTGGAAATCTTCCAAACAAACTTGTATTGCTAGGTCTACTATGGAATCATAATTCATAGCCTTAGACAAAGCTGGGGAAGAAGCATAATGGCTTCGCCACTTCCTTAAAGATATTCCATTGTGGCCAAAATCAGACTGCTATATGCATACATTGTGATAGTCAATCAAAGAATAGGTAGAGCACGAGTCATATGTATAGCGGTAAGTCACAACACATTCGTCAGTCGACATAACACCGGGAGACAACTACTCTCTAATGAAATTATTTCCATTGAATATGTGAAGTCTAAAGACAACATAGTGGATCCACTAACCAAAGGGTTAGCAAGAGAGTTAGTTGAGAATTCATCGAGGGGAATGAGACTTAAGCCTATTAAATAAGAGTTACCACAACGGCAACCCAACCTAGTTAACTGGAGATCCCAAGATCTAGGTTCAAAGGGACAACCGAGTTATGAATGACTCAGAAGGATCACCGGGGAGTCCAACTCCTACCCATTTTATGATGAAATAAGTGATGTCTGCAGCATTTTAGGTTAAGTAAAATTTTAATGATTTTTATATCTAGGTAAACCTAGTGGAGTATGGCCAGATACTCTTAATAAGAATTACCTATATGAGTGTGAACTGGACTGGTTCTATGAGAATTGTGAAGGGCTACAATTCTCTAGAGCACTCATGAAAGACTAGGTTGTTCAGGGCCAAAATGAACACAATAGTGAGAACTAAATTGTATCTAGGGATATACTGTGTGAGTTCTATTATCTTGGTTTACACATATGGCTGAACAGTTCAAGACATCATGTTCACTGGTTAGCTAGTAAATCCGATAGTGTCTCACAAGGAAAGGTTCAAAGCCAAAAGCTACCCATCCTTTGCAGAATATTGTCAATTTCTGTACTCTCTGTAATAGATCATGTTGTTGCATTTTCTCTCCGTCAAATTCCATTCATGTGGGGGATTGTTGGAAAATTTGGTTTATTAGGCTTATTTTGGGCCGACTTTGAGTCTAAAATTGAGTTGGCCCCAAATATCTTTTGGGGTGCGTCCGAAGAGATGAGGTGTTCCTTGCCGCGTGGCAAGTCACACGGTGAAGACGGTTCATCAAAACCATTTATGAGTAAATGGGAACATGATGTCGTTTTCGGGTTCGTGGAATGGATATTTAAAGTTTTTAATGTAAGTTTCCTTGTAAGGCTTGTCCCACATTGAAACTTTAAGAGAGTTTTATTGAGTATATAAAATCTAGCCTACAACACTTGGGTTGGGCCCCAAGGGGCACCCCAAGTTTGTAGAAGGGAGGAGTTATGGACAAAGTGAACCTTAGCCCTAACCACCACATGCGCACCGCCACCGCCGGTCGAGCCGTATCGGGCGCAGGTGTGGGTGTGAGTCAGGTAGGTTCTTGTGTTAATTTTTTGAACAAAAATTCTTTTGAATTTTTTCAAAAATTATTGCGGGAATTTTAATTTAAATATGAATTCAAATTTGTCCAAATACTTGTGCCCATTCCGATTATCTTTCAAACAGATTTTGAACCCAGACAAATTCAAATTGCTAGGCAGTTATCTGTCCGAAAAACTGCCAACAGATTTGTTGCAGTTTGAAACCGAATATGTTTGTTTGAGTATTGCACCTGTTCAGTTTGAATTCATACCTTTTAAGGTTTGAATTCATACCTGTTTGGCCCTATAAATACATACCATATTTCAGCATTTTATAAATTCGAAAAGTAGTCTGAATTTTATTTCTCTTGCTGTCCAGATTTTTCTATTTGCATTATTTCTTCATATTAGTTTTAGAGATAAAATAAAGAGAGCATAAGAACACAAGGTTCTAGTTCGCCGTACAAATTTATGTGGAGTGATACTACAAGTTTGTGAAGATCATTGTATCCTCGGAGATAGACGTCACTCAATCATAAGCACCGTAGTGGGGCCAATCTATCTTAAGGACAGAGTATCACAAACTCGACTTGGTCTTTTATTTTTCATTTGGTTCGACAAAATAAATTCTATAAGTTTTTATTTTATTTTGTTTGATTTAGTTTCAATTTATTTTATTTACACAGAAGATTGTTCTAACAGAAATAGGAAGTGAGGTGAAGAGAATAGTGAAAAATTGAAGTAGAACCATCAAGAATCGAGAAAGATATGAAGTGCGAAAAACAACTCAAAGAAAAGTCTTATTTATATTTTTTTTTATCAACTGTCAAAATTCCGACAACATGCAAAAAGAGCAAAAATGAGACATGTGAGATGTGATACGAAAATTAGATTGTGAGGTGAATCTAATGACGAAAAAATGAGGTGAGTTTGTTTGGGATATGAGTTGGCTTTTTGACTTTTTGGCTATTTTAGGCCAAGGTTAAAAAGTCTCGTTTGGGAAAGACTTTTTAGTTTTTTTTGACTTTTGTGAGAGAAAAATAAAATGATTATACTTTGGATGTGACATTTTGTCATATATGGCTAAAATAATCTATTTTGTCATATAGATGTGCTTTGATAAAGGGATTAGAGACATCCAATTGATTTGATTTTTTGTAAATATATTCTTCTTGATATTTTTTAAAATTTAAATGATTCAAATTATCAAAATAAAACCAGAAACGAGTTCCAAGCACATCAATAACACTATGTCCATAAAGAACAGAAAAGGTAATTCTCTTAGTAATTTGACAAACGATTAATCTTTAACATTTCTTTTTTTTTTCTCTTTCTAAAAAGTCAAAAATAAAAAATGCTACTATGCTAAATGTGGACATGAGAAAGGGAAGTAATTTTAATTAGGCCTAACTTAATTGACTACTATGACTTTTCTAAAGGTTTCTCCCAAAAAGGTATGGGTGTAAAAATGACCCGAGAATCGTGGATGGCTCGAAATCGGGGAGGCTAGAGAGGCCCGACTGTTTCGGCCGGTTAGGGCCAAGCTCAAGCTCAGCCCAAGACCATGGGCTTGGGCCTTTCATTTGAAGCCCAACCTGGCTCGGCCCACCCAGCCTTCTCTTTGCCAATGGTCAAGTTTAAAAATAAAGTAAAATAAAAGGCAACATGCAATAGTTAAATAATTAAAAAAATAAAATAAAAACTTGATTTTGCAAAAATAAAAATAAATAAATAAATAAACAGCACAACACAACGGTCATTTCCATACAATGAATGAAAAAAAAAATTATACACTGATGCCTGCCCCCGCACACCTACCCCCTGCCCTGCCTTTCCCTTGCATCACATCACTCACTCTTTACTCACATCAACTTGAAGTTGCAATTGAATGGAAAAAAAATATATATATATATATATATATGTCTGCCAAACTGCTTTGCCCGCCCCTACTGTGTCGTCCGCCTACCTTATGCCATGCATCACTCACTCTTCATTCACATCAAGTTCAAGTTGCAATGAATGAATGGAATATATATATATATATATATGCACCTTTGTAGACTTTAAAAAAAAAAAATTTAAAAAAATATTTTAACAGTCATGTACAACGGTAATATTTTTTTTTATATAAATTTACTTTTTTTTTTCAAACTACTATAAATATCTCTCATTTTTTAAAATAAATCTCACAAATAATTATCTATTTTAAACTCTTTCAATCTCTCTCAAAGTCTCAATCTCTCTCAACTCTCAATTAATTTTTAATTGTCATCCCTAAGTGGCAATTGCAATAGTACAACAAGAAACTTTTATCAAAAGAAACTAATTTTTGTATCGCATTCGCTAGTTAGTAAAATTAATTAGTTTAATTAAATTTATTCGCTACTTATTTTTTTCATTAATTATTTTTTTATTAATTGTTTTTACACATTATTTAAATTAATTGTTAGTTCTTATATATTATTTCACTTACATTACTATTGATCCTAATATTCCTAATGTTTATGTCGATATTGATACATATACTACACAATATGAATCTATTGATTCTTCTACTAATATCCCTTTTCCAACAGTTGGATCATCATCTAAGGGCACAACTAGTAGTGTTCAGGAACATTTTGAAAAAATATATATAAATAATCTTGATGGTACAATTACATTTAAAGCAAAATGTAAATATTGTGCACATTTATTTAGTACTGCATCTGCAGGGGTACTAGTCATTTAAAAAGGTATGTTAACAAACATTTACAAAATCAACAACCTCATATTAGAAGTCAAATGCAATTAGGGGCTTTGTCAATTAGTAATTTACAAACATTTTCATATGATCATATACGTGCACAAAATTCTGTAATTGAATATATTATTAAAAAAGAAAAACCTTTTTATTACTAGTGAATGTCTCGATTTTACCGAAATGATTCATGAAAGTTTTGTACTACAATATCAAAGTTTTTTAAGAAATACTACTAAAAATAGGATTTTAAAGAAATTTAGGCCTCGTTTGGGAACAGGCTAATTTAGTAACTTTTTGACTATTTGGCTAAAATGTGATGTAAAAAAAACTAGTATGTTTGGGATGACTTTTTGAATTTTTACGAAAAGATGTGCAAAAAGTAGAGAGAAAAGGGAATCTTTGACTTTTTTATATGGGTTGTTGACTTTTTGGCTAAAATAGCCTCTTGCCAAACGAGGCCTTAAAGATGTTAAAAGTGAATTATTTGGTATCTTTAAAAAATTAAATGGAAGAGTTTGCTTAACATCTGATTTGTGATCAAATAATGGTTTAGAATATCAATATATCACTACATATTTTATTGATAATGATTAGAAATTAAATAAAAGAATTATTTCATTTAAATTAGTTGAACTTCCATACACTGGTCATTCACTTAGTGTAGAAATAAGAAATGCATTATATGAGTGGACTTTACAAAATAAAATATTTACGATTAGTTTAGATAATGCAACAAATTACAATCAAACTGTAATTCATTTAAAATCAACTTTACAATTAGTTGTTGTTGGTGATTTATTTCATATTTGTTATTGTGCCCTTATTTTAATCTTGATTGTTAAAGAAACTATGCATGTATATAAGACGTATGTTCTTGTAATAAAAAAATATAATTGTTACTATTATGTCTTCTGCTAATCGAATTTCGGAATACAGAAAAATTTGTCAACGAGAAAATATGTTATTTAAAAAATTAATTTTTGATATAAATAGTAGGTGGAATTCAACATATAATATGTTAAAAAGGGTTTGTAAACAAAGAAATAGATTTATTTTTTGTAACAACATTAATAGGAAGAATACTAACTCCCACAGAACTTAATTGGAGCCAAGTAGCATTGTATAAAGATTTTTTAAAAGTTTTTGATACTTCAATAAAATTATTTTCTTATATATATATATATATTCTCACATCACCATTTATTTTACATATGCTAGCAGAAATAATTAAAGTTTTCGTAAAGCATGGGTAATAAATAATCAGAACCATTATTACTTCAAAGAAAGTAAAATTTGTTAAATATTTTGATCATTTTTCTCATTTTTTAGGTTTAGTCATAATAATTGATCCCGTATAAATAAATTGGTTTACAAAAATTTTTAGAACATATTTTTGTTGATCAAACACAGTTTGCCCCTATTATGTAAACATGCAACAGATTATTTGAAGAATACATGGCAATTGCATCTGTAAATACACTTATACACACTACACTAGCAGTCTCATCTTCATGCGGGAGATTAAGTATTTTTTCAGCAATTAAAAGTAGAAGAATATTTCAATATACAAGCATACGTAGTTTTGAACTACAACGTTATTTGGAAAGCCCGTTAGTAGTTGATTTCGATGATTTTGACATTTTGAAATGGTAGAAACAAAATGAAACTATGTGGCCTGTAGTTTCACAGACGGCCTGTGATATACAAACTGTTCCTATTTCTCAAGCATTACTTGAGCGACTTTTTAGTGCAGTAGACTACGTTAGCGATTACATGACAAGCTTTCACCCCAAATAGTTAAGACACTGATGATATTCAAAGATCATATGCATGCGCTTACGAGAAGACAAAATTATAGTGAAAATGAATGAATTCAAAATGATTTGAATGAAATATTATCGGACAACGCGACTGAAATGTCTTTCTCCTCTAATGATTGATCAATAATTTATTTTTTACTATTTCATTTTTTTTTTTTTTGGTATTAGATTATTGAGGTGGAATATAATGGAAATGATTGGTAGGCTAATACGTGCCAAACTAGTTGAGATGTACTTGACCTATAGTGATGTGATTATTTTACCATCATTAATAATCTACACCTACTTTATTTAATGATATAAATTTTTGAAATATTTTATTTCATTTTGAAATAAAAATTATTCATTCAATAAATGTTATATAATTAACTTAATATTGTACTATTGAAAGTTTCATTTATATATATAAAATTATTCATTTCGAAAGAAAAAAATTACATAATTATATACTTTTTTAGTTATAAGTTCATAAATAAAAAATTATAAGTGATACATAATTAAATTTAAATACCACCTTAAAACATAACCAAACAAAACATCTCATTAATTTTAACTAATATACTCTAGTATAATTTTCTTTTATTTTGTATCCCTAATAAATAATCTACATAAATAATGTATTTATCGTTAATTTTTTCAACAAAAAAAAAAAAAAAAAACAAGGCCCCACTAGACCCAGTCTGCGGCCTGACCCTATTATGAGTGGGCCTGGGCTTGGGGCTAGGCTCCACTTTTCGCCCCATGAGCCTGCCCAGCCCGCTAAAAAAGCGGAAGCTCGCAAGGCCCGCTTGGGCTAGATCGGGCCATTATTACATCCCTACAAAAGGGTAGTCATGGGAGAGTTAAATTAAAAGATTAATCTAATAATTAATAATTGACTTCCGTTTATAAAAAAAGAAAAGAAAAAGTAAACGTAAATTTTTAGAAATGTTTGGTAGATATAGTTATTTTACAGAAGGAGGATCCCCTCCAATCTAGATTTTAGATTAAAGGGTATTGTTTGGTCCCGTGAGGTCCACCTTGGATCCTGTTTCGATAATTTGAACCATTCATTTTGTCGGACACTTTGTGTATTTTAACCACAAAAAAAAATTAAGTTAATCCAATAACTATAACTTGTTAATTTTTCACTAAAAAAATAAACAACAATTATATTTTTAAAATAAATTTTATATTTTTTTAGTAAAAAATGTAATAAATTAAATAAATTATAATTATTAAATATACCTATTTTTTTTTTTTATAAATAAAACATATAAAATATCCAATAAAAAAATTAATTCAAATAATCTACATGAAACCTCTAATAAATCTCACAGTTCAAAATCTTCACAGAAATTGCAATACAGCTGGTCAAGTGTCCACTTGGTCTAGGTCAGACGGAAAAGTCAAAAGCAAGACTTCCCGTCCGACGTGAGTCTCTCCTTAGAATCAAATGGAGACATTTGAAGATACGTCCGGATCCTCTAGAGTGATCCTGTGAAGTGATCCTCTAGAGTGATCCCTCATGGTGCAACACGTGTCCCAATTAATGGGATCAATGGCTGAGATGATCCCTCGCCAAAACGATGTCGTTTTGGTGGGCCAAACCCAAAAATAAATAAATAAATAAATAAAAATAAAAATTTGCAGAGTTGTAGATCGAGAGGGAGGAGGAAGAAGAAGAAAATGGATTTGAAAGGAGGAGGAGGAAGAAGAAAATGGATTTGAGAGAAATTGGAAGAAAATAGATTTGAGGAAGAAGAAAAGTTTTTTTGCTGTGTTGGGTTAATGGGTTTGGTCGCTCAAGAAGTTCATCGCCATGGATGACCTTCCATTTTCTTCTTCATCTCTCAAATCCATTTTCTCTGCAAATCCAACCAGTAAATGGATTTGAGGAAGAAGAAAATGGAAGAAGAAAAGTTTTTTTTACTATGTTGGGTTAATGGGTTTGGTCTCTAAAGAAGTTCATCGCCATGGATGAACCTTCATTTTCTTCTTCATCTCTCAAACTCATTTTCTCTGCAAATCCACCAATTTTCTTTCAAACCCAGAGTTTTATTCTTCCTCAAATCCGTTTTCTTCCGGTTTCTATCAAATCCATTTTCTTCTTCTTCCTCCTCCCTCTCGATCTGCAACTCTGTAATTATTTTATTTTATTTTTATTTTTTTTTTTGGGTTTGGCTCACTAAAACAACGTCGTTTTGGCGAGGGATCATCTCAGCCATTGATCCCATTAATGGGACACGTGTTGCACCATGGGGGATCACTCTAGAGGATCACTTCACAAGATCACTCTAGAGGATCCGGACGCTTTGAAGACGACAACCGCAGCGTCTGTTACCTAGCTACGTCAATCCCGAAACGTGATTGGATCAAAATCGTCAAACGTCATTGGTGGTAACTTAGTTTTAGTCCGTCACGGGGAAAAATCAATGAATGCCCAACTATCCTTTGCAAAGGGTCATAATTTATCTGATCTCCCCACCAGACAAAAATCAATGAATGCCCAACTATCCTCCTCAGTGGTGGGTCCATTTTGGTTTCAATTGTCTAATGTTGAACCTTAGAAAAATATCAAAAATCAATAGTATAAAATTCAAACGGTTGAACAATTGAACAAATTGGAATTTAATTAATTGGGTTGGTTATATGTTTTTATTTTAGTGCTCAGGGTCAATTCTCCATTATAAGATTTTACGTTATAATTACTAGCATATACGCCCCGACTATAAATAATTAAAAATAATTTTAAAATTAAATAATAATATAGAATTTATTTTTAAAATATATAAAAATAATTTAAAATAAATTAATTTTTAATCATTTTATTAGAATATATATTGCAGTTGTTATGTTATTAATTATATATATATATATCTTAAGTTCATAATAAAAAATAGATGTCATAATTTAATTGGTAAAAATGAAAAAATAGAATAATTTATAAAAAAATATATATTTATGATAAAATAAAAATAAATTTTATTTTATAAATTTTTTTAATTTTAGCTTATTCTACGTTAAAGTTTGTCATAAAACTTAAACATACCTTTTAGAAATAAAACAATATATATTTTGATAAAATCGTTAAAATCGGTCAAAAAACCAACCAACTTTTACAAAAGTTAATTAATTAAGACTTAAGTTTTATTTTATTTTTTTTCCTAGTGTGGAATTTTTGTAAAATAAAAATTAACAATTATTCGGGTAGAAAGTTTGTAACAACCCAAATTTTTAATTATTCTGTATAATTTATATTAATATTATTTAATTACAGTTAGGGAAAATATATAATTTATTATATATTATTGTTTTGTAAAATAATATAATTATTAAAAATTTAAGGACCAAAGTATAATTAAAATAAATAGGGATAAACTTGAATTAATGAAAATAAATAAGAGAGTGACACGTGGCAATTTCTTGGGCAACACGAATTGGACTTGGATATAAAGGGCCGAAGTTGACTCAGTGAGTAAAGGAAGAAACAACTTTGATTGGTCCTAATTTCTATTTTTTCTATTTTTTTTTTTTTTTTTTTTTTAACTTACCTTGCTTTTTTTTTTTTTTGCCATTTTTGGCAATTTCGGGGCTTTCGGGGGAAGCCCCCTCGAGCTCCCGTTCTTTTCCCAGGAAGAAAAAGAGAGAGAAAAGAAAGAAGGGAAGGAAAGAAAGAGAAAAGAAAGAGAAAAGAGGAAAAGAAAGAAAAATTAGTGGAAGTTAAAAGGGTTTTTGATAGTAGAAAGGAAGAGTAAGGTATTGAAGTTAAGGTGAGTTATATTATACCTTGAGTTATCAAAATGTATTTTACGTATATTTTGACTTACCAAAACCTGTTTTATACAATTTATATTTTTAATAAAAGTTATGTTTTATAAAGATTTCAGTTACGTGGTTTTATTTCTGAGCCCTTATTTGCTAAAGTGAAACCCATGGATATGTCTGTTTTATTTTTAAAGAATATTTGATTATGACCTTATATCCAATTATGTTTTGTAAGTACCACCACGGGAGTCCCACGCCTTTGGGGACTTAAATAACCTTTGGCATCTGTTTGGTTACTTTGTGGCCCTCTGATCCATTGACCTCTGCATGCGAACAAAGTCTTTGTCTGAACTAAGTGCTACACTATTGTGGGAGTCACCTCTAGAATCCGTCGGAACTAAGTGCTACACTATTGTGGGAGCCACCTCTAGAATCCGTCGGAACTAAGTGCTACACTATTGTGGGAGCCACCTCTAGAATCTGTACCTATGTTCTGACTATCGCCCATGTGACCTCTGTTCTGTTCTATTCTGTATCGTGGTTGTGGTTACATAACTTATGTATTTCAGTTCTGCTACTTAAATGATTTGGTTACCAATAAAAGGTTATTTGTTCTAACGAGGCATAATCTCAGTTTTATTACTTAAATGATTATTTGTCAAATGATTTCTGCTACTCAAATGATCTGTTTATATAAATGTTTTGGCCTAACTAACGATCCATGGTTATTTCGTGGCCCTTATACTCTTGGTATAATATTTCTCACTCTGCCATGTGCTTATAGTTGTTTACCAATTTTCAGGGAATAGCTTTTGGAAAGTCTTAGATGCGAGGCTGCGGAATAAACACACACAGCATTTTTATGATTTTTATATGTAAATATTGACTTTTTTGGTCAATATAATTTTGTAATAAAAATAGAAGCTCCGATGATTATTTTGATACCCTTATTTAAATATTTCTTCCGCTTGCGGTTATTAATCTGTTTTGAATTGGCCGTAGGTAACCTTAGTTACTGGCCATCACGATACTTAACCCTTGGGTACGGGGAGCGGGTCGTGACAAAGTTTATTTCGAATCAAACAATATCAGTCATTTAATCTTTAATTAGATCAATTTTTATTTTTTTTAATCAAACAAATCTAACTAATTTATTTTGATAAAACCGCTAAGATCACGGTTAAATCGGTGAATCAGTCAAACCAAAAATGGTTCAATTTAATCGACTAAGTCGTAAATACCAACCAACTTATACAAAAATTAATTAATTAAAACTTTTAAATGTTATTTTAATTTTAAAATTTAAGTCATCTTGAATTAAAACATGCACAACACTGCAATATTAAATGAGAGTATAAGGTTCATTTTATATAAGTGAAACAACTCATTTTTTCCTTCTTTTCCTGATGTGAGATTATAAAATAAAACTTAACAATTGTTTCGGGGAAATTTATTTCTAATCAAGCAATCTTAGCCGTTCAATTTTTAATCAGATCAATCTTTAGTTTATTTCAAATTATACAAATCTAACCAATATATTTTAATAAAACTGTTAAAATCACGGCTAAACCAACGAATCAGTCAAACTAAAAATGATTTAGCCTAATTGGTTAGGTCAAAAGACTAACCAATTTACACAAAAATTAATTAATTTAAACTTTCAAATTTTATTTTAGAATTTAAACTGTCTTGAATTAAAATATACACTTGTAGACACCCCATTTTTGACCGACCTTAAGACTCAGACGTCATCAACTGAGCGCTTGGTGATATTGCATATTGTGCTCGTTCTGAGGTTGCAGAGTCTCGGCTACGAGCCTTGCCTCCGGACTTCTGGACTCTTTTGTGCTTTGTCTCGGTTTGCGAACCAGGCTTGGTTTTCTCTGTTTTCTCTTTGAGAAGGGAGGGAGAGGTTTCGTAGATCATCTCTCAATGGCCGTAGGCTACATTTCGTGGCCATAGGCCATTTTGCCCATTTCGAGTCTTGTTCGGTTTTGAGCCAGTCAGCCGTGTGCCTCGGTTCGGGACCGCCTAACCACCTCTGTTTGCCCCGTTTTTTGGCATGTATCTTATTTACTCCCTTTTTAGGGACACTGTGGTCCGAGACCAACCGTGGTCGTGCACCACTCCGGTGCCTAATGACCCACTTTCGGGGCCTGGAATTGCGTGTTTGGCTCCGAACCTTCATTCTACATTTTGGGCTCCAACCCAAACTTGAGATAGTCATATTTTGAGGTCCTTTTCATGTTTGATTAAGGACCTCTTACTGCTTGACATCTCCATCTGTCACTTGCCTTTTACCTCTTTTTGGGCCTTTTGCACGGTAGATTTTAGGCGCATTTGTGGGCTGCGTTGGACTTGGTCATAAACTACAAAGTGTCTTATTTTGAGCCCTCTTCAACTTTGTTGAGGACTCTCGACCATTTGAAACCCGTAGCTACCACTTTCCTTTTGGCCATTTTTGGCGGGAAACTTGATATGTTTTCCTTTTTTTTTCCCTCCATTTTCCCCTCATTTTGTCTATATAACAAGAGCCCAATTTGTGATTTTTAGGGTTAGAAAATCTGATTTGGGAGCTCCTCCATACAATCTCTCTCTCTATATTTAAAACACCAAAATCATCCAAGTTTCTACACCCCCCCCCCTTCATCACCACCTAGCACCACCACCACTACACCATTTCCAGCAGCAAGGAGGGCCTTCCAGCAGCTAAAAGGCACCATTTTCAGTCCTAGAAGTAGCCAAGGTCTTGGTCTACAAAGGTAAGCACTCATTTCCCCTTTTGAGCTCCATTCTTGTACCATTTTTCTATCCTCTTTGCTTGTGGTTTTGAGCTCCGACCCCTACTGAAAGGGGGACTATTTTGAGCCATTCTTCATGTTTATTTAAGGGCTCAACCCTGTTTGAGCCCTCCCTAGTGCACTTGCTTCAATACTCCTTGATATGCCACATTTTTACATGGAATTTCTGGCCTACGTGTGATCTGTTTTTGAGCATAATGTAAACTGTAAGTAGGCTCATTTTGAGCCCTTCTTCAACATTGAAGAAGGGCTCAACCCTTTTTGGCCTCTCTATCATGCACTTGTTTCATAATCTCTCATATTTACCGTAAAATTGCATGATTTGTTTAGCCTCTGTGTGATCTGTTTCGGAGCATGTCATGAACTGTGAATGGGCTTATTTTGGGTCCCTCTACAACATTTTAGAAGGGATCAACTTTGTTGGGGGTCTCCATGTTATACTTGTCATTATATCCCTCATTGACCCCCATTCTTGCATGCTTTGTTAGGCCTATTTTGCTTCTGTTTTTGGCCATGATCAGGTCTGGAAAGAGTCACATTTTGGCCTTCTTGTTATCTTTTGTTAAGTGTCCAAGGATGTTTGGTGAATGCTTGGTGTACCTCTCTTTATAGCCCTCTTTTGGATCATATTTTGCATGCTATGTTGAGCATATCTACATACTTTTTTGGGGGTTTTCATAAGCTATAAATGTTCATATTTTTGGTCCCTCTTCAATGTTGTAGAACTGTATTTTTCAGTTTGAGCATTGCGTATACCATCTGCTTCATTGTTCCCCTCTTTTCCCCCATTTTTGCATGCTATTTTTGCCATACTTGTGATTGTTGTTTGGCCATGCTTTGTACTGGAAAAATGCTAGTTTATGGACTGCCTAGCATCTGTATTTACATTCCATGTCCATATTGTGCATGCATTGCATAGCTATAGGCCATTTCGGGTGCCTAAATTCGCATTTCGGGACCATTCCTCGCATTTGGTGTCATTTCGCCATCTTTCGGGACTGTTTTCCCCCATATTTCAGTGCTGAAATTCCATTGGCATGTTTGCATATCACTTTCTATGTCATTTCATGCCTTTATGTCATTACCTCGGTTTGCATGCCCGTGTGCACGCATTTCGAGGCACCTCATTTTCATCCATTGGCCTCTTATGTGAGTGTGGCTGAGGCCCTCTCATGTTAGTGTAAGCCTAATTTGCATTTGGAGTGCCATTTCATGTTTTAGTACCATTGCCTCGGTTTGCGTGCCCGTGTGCACGCATTTCGAGGCACTCCATTTTTATCCATCGGCTTCTTATGTGAGTGTGGCTGAGGCTCACCCATGTTAGTGTAAGTCCATTTTGCATTCTGTATGCCATTTTAGTCTCATTGCATTCCGTATGCCATTGCATCGGTTTGCGTGCATGTGTGCACGCATTTCGAGGCACTTCTTCTTTTATCCGCTGGCCTCCTATGTGAGTGTGGCTGAGGCTCTCTCATGTTGGTGTAAGCCCATTATTGCATTGCGTATGCCATTTCATCCATAGCATTGTGTATGCTCGGTTGTGTATTACCTCGTGTAGCGTGTATGCCATTCCATGACATTGTGTATGTTAGGATTGCATCTTAGTTGCATTTCATGCATGTCATGCATATTGCATCGTGTTCGGGATAGGAGTTAGCCCGGGCACGGGAAACGAGGTGCGTTCCGTACTCCGAGTGACGGAACGTGTCTCAATTCCCAAGTCACCGACACTCCGGACTACCCATGATGGAGTTAGGTTTTGTTGTAGTATTCATGTGTATTCATCCTATATTGAGTTGTGCAATCCGACTCCTCGGCCATCATGCATCGAGATGCGTGATTGGTGGCACGAGGATCGAGGCATGCATATATTTGTGAAATACATTGCTATGCCCCTTTCCTGCTCTCTGTTACAGCAAAATGAAGGATCAGCAACTTTCCGGAGTCTGGCACGCATTTCGAGAAACATCGCAAACAGAGGCTAATTGGGGCATCCCAGTGGATTTCCGCGCAAGGCAGCCCAACATGCATCATTCCATTATCCAGAGCAAAGTCAAGGCAGCCCCCTGGCTTGCATGCCAGTTTACAGCTTTCTTATTTAATTTGATAATTAATTAGGAATTTGTATATTTATTATTCGAACTATATTATTCTTTCATTTTGGGATTGTATTATTTATTCGGACCCTCTGCGCGAGGGCATAATTGTAATAAGTGTGCGTGTGTGTGATGTATGTCTTCCAACCCCACGTCTTTCTTCCCTTTTATTTACCTGCTTACGATGGTTAGATATAGGGCATGTTTCAATTACCATACAGTATGACAGCATGTTTGCATCATTCATCTGTTTTGCACGCATCGGCTCTCTCATCATACAAACTGCATTTGTATTTCAATTCCGAATTGAGTACGTGATACTTGTAGCATTTCATACGCCATGTTTAGAATAGCCGAGCCTGCTATAGTTTGCATCTTCGCATGTGTTGCATTAGACATTTCAGTATGCTTAGGTCCATGCATGGATTTCTAATCGGCTTTTGTTTTGGCTTGGAGTACTAGGTAAGTTTTATGCTTTAGCATCCTTGCATGCGTGTGAGTGTTGCCATGAATAGCATGCTTACTATGAGGCTATGTGCTTATGTGATATAACTGCCTTGAATGCCTGTGGGTGGAGGTTGAGTTATTTGGATTGGGACAATTCATCAAATGTTTGTTTTAAGCCCACTAGATAGTGGCAAAATCATGTTTTCTAAGCCCACCCGAGGGTGGCAAATCCACGTCTTAGCCTACTTGCGGGTAGCACCATCAAACCATTTTCACAAACAAACATGAAATGTTTTGTTCCAATTCAGGCGACCCAGTCTATACTTGTATGCTGTGCGCATCACATAGTAACCTAGGCTAATAACCGAAATAAGAACGCACAATGTTTTCAAAAACAGATATCATGGTTAGTAGAGGCCGGTCTTTGACCGGGCGAGCGGGGGTGCTCACGAAGTGACCTTCCCCAATCGTACCCAAGTTCCCGAGCCGAGGCAACTTTGGTGATGACGGACACGTGGCCTTTTGGCACCGAGTCAGGGTTTCCTAAATTTCCCATTTTAAAATATTTAGGTGGCGACTCTGTATCTGGCAAAGCAGTCCATGTTTGGCACTTCTTTCAAAAAAAATCTATTTTCAAAAACGATTTGCCGGATTTGGACTCTTTGGTTCAGGATTAAGAACCGTGACATTTGAGTCCTTCGAACTGTAGTGACCCAATATCGAACCAGAACGGGGGGGATTCGCACTCCCTTCTCCCGGGATGCGTTTGGGGACGTCTACAGTTTCTGGCGACTCTGCTGGGGATTTAGAGAACTTGACTCGAACTCATGATATCTGGTTTTGACTACACTTGTGTGTTTCTTTGCATTGCATTTGCATTGGTGCGCCTAGGACACCGTGTTTGCCATCTGCTATTCTGGCGGTTTCTTGGGAGGCTTGTCTTGTCAAGGCATATCCATAAGGTCGACGTTACTGGGCTCGCCAAGATAGAACACAAACCCCGGTTTTACCGGGGCACCCTTTTTGACCATTCGACCTAGTGCATATTCGGATCCATAGTGACCATTCCAAACTAGGACAGGTTGCTTACCCGTTTATAGGTTGTTTGAAACCGCTGTGTGCGTAGTGAAACCCTAGCTCCTAACAAAATAGGACAGGGAAACCCTATCCCTACATAGGGGTGTTTTGGCTCTCACTTATCTGCTATGTGCTTATTAGAGTGCGTCTCTATAGGGAATGTATGTATCAGTTGAGTTTGGGCACCTGGCCTGTGGGCACCAATTCAGTATTTTGGGTATCAAGCCTGAGGGCATTAGTATTTGGGGAATCAGTTTTACCCGAGGGTATCAGATTTGAGGCGTAATTCAAGAGAGAGCACACTCATTCAACTATGCTCAGATTCTGCTCGAGATGGAATCAGCCGAGATCTTGTCTGTTTTCTCTTTTGCCAGGTAGTCTTGGAACCATAGCTTCAGAAGGCTCCAATATCCCCCGAGGTTCATCGAACTTGTGCTAATAGACTTTGTCAGGTCAGAGGTTCAGCTCAAGGGCAATTAGTGGCAA
Organism: Camellia lanceoleosa; assembly: GCA_025200525.1. Taxonomy (NCBI): domain Eukaryota; kingdom Viridiplantae; phylum Streptophyta; class Magnoliopsida; order Ericales; family Theaceae; genus Camellia; species Camellia lanceoleosa. The sequence goes on along the minus strand of CM045764.1, from coordinate 135,263,651 downwards.
GGTAAAAGGGCGGTCACAAATCACCGCTCAAGATTACTTAGATCAGAGCCCTTATCCACCCCACCAAAGGAACGGTGAGGTCTGAGTTTTTACTGCAGGGATAGATATACCAGTTAGTCAGATGGACCAACAGAATACATCAGGGGTAGAGGCAATGATGCGTCAGATGCAGGAAACTATGAAACTCATGCAGCAAGACGCTGTTCGCCAAGCAGAATTCTCCAAGCAGCAGCCTGCAATCATGGCTCAGCAAGCCGAGCTCATCACCAGGCTGCAACAGCAAAGCGGCGCGTCCGCTTCACAACAAATTCCTTCCCCAGCAGGAGCTCCAGCACCTGGGGAGACGCCAAATGTCCAAGCAGATACGGACATTCCAACAGGGCCGGCTTCGCTCCCAATTTTACCCCAGCTGTCCAAAACACCTACCAATCTACCGGACTCTCCCTTCGAGTTCAAGGTCGACCCTACAGCGTTGAAGTTGAGTAAGCTTGAAAAGTTGTTCAAAAAATCTCAAGGGGTAAAGTCCATCCCGGACATTGAGGACGGATACACCGACGCAGCTGTAACTTTGCCGGACAGGTTCAAGATGCCTCACATCGACCGTTTTGACGGGTCAGGAGATCCCATGGTCTACCTGAGTTTGTTTTCAGATGTTCTGCGCCCGATGGGCTTGACAAGATTACAGAAGCTTTCCCTTTTTGGCAGACCTGCCGGTATTGCGGCCATCTGGTACGCCAAATTGGAGGATTCAGTGAAACGAAGCTGGGAGGAGATGGCCGAGGCCTTTGTCGCACAATATTCATACAATACCCAAATCGAGATTACGACCCGTGATCTTGAGACGACGAGGCAGGAGCCTAAGGAGAGCTTCTCAGAATTCGTGGCCCGCTGGAGGGCCAAAGCCTCAATGATGACCATTAGGCCAACGGATAAGGATCAAATACGGATGGTTGTGCGCAACCTCCAGCCCAAACTAATGCAGAAAATGATCGTGCTCCCCTTCCCTACCTTTTCAGATTTGCATGAGATGGGAGTACAGATCGAGGATGCTATGAAACAAGGCCTTATTGATCAAGAGAAGGAGCAGCCCAGGAGGGCGTTTACCCGCAGTTCGAATGCGACCACCAGCGGTGACACAGCTGCAAGATCTTCCGAAGTGGGCATGGTCACCACCACCACACCAAGAGCAGCCACCCCCTTTGTTGGTGCATCCACTTCAAACCCCCGAACTTCAGACTATCTACCCCGAGGCAAGAGGGTTTTCACCCCACTCTATATGTCTTTGTCTAAAGCCCTGGGGGTCCTACTCAGGAAAGGACATTTGAAACCGTTAGAGCAACGGCCTCTACCCGATCCTCTCCCTCCAAAGCATGACCCGACTAAGTACTGTGCTTTCCATCAACAAACCGGTCATGACACCGACAGTTGCGTCCGTCTCCGCCATGAGATACAAAATTTGATTGACAATAGGGTCATCCCCGCACCAAGCTCTGCAAAGTCTATCGGCACTTGATCAGTGAACCTGTGGGGGGGATAATGTGATGTGATCAGGGGATGGACCACCTGCGAGCGGCGCTCAGTTTACTCCAGTTGTGGCGTATGGCACGCACCGTTTTGAGCATTTGTGAATGCTGGTTTTTGTACATTCTGACTTGGGTATTGGGTCAGTCTTGTTGTGTTATTTCGAGTCTGTCTCTTTGTTTTGAGTCAGTCTTTTTGTTTTGGGTCTGTCTTGTGGTGGTTTCGAGTCAGTCCTGTTGTATTGGAGTTGGGTGATTCCGGGGATATTACCTCGGATCTCACTATTTTGTTTTGTGTTTGTCTTTTCACTTTCTTTTGAGTCTGTTTCTGCCGAGGAGCCAGTTGTGCCAACAGATTTGAATGGAACAGCAATGATTTTCACACTCTTGTGTTTGCTTCTGCCATGTGCCAGTTGTGCCAGAATTTCTAAATGAAATAGCAGTATTTGACTAGAAGCTGTGTCTTTTCTGTGCTTTTAACTCATTGCATTGACCTAAGTTTTTTTCAAAACTTTTTGAACACTGTGGTGAAAACAAAGAGGGAGGAATTCCTCGGGATTTGCAAAACTTTGATCAAACTGAGAGAAAGTGAGGCATGCTAAGCCCTTAATGAATGAAATCATGCTTGTTAGTGTGAGTACTGGAAGGACCCTAGCTTTGATCCAGATTGGTTCTGCACTGTCTTCAGCGCGAGCGATTTGTCGCTTTCGTAAAAACTTTCAAAAAATGTTTTGCGCGGTCCTGCGAAGACATGTGTGGAATCGCTCTTGAGATTGTGCAGCTTAGGATCGCTCTCGGCTTCGAGACTCAACCCCTTTGCTTTCAAATCTTGAACTTGGATTCAGAACGTTCAAAGGATAATCATGATGTGAGGCCTGTATGGCCAGATTTGAAACAGACCTCGAACAAGAGGCCAGGAAAGTCGGATCAAGAAGATCAGAAGAAGCTTGCAAAGCTAGAACAGAAGTACCCTCTGAACTAGGGGCAAAGATGTCAGACGTGCTCGAAGAGCCGAAGATGAGTCCTCTTGCAAATCAACAGCCACTCTCCTGCATACGGATGGCTTTCAAACCCTACAACCATTTGGCATGGACCAAGCTACACTTTTACCCCTTTGAGAGGCTCGCTGGGTCGAAAACCCAGAAGGGCGACCCAGGCAAAAGTTAGAGCAAAGAAAAATACAAAAAAAAAAAAAAGCAAAAAAAGAGAAAAGAAAAAAGAAAAAAGAAGAATGCAAAAAAAAAAAAGAAAAGAAAAGAAAAGATGAAAAAAAAAGAGAAGAGAAGAAATGAAAAGAAAAGAAAAGAAAGAAGAACAAAGCTCGCAAGGTCGAAAACCTGCAATAGGTGCCTTGGCAAAAGTTAGAGCATAAAAAGGAGAGGTTAAATACCCGAGTGTACCTTAACCCCGAACTACGTAAGGTTTGATTCCCATGTTTGGGATACGTAGGCAACTTCATTCTGAAGTCCAGCCATAAACACTTCAAATTCGACTGTGTCCATGCAATGGTTCTGGCCATCTTTGTCTTCTTTGTATCCGAGAGTCTGGTTGTGTTCATTGCTCTGAGGACTGACTACAAATGCGCTGCAGCGCCGTTCAAACAAGGGGCAACTTTCCGTTGCCATTCAAAACGCCGCGATGTCATTTCAAACAAGGGGCAACTTTCCGTTGCCATGCAGTGTCCTTCAGACAAGGGGCAATTTTCCATTATTATGGATTCGAGGTTGCGCATCTCAAGGGTAGGTTCCGTACTTGTTGAGCAGTGGCCGTTTGCCAAAAACAGTTTTTGAGAATTTTTACTGAGGTTGACTATTCTCTCGAAAACCACTCCATTTTTCCAAAACTGGACCATTTCTTGGACCCAAAAAAAAGGAAAATTTTCAGTGCTTACAACCCGACTTGCATGATTTCAAATCAAAAATCGAACAAGCATGTTAATCTAACTCTCATTTTGGTCAAAATTGTTTTAGTAGAAAGCCAAAAACGAAAAAACGGTCAAAATGATGAACTAGGGGCACAGTTGAGTCAAGTGTTCTGTCTTTTCCCCTTCGTCAAAATACTTGCTAGAAAAGGCACTCCACTTGCCGGAAAGGGCACAGTATTCACCAGAAGAGGGCACAACTGAAGTCAACACCAAAGGGGCTGAAAGCTCTCTCACCCTCCGAACAACGAGGTATCAAGCCAAGTGCGAAGCACAAACTGGAATGGATCAAGATGTTCCACTTCCTCATCTGGACAGATCTAACCACGTCCAAACTCCCTGGCAGAGCATCATCAATCGATGTCAGCTGCAGATTTGCTACACACCCAGTTGTAGCGCAACCCCTCTGTGGGAGAAACTCATTGTTGTGAACCAGAAGAAGAATCTAGCAGAATGCTAGGGGCACGAGCCCACAACTTGCTGTTTATCCATCAACCATCCAGGGGAGGGATTGAAAAATGAGAGATTGAAGAATAGAGAGATGTGCGATGAGAGAAAAAGTGAGAAAAGGGCTTCTTCAGAAAACAAGAGATTGAATGCCGAGTGATGTGAGAATCACAAATGAGAAAGGGTGGGAAATAATACCCGGTGAAACAGGCTCCCTGTGCGCATTTGAGTCTTTCGTTGTGTTTAGTTTGTCTCGATTCTTGTTTTGAGTCGTTTCAAGTGTCAATAGATGTGTTTAGGTTGTTTTCCTTTATTTTCCGTTGTTGGGTCGTCTTTGCTGTGTTCAGTTGTAGGCTCAATACCCGGTCGAGAACTCATTTTCTCAATTTCAAAAATGATTTGTTATGTGCTCAGAGTGCTGTGCCATTCTCCACATTTGTGCGAAAAAGGAATTTGTTCTTTCGAAAACTGCAGGGACCACCCCCGATAAGTGTGAATAGTAGAAACAGGACCTATCTAAAGCTATAATGGTTCCGGACTACAAAGCAAAAGCAAAAGAGGGAAATGTCGGGCATCTGAGTTTGTTCCAACTTCGGTAAGCTCCGAGATCGCATTCCGTATGTACCTCTTCAGACCTTGTCAGTGTTCCGAAGAATGAGCGTGCCTCTATCCCAAGTGTAAGCCTGCTTCAAGTCAGAATGGCAATTAAAGCAGCAAATGTTATCTCTCTCTAATATGAACAGGGTGTGCCCGTTCTTCAGCTGAATGTGTTGTAAACCCCTCCGAAAGGTAAATCGGAGGTCGCGTTTTTATCTGGTCTCATTAAGGCTTGTATACTCTTATTCGGCATTTTGTTTCAACTATGCGTTGTCACGCACATTCCACTTGCATTGTTATGCACCCTTCCACCCGCATTTTTATGCATTTCTCATGCTTGCATTGTGATGCACATTCCAATTGCATTGTTATGCACCCACTTTACTAGCATTGTTATGCTCATTCATTGCATTAATTGTGCACATCTATCTAGCATTGTTTTGCTCATTACTTGCATTGTTATGCACCTTGTCTCTTGCAATTGTCATTATTTCTCCTCGCATGCGCGACGGGTTAGACCTCCTCTGGTTCAGAGCATTTGGAATGCGTTCAAATGCTTATCCCTTTTCCGAAACACCGGGATACGTCCTTACGTTTCTCTCTTCTTTCTGAAACACCGGGATACGTCCCTAAGTTTCTCTCTCTTTTCGAAACACTGGGATACGTCCCTATGTTTCTCTTGTCTTTTCGAAACACCGGGATACGTCTCTATGTTTCTCATTCCTTGCAAAACACCGGGATACGTCCCCATGTTTCTCCACCATTCTAAAACACCGGGATACGTCCCTATGTTTCTCCCTCTTCGGTTGAAAGCGTTCGGAATACGTTCCAATGCTCACACCATTCCGAAACACCGGGATACGTCCCTGTAGACACCCCATTTTTGACCGTCCTCAAGACTTGGACGTCACCGTTGGGACACTCGGTGATTATCTATGTTTGTGTTCGTTTGGAGTTCCCGGAGTTCTCGGCTACGCGCGCCCTGCCTCAGGACCTCCGAACTCGACCGTTTGTGTTTGGTTTTGCACCAAACACTTGTGATTACCTTTGAGGCAGGGAATGCCTTATGAGGCATCCCCACACACCACCGGCTGGGGCTAGAGGCCACCGGTTGGCTGTAGTTGTCACCGGCACTATATTGTGCCGGTCGGCACTATTTTGTGCCGGTCGGCACTATTTTGGGCGAAATGACCAATTTGTCTAGCCGACCACTGTGCACTTGCTTTCTGAGATATTTTCAGACAGCTGTGTGCAATTGTCTTTCCCTCCATACACGTGTATGGAGGGATGAGCTTGCTTAGTGGCTAAGCTTGTAAGCCTTTGGCCTATAAGAGGAAAAGCTCTCCCCTTTGCTCAAGGGTTGGCTTCTTGAGAGACTTAACCATTGTTAGAGAGAGCCAAGGTCTGGTTTTAGGTTAGAATAGTTGTATCTATCCTATCTCTCTCTTTTCTTGCTTGTTTAGTACACTAGGTGCTTTAGTTTACACTATTGCACTAAAACACCTAGTGTTCCACCTTCTCCTTGCAACTGAGGTTCTAAGGGCTGGTTCTTGGAGTTCTTGACTGATTTTGAGCTCAAGGAAGCATCAACCACAACCTTTGTAAAGGGGATCATCAAGGGTAAGAAACTAACTTTATTTACCCCATTTTTGCATTCCATTTTGCTTGCTTTAAAACAGTTTTTGTGCTTAGTGATTAACACAAAAAGTTCTGATTTTGACCCTCTTTATTGTATATTAAGAGTGTTTTGTGGTTTGGGGAAGTTTGACCCCTTTAGGCCTTGAAAAGGGTCCCTTTTGTGCCATTTTGTTTGAGATCCGAGATTTTGGTGAGAGGATCTCTTCACCACTGAAATCTTGAGTGATTTCAGTGGTGAAGAGCATGCCTTGAAGTCTCAAGAAGGAGAGGGCCACCCCTCTCCTTGATGTCCTGAAAAGGACATATTTTGCTTCCTTAAGGAGCTTCATGTTTGAGTGTGTGTTGAGCATGTTTGGCTTGTTTTCCATGCTTATATTGCCATGTTATAACATGATTTCAAGTTGGTTTTGGTCTCCTATGCATGCTTAACATAGTTGCCTTGTAATGCCTCTTATTGCCTTAACATGTCTAGGAAGTGTGTCCCTATTTCTAGCATGTTTTAGACTTGAGTTTGTGAAGCTTGTATGCTTATTTTGCCATGGTTTAGCTCTGTCCATGGTCGTTGAGTCAATCTTGACATGCTTTGTGTAGCCCCTTTGTATTGTAGCTTGTATGCTTCAAGTATGTGCATGTGTAGGATGCATTGCCTCCATGTTTTCAAGGGTTTGGAACCCTCTTACATGTTATTTCAGACTTTTTAGGGTGCTTGTATGCATGCTTTAGTTGCTTTTCTTTGCCTTAAAAGCACATGTTGTATGTTCCATGTGTTGGCCATATTGCATGCCTTTAGATCCATGTCATTTAGATGCTATCTAAGTGTTATTTTGGGCTTAGTTTTAGGTGTTAAAACTCGATTTTGGTTGGTTAAGTGTTGCCATGAGTGGTTATGCTAGGTGTAGTTCAATGCATCTTTGATTAGCCTTAAGCCTAGGCCATTTGCATGCTTTGTTTGGCATACTTCATTGCATGATTTGGCAAATTTGAGCTTTAAGTGCATACTAATTGCCCATGTTTGGCCTCTTTAAGTGTGTATGAGAGTTGCTTTTGCATGCCTAAGTCTTGAGCCTTAACACTTGCATGTGTGTGCGTCGTTTAGTCTCTATCTCTAGGCATTTTGGCCTTTGTTTTGAGCCTTGTTAGAGCTGCCCAATTCATGTGTAAGCCCACCTCATTGCTTAGTTTGCATACTTGCCTTGTACCTACTTGTATGCTTATATAAGTGCCTCGCATCGTCCATATGGCATAGTAGATAACATGCTTAGGGCCTTGTTGCATTGGCATGCATGTTGGGCCTCTTGAAGTGAAGTATGATGGAGGTTTGGCACCTTTATTTGCTTGTTTGCATTGCATGCATTTGACATTGTAGTTGCATTCTTGGTCCTTTGGGCCATCACGCATAGAAATGCGATTGATGGTCCAGGATCGAGCACATGCCCCATTGAGCCATCAACATGATGTGGGATGTGTTTGGTGCACACATGCTTTGAATTGCCATGCCATACACCTGCTTGTCCTCTGCTCTTTGTCAAATTGTGTTCTGCGACAATTTTGGCCGGCCGCAAGTAAGTGCCGATCGGCAAAGAAAGAATGATCGCCGATAGCATGATATGTAGCCGGTGATCATATCCTTTGGCGGTGGCCATCCCCTTAGCCGATGGTGTTCCACGGCACCAGAGAAGCAATCCAGAACTTTGGCAATTTTTAAAGGAGTATGGCAAAGAACAGAGGCAACAATGCTATGGCAATCGGATTCGAGCAAGTCCGGCATGCATCAGATCCCTCATCCCGAGGCGTTTATTGCTTTAATTAGATTAATTAACTGCTTAATTAATTTAGTCAATTTGTAATATTTAATTAGCTAGTTTAGTTAATTATTTATTGATGCAGATCATTATTTTGGTCCCTCGGCGAGGGCAAATTTGTAATAAGTGTGTGTGAGTGGGTGTATGTCTTCCAATCCCCATCTCTTTCTATCCCTTTTATTTACCCGCTTTCGGTGGTAGATTAGGGCATACTTATTTTTAGCATACCTTATGCAATGCATGCGTGCATTCATGCATTTGTTTTCATGCTGCGCTCGGTACATCATACAAACTGCATCGCAATTTTCAATTCCAAATTGAATACGTGCTACTCGCGCAATTCACATGCCATGTTTAGGGTTAGCCGAGCCTGCTCTAGATTGCATTTCTGCCTGTGTTGCATTAGCCACTTAACATGAACTAGGTCATGCATGTTTGCTAACCAGTTTACTGTTTTGGCGCGGAGTACGATGTAAGTTTTTATGGCTTTAGCATATCGCATGCATGTGAATGTTTACCATGATAATATGCTTAACATGTGGCTAAGTGCTTATGTGAGATAAACTGCATGAATGCCTGTGGATGGAGGTTGGATTGCCTGAGTTGGAATAACTCGTTGAAATCCGCATTTTAGCCTACTTTCGAGTAGCAAAAGAAAACAACACGTTTTTCGAGACAAAAACGGATATGCAATATTTATTTCCAAGTTAGGCGATCTAGTCTATACTTTTGTGTTGTGCGCATCACATAGTAATTCTAGGTTAATAACCGGAATAAGAACGCATAAAGTTTTCAAAAACGGATATCACGGTTAGTAGAGGCGGTCTTCTGACGAAAGGGGGTGCTCAGTGACCTTCCCGATCGTACCCAAGCTCCCGAGCCAAGACCACTTTGGTGTTGTCGTACATGTGGCCTTCTAAGATCGAGTCGGGGTTTCTAAATTTCCCAATTTAAAAAATATTTAGGTGGCGACTCTGTAATCTGGCAAAGCAGTCCATGTTTGGCACTACTTTTCGAAAAATCTGTTTTCTCAAAACGATTTGCCAGAGTTGGACTCTTTGGTTCAGATTTAGAACCGTGACACAAATCAAGTCTGTTTTCTCATAAGTTATGTTCGGCTTCTTGCATTGTCAGTTGCATTTTGGCCCTGCCTTCGGGCGCATGTCTTTACCTGTAGCTTGTATGCTTTGTCTAAGTCTTCGGCCTTGTCAAAAATGGGACGTCTCTGGACTTTGACACTCACTCCCGTCATTGTTATGACTTTCGAGTTCTGTCAAAGAGGGGCAACTGTAGACACCCCATTTTTGACCGACCTTAAGACTCAGACGTCATCAATTGAGCGCTTGGTGATATTGCATATTGTGCTCATTCTGAGGTTGCAGAGTCCCGTATGCTGGAAATTTTGAACCCCAGGAGCCCCCGATACTGGGGCGGATTGTGATCGAGCTCAATCAGTCGGAGATGACCTCCACCCACAACAGTGATGTACCAGTACCAACCCAAACCTCTCACCAGGCCGAGGCCAGAGGCAAAGACAAAGTGAAAGTGGATGCCGATCCCGTGGAACAACTGCTGTGGGCAGTCCAGGCTTTGAAAGCCGGGGGAATGAGCAAACAACAGGTATCCGCGATTGTAACCAAAATTGTGGATGATGTTTTCCCTACTCACTTTGAGGGCGCTTCGCCAACAGAGAATCGGATAGGCCCCGTCATACTAAAAGGTTCTTTCCACTCCCAATCTGCACCAGGAAAAAGATCAGAATCGGTCGCGCTACCGCCGATCCGTTCGCTAGTCGTCTAGCAAGAATACACAGAGTCCCAAGTACCGCCCCAGGCCAGGTCTTCCATCCTCTTTATATGCCTTTGTCTAGGCACTTCGATTTTGGCCAAAAGGCATCTCACACCCTCGATCCTAGGCCACTCCCCAAACCCCTTCCAAAGAAATATGATGCCACTCAAGATCTTGCGTACCATCAACACCGCCATACTACATTAATTGTTCCGCCGGCATGAAGTACGTGATTTGATTGATAACAAGGTCATCCTCCCGCCTACCTCGCCAAATCACCACTCTGAGTTCTTGGATTGTGAGGACACAGATCTGAGGACACCGACATCTGCGAGTATGTAATTGGGATTCAACCGTCATGGCAATATCTGTACATTTTTGGATATGGCGTTTACGCGATTTTGAGCACTGCCGATGCTAGTTTTGTGAAACCCGACTTGGGTGTCGAGTCATTTTTTGATTTGTCTTGAGTCTGTCTCATTGTTTTGAGTCGATCCTTTTGTTTAAGGGTCTGCATCTAATTGTAATGAGTCGTTCCTCTTTGTATAAGAATACCAGGTGGCCGGGTTGTTGCCTCAAGCACCGTCTTGTTTTGTAATTACTTTTTGCTTTCTCTTTGGGTCTCATTGAGCCAATTTACATCCGGGGAAATCGAGCTAAAAAGTAGTGGCTACCGTGTTTTCATATTTATTGATCATGTTGGGCTAGTTGTGCCAGAGAATTCGAATGGGGTGACAGTGCATTCCACCTGCTCTTTTGTGCCTTAAAAGTCATTGTAACGACCTAAAGTTTTCTAAAACTTTTTAAACACTGTGGTGAAAACGAAGAGGAAGGAATTCCTTGGGATTTGCAAAAATTTGATCGATTGAGAGAAAGAGAGGCACGCTAAGCCCTTAATGATTCAAATCATGCTGGTCAGCGTGAGTACTGAGAAGGACCCTGGTTTAATCTAGACTGGTTCCACACTGTCTTCGGCACGAGCGATTCGTCGCCTCCTTAAAAAATTTTCAAAAACAAAATGTTTTGCGCAGTCCTGCGAAGACCTGTGTGGAATCGCTCTTGAGATTGCGCAACTTAGGATCGCTCTCAGCCTCGAGACTCGACCCTTCATTTTCCAAACCTTGGACCGGCATCCAGAATTTAGTTATTAATGCAAGGCACGTGAAGCTGCATCAAGGCGACCCTCGATCAAGAGGCACCAAATTCGAGCAAAAGATTAGACTTCACCAAAAGAAGTTTATGGCTAGCAACCATGATGGAATCTCTCGCAGAGCATTGCAACCGCCTTTTCTCCTAAAAGGAGGCGTCAATCCCAAAACCATTTGGCATGGATTTGTTATACTTTTACCCTTTGAGAGGCTCGCTGGGTCGAAAACCCGGAAGGGCTACCCAGGCAAAAGTTAGAGCAAGCAAAAATAATAAATAAATAATACAAAAAATATATATACAAAAAAGGAAAAGAAAAAGAAGCTTGCAAGGTCGAAAACCCGCATCGGGCGCCTTGGCAGAAGTTAGAGCCTAAAAGAAAAAGAAAAAATGAAAAAAATGAAAAAAAAAGAAAAGAAAGAAGAACAAAGCTCGCAAGGTCGAAAACCTGCAATAGGCGCCTTGGCAAAAGTTAGAGTATAAAAATGAGAGGTTAATACCCGAGTGAACCCAAACCCGAACTACGTAAGGCTTGATTCCCATGTTTGGGATACGTAGGCAACTTCATCCTGAAGTCCAGCCCTTAACGCTTTCATAGCGTCTCAGTTCATGTCATGGTTTTGATCACTTGTGCCTTCTTCCGGATCTGATGTCTCGGTTGCAATGACTGGAACTACGTGATCAACTTCCTCCTAAAACCCAGCCACCAACGCCCTCAAGGTGACTGTGTCCATATATTGTTTGTGGCCGTCTTCATCCTCTCCATGCCCGAGAGCCTGGTCGAGATCAATCGTTGACGAGCATGCTGCGGCATTGTCCAAACAAGGGGCAACTTTCCGTTGCCTCGCATTGCCATAAAGATTGCCCTGAGTTGCCGCTTAAACTAGGGGCAACTTTCCGATGCCATGCGCTCTTCGCAAGGGGCAATTTTCCTAAATTGCCTCTCGATCCGAGGTTGCGATCTCGAGGGTAGGTTCTGCGGCTTGTTGAGCATTGACCGTTTAAAAATAGTTTTTGAAAATTTTTACTAAGGTTGACTATTTTCTGAAAACAATTTCATTTTCCAAAATTGGGCCATGTCCGACCCAAAAGAAAAACTTTCAGTGCTTGCAACCTGACTTGCATGATTTTGAAATCAAAAGTTGCCCAAGCACGCTAATCTGGCGTTCATTTTGATCAAAACTGTTTTAGAAAGAAAACAAAGAATGGTCAGAGTAATGAACTAGGGGCACAATGAGTCAGTGTTCATCTCTTCCTTGTCGTCAATGCACTCGCCAGAAAGGCACCCTATTTACCAGAAGGAATAGCCGCGAGCTAGCTATATCGGGCACGAATCCCCCGCTTTCTATCCATCTATCAACCACCCAGGGGAGGGATATAAAATGAGAGATTAAAGAATAGAGAGGTGTGAGTTGAGAGAAAAGTGAGAAAAGGGTTTTTAGAGAAAAGAAACCGAGCCTGAAGGGCCGAGCGACGTAAGAATCACACAAATCAGAAAGGGTGGGAAACTTGCCCAGAAGAATTGGCTCCTCAAGGTCTTTTGTTTTCAAACACGTCCGTGTCGTGTCTTTTCTTTTGTTAGTCCCAACTTAGTTTTGAGTCTTTTCCAACTGTGTCTCATTGTGTTTAGGTCGGCGCCTTTTACTCTCAGACTTGAGTTCTCCGGCGATGTCCGGTTGTAGGCTCGATACCTGTGTTAAAAAGCCTCTTACCTCAAAATCGCTCGTGCTCGTAATGCCATGCCATTCTCCACATCCATGCGAGATAAGAGAAGAAATGGAAAATTTGGGACATCCGAGTGTGTTTCAATTTCAGTTCCTCGCCGTGATCCGGCTTGTCGACAATGTTTGTTCAAAGTTTGCCATGTACGAATGAACCAAATCTCGAGTTGTGAGTCAGGTGCAGGCGATCCCCGCGAGAACGCGGGCCATTTGCCAAGTTTGAGCGATGATTTGTGCGGAACGCTTGTCGTTAGTTGGTTGGTTATCCGAGTATTACAAAGGCGAATGCTCCATTTTCGCACAACAAATCAAATTTCATTTACATTGAGGTGTAATATGATGCAATGCAAGGCAAAGTAGGAGATATGTAAACATAACACTTTTCGATAAAAAGTTTGTTTTATATAATCTCTTTCAAAGTACAAACTTTTGAAGAAAGAAAAACCGTCAAGGGCAAAGACATAGTACTCTATCTATCAAAAAGAGAAAAGTACAAGAAAAGAAATAAAGAAAAGAAGCAGCAAAAATCATCATCATCAGCAGTAGGACCCATGCCTAAGGGTCAGTCCTCGCCCTCTTCCGGGGGAGAAGCACAAAAGCATCGCTTGAGCTGCCATCGCCGAGCCCGAGCCCGAGCTATCCCCGCCTCCTCCGCAAATGACTCAGTTCCCGCCTCCGACTCACTGTCTCCTGGAACTGGAGCTCGACAGCTGCTCCCCACGTGACCACGTCCCCCTCTGGTACGAGGGAATATCCCGCCATCCGGGTGGAGAGGGAGACCACCGAGCAAAGACCACCCACTTGGAGGATCGGGAAAGGAGGTGAAAATACAAAGAAAGCGATCGTAAATGCCGTGAACAGCTTTATCAAGATAGAATGCAAGATGTATGAGTACAAAGGTGTGAATGCCGTGAGCAGTTTATCGATCGTAACGCAATGTATGAGTACGATGTATGAAAGCCGTGAGCGCTTTATCGATTTTTGTGCAAGATAGCAGACAGCGAAGCAGAGTATGATTTGAGATCGTGGTCGAGAACATACCGCAAGTCAGACGGCCAAAGCATCGAGAGTCCGCCGCAAAGATCCCCATCAAGGAGGCATTCACTCCACTGCATCGACGGTATACTGAGGAAGCTCGCAAAAGTATTAAATACATCAAGATTCTCGTGGAATGTCCGAATGAACCGAAATGAAATAACAATGCAAGATGCGAATAAAGTAATACATACCGGAGGTAAGTCAGAATACTGGCCAACTCGTGACCCGGTAGGAGGAGCAAACGGATCCGTAGGCCTCCCCACTGTCTCCTTGTAAGTCAACATGGTAGGCAGAGCAGCCGGCCCTCGCCCCCTCTGACTCTCCCGCCATGAGCTCGAGCCCTCTGTGATGGCCCCGCCTCGCCTCGCTCGCCTGCTGCCGGCGCGCCGCAGTCTCACTGATCACCGGAGCCCCGCTCGAGGTCAGATCAAGAAGGTCCGGACGTACTCGAGTAGTCGCCTCGCCTCAGAGGGCATCTACATCTACTACCACCAAGGGTGTAGTCCTCCATCCGCCGCACGTAAAAACCTCTCGGTCCCTCCTGTGCCCGGGAGGATGGATCGGAACTATCTGCCCCGGCATTCCCAGGGGCTGACGCAAGAAGCGCTCACCCAGGTACCAGGCCCGACAGACCGGACCCTCCAGGAGAATCCGGTAGCGCGAGGTCTCGATGGCACCGGCGTACCGATCTCGGATCACCGCTGGGAGTGGAGCCCACTACCGCCAGTGACTCAAATGAAATACGATTGATTATCTATCGATATAGAAATGTAAGCACGAAGCTTAAACGGATCAGTAAGTAAAACATACCTCGGGGGTAATGGTGTGAAGAAACGGCGGAAGAAGCTAAAGTGTCCGGGCCTCGGACACATCGCCCGTCGTAGCGGCGAGAAAAGGGGACGACTAGAGGGGTCTCCGTCTCCCAAGACTGCTCTAGCACGAAAGTAGGCGACACCCACACCAGCAAAACAGACGTCAAGATGACCATTAGAAAAGCGTATCTGAGATAAAATGTAAACAAAGCAGAGCGCGTGCAGTGTGTTGAGCAAAGTGTATGGTGTGAACAACAGACACCAAGGTAAAGCGTATATGTGTGTGCCGTGGTGTACAAGATGTACAAGAATTGTAAAGTGACTACGGTGTGTGCAGGTATGCATTACGTAGAAGTCTGAGCGTAAATGAAAAGCAGAGAAGAAGACATACCTCCCAGGCTCGCCAGTAGCCTCCTAGCAGCTGTCCACTGCCACGAGAGACTGAGCTCATATAACCGTAAATGGTGGCCAAAGCCGCGCCTCCCCAGTCATACTGCACAATCTTCTCGACATCCACCAAGGCGCTAAGCAGAGGGAACTGTGTTCGCCTTGGCCGCAAACAGGTGGTCCCCAAAGAAAACATGAGAAAGCCGCGCAAGATACCTCTCGGCCTCGGTCATCTGAGTCGGCCCACCAAAGATGGTCCGTGACTGAAATCAGACTCGAACCAGAGTAGCGGGCGAACCTCGAACAAGTGGCGGCGCCTCCCGAAAGCAAATGAACTGGCGGCAATCCACTCGTCCATATTCAGATCGAAGGATCGGATCACCCCACCCCGATGCCGGTGAGCATCGAGAAGTCATAAGGGTCATCGTCATGTCCCTTGCCGCCGATAAATGAAAAGAATCGGTGGTGTCCCACCACCTTCGCCAGAGCGCAAGAAGAGGTCTGCAAGAAAGCCCGAAAGTCCCTGCAGAAGGTACCGAAGCCGGCCCGACCCACGATGCGGCTAACGGCTGACTCGGCATTCACTCACGAAGGGTAACATTCCCCTACCATGAGAGTATGGGAGTCTCCCCGTAGTCAAGAAATTGCAAAGCCATGTGAAGATATGCGCTTGGTACAAATCAGGAACTACAAGCGTGATGCGTCGGTGTATTTTAGATGCTCAATGTAAACTTGGTGCATGTGTGCACGTTTTGATTCAAACAAAACCGGTGTCGTGTGTTTTCAGTAAACTACAATGTGCGAAACATCAGGGTACTTTTGAGTGGCGCTGTGAAAATATGGTGGCCGTATGTACGTGTATCAAAGGCAAGCAAATGTCGATTTCAAAGATACCAAAGGTGGGCTACGGCTGTGATATGTCGGTGTTCTATGAGGATCGGTAAACAACGTGTGATGTGTCCGCGTGTTAGTGCGCTTTTGTGCAAATCGCATGCGGCGAAGCCAGATTCAAATAAGCGCCGGGTGTCGGCGAATTGGTAGTGCAATGTGTGCCGTGTGTTTGAGTGCTTGAGGCCAGTGTAGTGTGTGTGCATGTGCGTCGGCCCCAAACAGATGTCAGCAGTGAGTTTGTCTACAATCGACTACAGTACAGTACATCAGAACTAAGCAGTTAATGGGTTCAGTTAGCTATGGCAGTTGACAGGAAATCCTACATTGCAGAAAATAAAAGACGAGAATGTTACCTCGGCGACGCCAGAAGACAAGTGAGAGGCCGGCTCGCGCAGCAGAAGCTCCGGATCCAAAGCCCTATCGAAGCCGCGGAAGTGGCGGAGTCCGTCGGGTGGTAGCACGTGAATGGCCGGACGATAGGTCGCCGGATCGAATGGGCGCTCGCTCAACGGGAGGAGCTCGACCCCGGGGTCCATCTCAAGGTTCGGGGGAGTCCCGACATGTGGAACATCATTGGCCATAGCAGTGGAGATGAGAAAATAGCCGAAAAGGGAAAAAATGGGCCGGAATATGAAAAGTCAACCGACAAAGTCAAACCCGAGAGGGTCGGAAATGGCCGGAAGGGTCGGAATGTGAAAAGACACGAGAATGAAGAGAAAATCGAGGGGAACAAGTCCCGAAAAGGCGAAAATAGCGAAAAATGCACCGAAACGAAGTTTTGTTCGGTCGAAAATGTCCGAAACGCGAAGAATATCGCGAATCCGACGAGAAAACGGGCGTGAAACGCGGAGAAATCGGCGAAAAATCAAAGGAAAAACACTCTAGAGAGAGAGAGGAGGAGTTTTCGGCGGCTTGAAGTGAAAGGAATAGGGTTTCAAGCCCTATTTCAAAAGACCCGAGGCAAAATGGCAAAACTGCCCCCGATCAGTCATTTTTGGCCGGTCGGCACTATTTTGTGCCGGTGGAGAAGTTTAGGCAGCCGGTGGTAGCCGGTTGCCACCCCACCCAGCCGGTGGTGTTCCCAAGGCCCTGTTTAGGCAATTTGAGAAGTTTTGGGTCTTCATAGCTCAAGAAAGTACAATAAGATGCATCCCCGATGCTCAACCGGCCTCCGTTTTGACTTCGGACCGTCTCTACTGTGCGTGACGCTCAAATTCAAGCGAAGATTGTATCCTTTTGTATCCTTTTGTCTTCTATAAAGATTCAAAAGTTGTCCCGTGTGCGTCACGCGCATCCATCACATTGTCCGGCGCATCGTATCGCGCCATCTTGCACGTCCCTTGCAACTTGCACCATTTTGCATTGTCGTGTGGCATGCGTGTCATACTCCTTCATCTTGCATCTCATAATGATTCACGTGGGGTGTACTACCTCACGCGCTTCATTTCGCATCTCATTTTGAGTCACGTGAGGTGTACTACCTCACGTGTTTCATTTTGCATTTCACCTTGAGTCACGTGAGGTGTACTACCTCACGTACTTTGTTTTGCACTCCATTTTCCATCCAATGAGGTACGCGTGCCTCATGTGCATTTCATTTTGCCAACGGGTCCGGCGGGACCGAAAACACGCACGGTCCGGCGGGACCAAAAACACGCGCGGTCTAGGAGACCTTAAATCCTTGGGAGGTACAAGACCTTCGGTGCATTAAGGTGCACCTTGTTACATTCATTTCGCATATCATTGCATCTCGAGGCATGTACGCCTCGTTTTGCACTCCATTTTCCATCAAATGAGGTACGTGTGCTTCATTTCGCATTTCATTGCATCTCGAGGCATGTACGCCTCGTTTTGCACTCCATTTTCCATCAAATGAGGTACGTGTGCCTCATTTCGCATTTCATCGCATCTCGAGGCACGTACGGCTTGTTTTGCACTTCATTTTCCATCAAATGAGGTACGTGTGCCTCATTTCGCATTTCATCGCATTTCGAGGTGCGCGTGCCTCGTTTTGCATTTCATTTTTCACCAATGAGGTATGCGCGCCTCATCATGGTTCATTTCATTCTCATTTGCATTGTTCTGCACCCCTTGTGGCACGCGTGTCACATTCGCATGGTTGCCCCATACCGTCGTGGGGACCAAAACACGCATGGTCTAGGAGACCCTAAATCCTGGAGGTGCAGGCCTTCTGCACTAAGTTGCCCTCATTGCATTTGGCATGCATTTCATCGCTACCGCTTACGCACCCTCATTGCACTTCATTTTCCATCCTTTGAGGCACGTGTACCTCATTGCACTCCATTTTCCATCTTTTGAGACACGCATGTCTCATTCGCCTCATTTACAGCCGTGTGCGTGTCTCATTTGCATCATATGCACTTTAAGTGTTGTGTAACAGTTGCCCCCAGGTCTGGCGAGACCTAAACCACGCAGCGGTCTAGGAGACCTTAAATCCTCGGGAGGTGCAAAACCTTCGGTAAAAGATGCACCTCATTGCATTTTGCATACATTCCATAGCGTTGTTTTATGATTTCATCGCGTTGCTCGTCTGGCGAGACCTTAAACACGCACGGTCTAGGAGACCTTAAATCCTCTGAAGATGCAATTCCTTCGGTGTTTGTCGTGCCCGAACGACTTTCGGTGGCCTGGTAAAGCCACCCGTCTATGTTTGCAGTGAGTTCCTAGGAGACCAATGGGGACGGTGAAAACTAGAGTTTAAACGGCTTATGCCTAGAACGCAAAGGTTCGGAATTTCCGAGACTAAAGTCTGGTTTAAATACCCAGGGGGTATACCCTCGGCTTGAAATCTGTATGGAAGCCCCATAGGTTGAGGCGGCGTGTTTACGTCTCAATTCTGGATACTGAACCAACCTAGTATGTCGCCCCGTTGGGAGAATAGGGAAAACTGCAATCATAGCCATTGCATCAACATGCATCCCACGCATCATTTGTAAATATTGCATATGTCATGCATTTCAAAACAAAAACAAAAAAAAACATGCATGTGTCATGCATTTCATTGTAATATAGTGTATGTCATGCATTCTCTGTAAAACACCATGTCCAGTGCATTGTAGCTTGCATGCATCCATTGCATCACCTCCATCTATGGCTTGCACCTTTCCTTGTTGAGCTTGGTCTGGTATGTGCCCATATTTTTTTGTGTCAAAACACAGTTGTCGAGCTTTTGTGTCCGAGCCTTGAGGGTAGCGGCACCGCTTCTGTGTTAGATACGGCTTGTATGCGTACATGCCTTTCCTAGGCAAAATACGGTTTGGCCCGCGTGCCATATCCATTGTATCCATATCCATTGCATTGTAGCTTGCATGCATCCATTGCATCACCTCCATCTATGGCTTGCACCTTTCCTTGTTGAGCTTGGTCTGGTATGTGCCCACACTTTTCGTGTTGAAACACAGTTGTCGAGCTTTTGTGTCCGAGCCTTGAGGGTAGCGGCACCGCTTCTGTGTTAAATACGGCTTGTATGCGTACATACCTTTCCTAGGCAAAATACGGTTTGGCCCGCGTGCCATATCCATTTGTATCCATTTCCATTACATTATAGTGTAGTCATTGCGTCCGGCATTAGGATCATTATTCTCACCCCAGCGGGTCGTTTCCCCACTTATGTCATTCCACCCAATACCTTGTTCTTGTGTCCGTGCGAAGTACTCATAGATCAGACATCGTTCTATGGGAGACGGACTTGTCACTTCCATCAATCTATTTGACATGTGTGTGGTTTCGAACCGCTCCGGCTTGAATCACGATTCAATTGCCCTGCATGTAGTTCGCATTAGTTTTAATTGCACTAAATTTTCATTTGCATTATTCATACATAGTTTTGTATATATTGCATATCATTCATCATTCGCATTGCATATGTCATGCATGTTGCTAACAATATTGTACCTGTTAAGTTTACTTTCTTTGCAGGCACGATATTGTATGTACGGTTCATTTACCGCCGGCGCAACCGGACGAGCCGCACAGGTATTGTATCCTCCGCGTGAGACGTTCCGAGAATTTCATAATTCTCTTACATCCTTTCTGCATTGTAGTGTAGATTGGCGTAAGCTAGCTTATAACTGTTGCATGTGTGCTTCATTACAGCTTTCTTTGCATGATCATAAGTTATGCCCGGCTTCTTGCATTTTCAGTTGCATTTTGCCCCTGCCTTGAAGATATATCTTACTTGTTTTGTATGATTGTCTAAGTCTTGGCCTTGTCAAAAATGGGTCGCCTCTAGGCTTTGACATTCACTCCGTCATTGTTATGACTTCGAGTTCTCACAAAGAGGGGCAATCAGAGACACCCCATTTTTGACCGTCCTCAAGACTTGGACGTCACCGTTGGGACACTCGGTGATTATCTATGTTTGTGTTCGTTTGAGTTCCTGAGTTCTCGGCCACGCGCTCGCCTCAGACCTCCGAACTGACTGCTTGTGTTTGGTTTTGCACCAAACACTTGTGATTTGCTTTGAGGGGGGAATGCCTTATGAGGCATCCCCACACACCACCTGGGCTAGAGGCCACCGGGTCAGAAGTTGTCACCGCACTATATTGTGCGGTCGGCACTATTTTGTGCCTGCCGGCACTATTTTGGGCGAAATGACCAATTTGCCTACTGACCACTGTGCACTTGCTTTCCGAGATATTTTCGCAATTTGTGTGCAGTAATTGTCTTTCCCTCCATACACGTGTATGGAGGGATGAGCTTGCTTAGTGGCTAAGCTTGTAAGCCTTTGGCCTATAAGAGGAAAAGCTCTCCCCTTTGCTCAAGGGTTGGCTTCTTGAGAGACTTAACCATTGTTAGAGAGAGCCAAGGTCTGGTTTTAGGTTAGAATAGTTGTATCTATCCTATCTCTCTCTTTTCTTGCTTGTTTAGTACACTAGGTGCTTTAGTTTACACTATTGCACTAAAACACCTAGTGTTCCACCTTCTCCTTGCAACTGAGGTTCTAAGGGCTGGTTCTTGGAGTTCTTGACTGATTTTGAGCTCAAGGAAGCATCAACCACAACCTTTGTAAAGGGGATCATCAAGGGTAAGAAACTAACTTTATTTACCCCATTTTTGCATTCCATTTTTGCTTGCTTTAAAACAGTTTTTGTGCTTAGTGATTAACACAAAAAAGTTCTGATTTTTGACCCTCTTTATTGTATATTAAGAGTGTTTTGTGGTTTGGGAAGTTTGACCCCTTTAGGCCTTGAAAAGGGTCCCTTTTGTGCCATTTTGGTTGAGATCCGAGATTTTGGTGAGAGATCTCTTCACCACTGAAATCTTGAGTGATTTCAGTGGTGAAGAGCATGCCTTGAAGTCTCAAGAAGGAGAGGGCCACCCCCTCTCCTTGATGTCCTTGAAAAGGACAAATTTTGCTTCCTTAAGGAGCTTCATGTTTGAGTGTGTGTTGAGCATGTTTGGCTTGTTTTCCATGCTTATATTGCCATGTTATAACATGATTTCAAGTTGGTTTTGGTCTCCTATGCATGCTTAACATAGTTGCCTTGTAATGCCTCTTATTGCCTTAACATGTCTAGGAAGTGTGTCCCTATTTCTAGCATGTTTTAGACTTGAGTTTGTGAAGCTTGTATGCTTATTTTGCCATGGTTTAGCTCTGTCCATGGTCGTTTGAGTCAATCTTGACATGCTTTGTATAGCCCCTTTGTATTGTAGCTTGTATGCTTCAAGTATGTGCATGTGTAGGATGCATTGCCTCCATGTTTTCAAGGGTTTGGAACCCTCTTACATGTTATTTCAGACTTTTTAGGGTGCTTGTATGCATGCTTTAGTTGCTTCTTTACTGCCTTAAAAGCACATGTTGTATGTTCCATGTGTTGGCCATATTGCATGCCTTTAGATCCATGTCATTTAGATGCTATCTAAGTGTTATTTTGGGCTTAGTTTTAGGTGTTAAAACTCTGATTTTGGTTGGTTAAGTGTTGCCATGAGTGGTTATGCTAGGTGTAGTTCAATGCATCTTTGATTAGCCTTAAGCCTAGGCCATTTGCATGCTTTGTTTGGCATACTTCATTGCATGATTTGGCAAATTTCAGAGCTTTAAGTGCATACTAATTGCCCATGTTTGGCCTCTTTAAGTGTGTATGAGAGTTGCTTTTGCATGCCTAAGTCTTGAGCCTTAACACTTGCATGTGTGTGCGTGCGTTTAGTCTCTATCTCTAGGCATTTTGGCCACTGTTTTGAGCCTTGTTAGAGCTGCCCAATTCATGTGTAAGCCCACCTCATTGCTTAGTTTGCATACTTGCCTTGTACGCCTACTTGTATGCTTATATAAGTGCCTCGCATCGTCCATATGGCATAGTAGATAACATGCTTAGGGCCTTGTTGCATTGGCATGCATGTTGGGCCTCTTGAAGTGAAGTATGATGGAGGTTTGGCACCTTTATTTGCTTGTTTGCATTGCATGCATTTGACATTGAAGTTGCATTCTTGGTCCTTTGGGCCATCACGCATAGAAATGCGCGATTGATGGTCCAAGGATCGAGGCACATGCCCCCATTGAGCCATCAACATGATGTGGGATGTGTTTGGTGCACACATGCTTTGAATTGCCATGCCATACACTGCTTGTCCTCTGCGTCAAGTGTGTTCTGCAGACAATTTTGGCCGACCAAGATCATAAGTGCCGATTGGCAAAGAATGACTCGCCGATAGCATGATATGTAGCCGGTGATCATATCCTTGGCCGGTGGCCATCCCCCTAGCCGATGGTGTTCCACAGCACCCAGAGAAGCAATCCAGGCACTTTGGCAATTTTCAAAGGAGTATGGCAAGGTAAACAGAGGCAACAAGCTATGGCAATCGGATTCCGAGCAAGTCCCGCATGCATCAGATCCGCCCTCATCCCGAGGCGTTTATTGCTTTAATTAGATTAATTAACTGCTTAATTAATTTAGTCAATTTGTAATATTTAATTAGCTAGTTTAGTTAATTATTTATTCGGTCTCAGATTATTATTTTGGTCCCTCCGGCGAGGGCAAATTTGTAATAAGTGTGTGAGTGGGTGTATGTCTTCCAATCCCCATCTCTTTCTATCCCTTTATTTACCCGCTTCGGTGGTAGATTAGGGCATACTTATTTTTAGCATACCTTATGCAATGCATGTGCATTCATGCATTTGTTTTCATGCACTGCTCGGTACATCATACAAACTGCATCGCAATTTTCAATTCCAAATTGAATACGTGCTACTCGCGCAATTCACATGCCATGTTTAGGGTTAGCCGAGCCTGCTCTAGATTGCATTTCTGCCTGTGTTGCATTAGCCACTTAACATGAACTAGGTCATGCATGTTTGCTAACCGGTTCGCTTTTGGCGCGGAGTACGATGTAAGTTTTTATGGCTTTAGCATATCGCATGCATGTGAATGTTTACCATGATAATATGCTTAACATGTGGCTAAGTGCTTATGTGAGATAAACTGCATGAATGCCTGTGGATGGAGGTTGGATTGCCTGAGTTGGAATAACTCGTTGAAATCCGATTTTAGCCTACTGAGTAGCAAAAGAAAACAACACGTTTTTCGAGACAAAAACGGATATGCAATATTTATTTCCAAGTTAGGCGATCTAGTCTATACTTTTGTGTTGTGCGCATCACATAGTAATTCTAGGTTAATAACCGGAATAAGAACGCATAAAGTTTTCAAAAACGGATATCACGGTTAGTAGGGGCCGGTCTTGGACCGGCGAAGGGGGTGCTCATAATGACCTTCCCGATCGTACCCAAGCACCCGGGCCAAGACCACTTTGGTGATGACGCGGACATGTGGCCTTCTAAGATCGAGTCAGGGTTTCCTAAATTTCTCAATTTAAAAAATATTTAGGTGGCGACTCTGTAATCTGGCAAAGCAGTCCATGTTTGGCACTACTTTTCGAAAAATCTGTTTTCTCAAAACGATTTGCCAGAGTTGGACTCTTTGGTTCAGATTTAGAACCGTGACACAAATCGAGTCTGTTTTCTCATAAGTTATGTTCGGCTTCTTGCATTGTCAGTTGCATTTTGCCCCTGCCTTCGGGCGCATGTCTTTACCTGTAGCTTGTATGCTTTGTCTAAGTCTTCGGCCTTGTCAAAAATGGGACGTCTTTGGACTTTGACACTCACTCCCGTCATTGTTATGACTTTCGAGTTCTGTCAAAGAGGGGCAACTGTAGACACCCCATTTTTGACCGACCTTAAGACTCAGACGTCATCAATTGAGCGCTTGGTGATATTGCATATTGTGCTCATTCTGAGGTTGTAGAGTCCCGGCTACGAGCCTTGCCTCCGGACTTTCGGACCTTTTGTGCTTTGTCTCGGTTTGCGAACCAGGATCGGTTTTCTCTGTTTTCTCTTTGAGAAGGGAGGGAGAGGTCTCGTAGATCATCTCTCAATGGCCGTAGGCTACATTTCGTGGCCATAGGCCATTTTGCCCATTTCGGAGCCCGGTTCCTAGTTTTCGGAGCCGTCAGGCCGTGTGCCTCGGTTCGGGACCGCCTAACCACCTCCGTTTGCCCCAGTTTTTGGCATGTATCTTATTTACTCCCTTTTTAGGGACACTGTGGTCCGAGAGACCAACTTCGTGGTCGTGCACCACTCCCTAAGGCTCACCCACTTTCGGGGCCTCGAATTGCGTGTTTCGGCTCCCGAACCTTCATTCTACATTTTTGGGCTCCAAACTTGAGATAGTCATATTTTGAGATCCTTTTCATGTTTGATTAAGGACCTCTTACTGTTTGACATCTCCATCTGTCACTTGCCTTTTTACCTCTTTTTGGGCCTTTTTGCACGGTATTTTAGGCGTACTTGTGGACTGCGTTGGACTTGGTCATAAACTATAAAGTGTCTTATTTTGAGCCCCTCTTCAACTTTGTTGAAGGACTCTCGGCCATTTGAAACCCGTAACTACCACTTTCCCTTTTGGCCATTTTTGGCGGGAAACTTGATATGTTTTCCCTCTTTTTTTTTCCCTCCATTTTCCCCCTCATTTTGTCTATATAACAGCAGCACCACCTGAGGTTTTTAGGGTAAGAAAATCTGGTTTGGGTGCTCTTGCATACAATGTCTCTCTATATTTAAAACACCAAAATCATCCAAGTTTCTACACCCCCCCTTCATCACCACCTAGCACCACCACCACTACACCATTTCCAGCAGCAAGGAGGGCCTTCCAGCAGCTAAAAGGCACCATTTTCAGTCCTAGAAGCAGCCAAGGTCTTGGTCTACAAAGGTAAGCACTCATTTCCCCTTTTGAGCTCCATTCTTGTACCATTTTTCTATCCTCTTTGCTTGTGGTTTTGAGCTCCGACCCCTACTGAAAGGGGGACTCTTTTGAGCCATTCTTCATGTTTGTTTAAGGGCTCAACCCTGTTTGAGCCCTCCCTAGTGCACTTGCTTCAATACTCCTTGATATGCCACATTTTTGCATGGAATTTCTGGCCTGCGTGTGATCTGTTTTTGAGCATAATGTAAACTGTAAGTAGGCTCATTTTGATCCCTTCTTCAACATTGAAGAAGGGCTCAACCCTGTTTGGCCTCTCTATCATGCACTTGTTTCATAATCTCTCATATTTACCGTAAAATTGCATGATTTGTTTAGCCTCTGTGTGATCTGTTTCGGAGCATGTCATGAACTGTGAATGGGCTTATTTTGGGTCCCTCTACAACATTTTATAAGGGATCAACTTTGTTGGGGGTCTCCATGTTATACTTGTCATTATATCCCTCCTTGACCCCCATTCTTGCATGCTTTGTTAGGCCTATTTTGCTTCTGTTTTCGGCCATGATCAGGTCTGGAAAGAGTCACATTTTGGCCTTCTTGTTATCTTTTGTTAAGGGTCCAAGGCTGTTTGGTGAATGCTTGGTGTACCTCTCTTTATAGCCCTCTTTTGGATCATATTTTGCATGCTATGTTGAGCATATCTACATACTGTTTTGGGGGTTTTCATAAGCTGTAAATGTTCATATTTTTTATCCCTCTTCAATGTTGTAGAACTGTATTTTTCAGTTTGAGCATTGCGTATACCATCTGCTTCATTGTTCCCCTCTTTTCCCCCATTTTTGCATGCTATTTTTGCCATACTTGTGATTGTTGTTTGGCCATGCTTTGTACTGGAAAAATGCTAGTTTATGGACTGCCTAGCATCTGTCTTTACATTCCATGTCCATATTGTGCATGCATTGCATAGCTATAGGCCATTTCGGGTGCCTAAATTCGCATTTCGGGACCATTCCTCGCATTTGGTGTCATTTCGCCATCTTTCGGGACTGTTTCCCCCCATATTTCAGTGCTGAAATTCCATTGGCATGTTTGCATATCACTTTCTATGTCATTTCATGCCTTTATGTCATTGCCTCGGTTTGCGTGCCCGTGTGCACGCATTTCGAGGCACCTTATTTTCATCCATTTGCCTCTTATGTGAGTGTGGCTGAGGCCCTCTCATGTTAGTGTAAGCCCAATTTGCATTTGGAGTGCCATTTCATGTTTTAGTACCATTGCCTCGGTTTGCATGCCCGTGTGCACGCATTTCGAGGCACTCCATTTTCTTCCATCGGCTTCTTATGTGAGTGTGGCTGAGGCTCACCCATGTTAGTGTAAGTCCATTTTGCATTCTGTATGCCATTTTAGTCTCATTGCATTCCGTATGCCATCAGATCGGTTATGCGTGCATGTGCACGCATTTCGAGGCACTTCTTCTTTTATCCGCTGGCCTCTTATGTGAGTGTGGCTGGGGCTCTCTCATGTTGGTGTAAGCCCATTATTGCATTGCGTATGCCATTTCATCCATAGCATTGTGTATGCTCGGTTGTGTATTACCTCGTGTAGCGTGTATGCCATTCCATGACATTGTGTATGTTAGGATTGCATCTTAGTTGCATTTCATGCATGTCATGCATATTGCATCGTGTTCGGGATAGGAGTTAGCCCGGGCACGGGAAACGAGGTGCGTTCCGTACTCGAGTGACTTTAACGTGTCTCAATTCCCAAGTCACCGACACTCCGGACTACCCATGATGGAGTTAGGTTTTGTTGTAGCATTCATGTGTATTCATCCTATATTGAGTTGTGCAATCCGACTCCTCGGCCATCATGCATCGAGATGCGTGATTGGTGGCACGAGGATCGAGGCATGTATATATTTGTGAAATACATTGCTATGCCCCTTTCCTGCTCTCTGTTACAGCAAAATGAAGGATCAGCAACTTTCCGGAGTCTGGCACGCATTTCGAGAAACATCGCAAACAGAGGCTAATTGGGGCATCCCAAAGGATTTCCAAGGCAAATTTCAACATGCATCATTCCATTATCGAGAGCAAAGTCAAGGCTGACAGCTTGCATGCCGATTCTACTTTCTTATTTAATTTGATAATTAATTAGGAATTTGTATATTTATTATTCGGACTGTATTATTCTTTCATTTTGGGATTGTATTATTTATTCGGACCCTCTGCGCGAGGGCATAATTGTAATAAGTGTGCGTGTGTGTGATGTATGTCTTCCAACCCCACGTCTTTCTTCCCTTTTATTTACCTGCTTACGATGGTTAGATATAGGGCATGTTTCAATTACCATACAGTATGACAGCATGTTTGCATCATTCATCTGTTTTGTACGCATCGGGCTCGGCTCATCATACAAACTGCATTTGTATTTCAATTCCGAATTGAGTACGTGATACTTGTAGCATTTCATACGCCATGTTTAGAATAGCCGAGCCTGCTATAGTTTGCATCTTCGCATGTGTTGCATTAGACATTTCAGTATGCTTAGGTCCATGCATGGATTTCTAATCGGCTTTTGTTTTGGCTTGGAGTACTAGGTAAGTTTTATGCTTTAGCATCCTTGCATCTTGATGTGAGTGTTGCCATGAATAGCATGCTTACTATGAGACTATGTGCTTATGTGATATAACTGCCTTGAATGCCTGTGGGTGGAGGCAGAGTTATTTGGATTGGGACAATTCATTAAATGTTTGTTTTAAGCCCACTAGATAGTGGCAAAATCATGTTTTCTAAGCCCACCCGAGGGTGGCAAATCCACGTCTTAGCCTACTTCGGGTAGCACCATCAAACCATTTTCACAAACAAACATGAAATGTTTTGTTCCAATTCAGCGACCATTCTATACTTGTATGTTGTCATCACATAGTAACCTAGGCTAATAACAAATAAGAACGCACAATGTTTTCAAAAACAGATATCATGGTTAGTAGAGGCGGTCTTTGATCGGCGGCGAAGGTGCTCCGCAGTGACCTTCCCAATCGTACCCAAGTTCCCGAGCCGAGGCAACTTTGGTGATGACGGACACGTGGCCTTTGGCACCGAGTCAGGGTTTCCTAAATTTCCCATTTTAAAATATTTAGGTGGCGACTCTGTATCTGGCGAAGCAGTCCATGTTTGGCACTTCTTTCAAAAAATCTATTTTCAAAAACGATTTGCCGGATTTGGACTCTTTGGTTCAGGATTAAGAACCGTGACATTTGAGTCCTTCGAACTGTAGTGACCCAATATCGAACCAGAACGGGGGGGATTCGCACTCCCTTCTCCCGGGATGCGTTCGGGGACGTCTACAACACTACACTATAATATTAAATAGGTGTACAAAATTCACTTTATATAAGTGAAACAACTCACTTTTTTTTATTATTTTTCTGATGTGGGATTATAAAATAAATCATAGGCTAATTAGAGTTTTATTTTAAAATTTAAATTGTCTATGTACAACATTATAATATTAAATAGGAGTATAAAATTCACTTTATGTAAGTGAAATAACTCACCTTTTCCTTATTATCCCGATGTGGGATTATAAAATAAATCACAAACTAATTAGATTTTTATTTTTATATGGTTAAATTGAAGCTAGTTAATGTAATTTTTTTTTAATTGTTTAAAATTAAGAAAATCAGTATGAAAAATCATGGTTAAATCAGAGAAATCAATCAAACGAAAAATGGTTCAACCTAATTGGTTAGGTCAAAAGACCATCCAACTTATACAAAAATTGATTAATTAAAACTTTTAAATATTATTTTAATTTTAAAATTTAAACTGCCCTGAATTGAAGCATGCACAATACTACAATATTAAAATGAAAACATAAGACTCATTTTATATAAGTGAAATAACTCATTTTTTTTCCCTCTGATGTGAGATTATAAAATAAAAATTAATAATTGTTTGGGCAGAAAGTTTATTTCTAATAAATCAATTTTAGTCATTTAATTTTTAATCAGATCAATCTTTAATTTATTTCAAATCAAACAAATCTAACCAATATGATTTGATAAAACCGCTAAAATCGCAATTAAACGAATGAATCAATCAAACCAAAATGATTTAGCCTAATCGGCTAGGTCAAAAAAACAAAAAACTTATACAAAAATTAATTAATTAAAACTTTTAAATTTTATTTTAAAATTAGAATTTAAATTATATTGAATTGAAACATGCACAATATTAAATGAGAGTATAAGATTCATTTTACACAATGAAATAACTCACTTTTTCCTTCTTTTTTCGATGTGGGATTGTCAAATAAATCATAGACTAATTAGAATTTTATTTTTACATGATTAAATGAAAGTTAGCCAATGGAAATTTTTTTAATTATTTAAAATTAAAAAAATTAAGTAAAGAAACTAAGAAAATCCATATGAGATATTAAAATTTTCAAAAGTCTCCTCACTAAAAATCTCATTTTACTTATATAATATATAAATAGATAGATTGTACAAATATATTAGAAGTAGGAGTTTAGAAAATGACAATGCTACGTAGCTCAAATTTTGTGGCTCAAAAGTGGCTCAAATAGCTAAAACGACGTCGTTTTGAGTACAGAACAACATAAAAATGGCCAAAACGACGTCGTTTTGGCCATTTGAGCCACTTTTGAGCCACAAAATTTAAGTTACGAGACATTTTCCTTTAGAAAACGACAATGCTACGTAGCTCAAATTTTGTGGCTCAAAAGTGGCTCAAATGGCCAAAACGTGTCTCGTTTTGACAATTTAAATTATTTATTTTGTAGGTTTAGTTTGGTTAGATAGATAATACAGGAAAGTGAAAGAAAAAAAAATTATATGTTTGTTTAAATAAAGAGTTCTAAAAAGTAATTGAAATTAAAATTTCTGGTACAATTCAAATTATTTTGTTGGTTAGGCTAATGATTTGTTACAAAATATATATTTTCCTCACAAATTGTGATAAGGTTTAATTTGTTTTCCTTTTTACTCATGTTTATCTCCATATGCAGTTATTATATTTTTTTTATCATCATTTTCTTACGAAAATTTCATTTGATTTGAAAGAAATAAATGATGGAAAGTGAAAATTGGTAGGAAAGTAAAGTAAAAGAAAAGAAAATGAAAAGAACAGGTAGGGACATAAATGAGATTTTTTTTTTATATAAATTTTATTTATGAGTGATTCTACTTACACCACTATTTTACCTCTTTACACCTTCCATCTCATTACACCAATTAAAAAAATATAATTCTCATTACACCCCTAATATATTACCAAAACTAATCCTAAATTAACTATTTCATCTCTTTATACTACTAATTTTTGGAAGGAAAAAAGAGAAGCAGTCGAGGAAAAGAGAAAACAAGGAAGACGAGGGGTTTGATGGAGCCCATAGTGAAGTGCTTGTTTGGTTACACAGTACTAGACTTTTTACATTCTTCCGGTGTTATGTTGTTGGAAAAAATAAGTTTGTCCAATATTTTGTTGTTATACATTTACAGAGCCACTTTCTTCCAAACAATAATTTAGACTTGTTTGATAATACAATGTTAACGAATTTGAATTAATCTAGTGCCATGTTACTAGACAAACCTTTTTTTTTTTTTTTTTCTAGCAATATGTTGTTCAATTGGATGATAACAAGAAATTAATTCCGGTTAGTTGTGAAGTGCCTATTCAGTGATACATTGCTATACAAATTGAATTACTCTAGTGTCAAGTTGCCAAACTATAATAGATTTGTCTAGACACTTGTTGCTATATATTGAAAGATTTACTTTTTACTTCAAACATCCATAAATCAAACACGCATCCATAAAATCATAGATAAAAAGTATCCATAAAATTATTCATTAAAAAATCAGTGTACGAATATCCATAAAAGCATCCATAAAATCTGTCATTATTTGCATCTTTTAATCAAACATGTTATTACAATTCGTCTATGTCGATAGTTTCGGTAGTTACTACATCAGTGCTGACAAGAGTACGGAATTGATAAATACGGATAGTATATGCTTTCTTCTATCCACTAGTATAAAGGTGATGAAAACGAATCCAATTATTTGCTATTGGAGGTACTGGATGACCAGGTTGCAAATAAACCTATAACAAATAAATCAATAAGTAGGATTACAAAATAAGACATGGTAATGATCAAAGTAGGCTCGGTAGTTACTCATACAAAATGGTTTCCATTAACAAATTCTATGCAGATATCTCTTCGATCAGGTGTTACAATCGGTACCGCTCTAAGTGGTACAAATGTTAAGCATTGTTGCATGGATAAATGATAAAGAATGACTCGGTAGTATGATGCTATCAAATGGCCCATGTTGGGCATAGTCATCCAATGATTGAATCTAGGGTCAGGTTCGAAGTAAGATAAGATAGATGTAAGGTCATCAATCCTTTCTTGTGAACTAAATAGTTACATGTAGTGCACTACATTCGAATGCAACTCAGTCAACAAGTTTCAACTAACTTGTGGCCAATCATTTTCACCTAAACCAAACAATCCAGCTATTGTCCTGAAACCACAATTGCCATCTGCTTGTACATCTTTTATGTGATGGATATATAGTCTCAACTTCTCTAGAAATTGTTCGAAGCATGAGATACGATTTGATTTTTTTTTTATTTTATATTTCTTTGTTTTAATGTAATCAATATCTCTTTTGGTCGCACCATACTTTTTGACATGTCAACTAATAAGAATGTTTCCTTCTTGAATAATCTGCCAGCAAATGAGTGCCCTTCAAGATATTCAGCAGGCGGATGATTATACACTCCGCATAAGGCATGCAACATCCACTCATCATTTGTAGGTAATTTTTTCCCCTTTAATAGAAATGGACATCCACACTTTTATGAACCTGTCAACCTTAATCGTTTCCCCTTGATCTTCTTGCTGTCTCTATAGTGACCACTTCTTTCACAAGCAAGTGTAAGGATTGATTTTCTGTCATTACTTCTCGCATCTGATGTCCTTATAACAATGACAAATTTAGTCTTCTTCTCAACGTTAGAAGCCATGTAATTAATGCTTGGCGACTACTAAAAATCTAAACATAATAAATACATTTATACGTCAAAATATTAATAAAACTCAATATAAATTAAAAATTTTAAAAAAAATTGTATTCATAGAAACACTTAACAAACCTCGTATGTAATGAATTCATGACTGGAGTTCACTAATAATGCAGTACTTGCGATGTTGCAATGAGAATAAGTATAATCTTTCAAAGAAAAAAATATAAAAAATATAAAAAAAAAAGTGAAATTGAAAAATACATGGTAATGAGTGGCTGAACAAATTTAAAAATTTCGGTCTTAGGTTATTGGAAATGTATATTTTATTTTGTTACCAGACTTATATTTTTTGTTCGACAATGTAATGCCGGACTATTTTATTTTGTTCAATTTTGAAATACTGAACAAAAGTCGAAGAACAGTCTTGAAAAACAAAACAAGACCTACCAAAAAAAAAAAAAAAACTCACAATTTCACTTTTTTGATAGTTCTTCACTACCATTTCTTCATCAATTGCTTTTTTGATGATCAAAAATACTATGATTCTCACTTTTTGAAAAGAGATGTATAAGAGAAAAAAAAATTTGAGAAAGGAAAAAGAAGAGTAAGGATTAAAGACTATGAGGTGTAAGAAGATAATAAAATATATTTAATTTTAGTATTTTATTCTTAATAATAATTTCACACATGGATAAAATTAAAAAAAAAAAAAAAAGCTCATATAAAAAATATAAAGAGATAAAATAGTGATGTAAATAGAATCATTCATATTTTATACCGAATGTAAATAAACAAACGGCGTAAGGAAAGGCTAACAAACCCCAAGGAGAGATTTTGGAGATGGGTTGGGTGTGATTTATAGGCAAGTTTTTTTGATCGAATCTATAGGACAAGTTGATAGCACTGAATTTTCCTATTGTTTTCATACGGAGCTGGAAATTAATTACTTGACATAGGCAATCTATTCTTTTATTTATGGAAAGAAAATATATATATATATATATTTTTTGAATATATTCTCAATTGACACCTGTGTCAACCACGTTATCCATCCAATCATCACTCTCCATCTCCTAGTATTATGGTCTATATTTCCTTTTGTTGTGATTTTTTATTTTTTGCTGAATTTTGCCTTTAAATTTTTTAAACTTATCTCACAAATTCATTTCTTGTCCAAAAAAATCACTTTAATTACTCTAAAAATAATTTAAAAAGTCTAAAAAAAATTAAACAATATGTCAATTAAATTTTTTTAATTAATAAATTAACTTCTCAATTTAGTTCTTGAAAGTAATATTATAGTGAATCATCTCTAACATAAATTTTTATCAATTTTTTTCATTCAACCAAAATTAGATTTGATGATGTCAATTAACATGCCTGAATTGTCTCCATCATCACTCAATGACTTTATCATCATCCAGCGGGAAAAAAGAAAAAAAAAAAGGAAAAAAAAGTGCTATTTTGAGTTGGTAATTGGTTCAAGAAGGTATTTTTCAATTTTTTTTGTTTGGATATGAATTTATTTATTTATTTATTTTTTATTTTTTTATTTTTTAAATTGAGAGTTTTATGAGCAACAGCCTCTTGGCAAATCTTATGGGAAAGTGGGGTGAAATTCGTAATGAGTAAGTGGTTCAATTTGTTGAATGAATTATTACAACCATCTCTGATCAAATCATCCCCTGTGTTGGCCTTGGCCATTGAATGGCAATTTATTTCAATTATTAATCCCAACAGCAGAAAGCCCCATTGCACATCTGTGGGCTGGTCAGGGATCACTTGGGGCATTGGATAACTGAGTTTAGCAAAGGATTGGTGTTGCCACCAGTGTTGAAGCAAAGTTGTGGGCTCTCAGGGACAGTTTACATCTTACAATGGAGCGGAATATTGTTAATTTTGAAGTGGAAACTTATGTAAAATTGGTTCACCTCCTAATTTTGTAAGGATTAAAGATTGCCATCAGCTTAACTACTTCATCTCTGATTGCAGGTACTTCATACAACATCTTGACGTGGGATCAATTAATCATAATTATAGTGAAGCAAACTCTTGT
Organism: Camellia lanceoleosa; assembly: GCA_025200525.1. Taxonomy (NCBI): domain Eukaryota; kingdom Viridiplantae; phylum Streptophyta; class Magnoliopsida; order Ericales; family Theaceae; genus Camellia; species Camellia lanceoleosa. The sequence goes on along the minus strand of CM045764.1, from coordinate 135,229,605 downwards.
GCGGACATCCTCGCCAATCAAGGAAGTAACGTTACAGAAAGATTTTTTGTTTTCTCTTTTTTCTCCTTCTTGTATTTCAGCACAACTGATGCTAGGGATGTTGTTTACCAAACCAAAAAATGTATATATAAAATTTGGTAGGGGAATCTCATATTGTAAAAATAAAAAAGGAGTAACATTATGTGAGCAATTTTATGGGTCAAAATGATACGAGAATACTATTGATAACTTGATAAGAAATTTGAAGAACAGCAGTGATTTAGACCCCCTCAAATTTTAACCCTCAAATATTATGTTTGGTTTCAAATAAAAAGGCTAAGTTTGGTTTGATTTTTCTAAATTTGTTTCAGAAAAAAATTTTAAAAAATTTTAGTGAAAGAAATTAAAAATAAAAAATGCTTATCATTTTTACATAATTTTACCTTTTCGGAGGCCACAAATTATATTTAAAAATTTAAAAATATTTTTAATATTTATTTTCATCAAATTTGTTTCTATTTTTTCAAAAAAAAATTTCACAAAAACAAACTAGCCTAAGTCTATCTATCCTTCCTTAAAAATTAAAAAATAAAAAAATAAAGCCAAGCTGGGGAGCAGAAAATGCAAATAGACATTTTTACTTGCGCATTAAATCATTAAGCCATCTAATTATAATTAGCACTTTTATTTGTTCCATGATGAGCAAAGATTGTCATTAACTAGGTTATGCTCAAAAGAGCACAGTATCTCCTCTATGCACAGAACCTTTATTCTTTGGTCTTAATGTATTTTTTTTGAGATAAACTATCAATATGTCTTAATAGTTTAATTTAATTCCTAATAAGTCTTATAGAAAATAGATTTTAATAAAATTGTCACTAAAACTAATTTTTTGTGACACTTTTTTGCATAGGTCGTTAAAAATTAACAATTATTAACTTTTTTTTGTCACGGTTTTTATAAATTGTCGCTAAAACTTACGATTAGTAACTTTTTTTGTGATCTCTGAAAATTGAAAATTATTAACTTTTTTGTGACAATTTTCTAACCTGTTGCTAAAACTTATAATTAGAGACATTTTTTGTAATAAAAATTTCAAACTATCGCTAAAAATTAACAATTAGTGACTTTTTTTTAATAATATTTGATGAAAAACATCATTAATTATCATAGGACCTATTAGATAATAAGTCAACCTATTAAGACCTACACGTATATCCCTTTATTTTTAATTACAAAATCAAATTTCATGATTCTTATAACATTCTATGTTCACGAGACAAAAAGTTTTAGAGACAATTATTTGCCTCCTCAAAAGTGGGTATGTGTGAATGTTTTTCCTTTTTTTTTTCCCTCAAGATTATCTATAACCTATATAAAAAGAATGTAAAAATAGTGTAATGTATGGTGCAACGCTGGGGCTTCTTGGTGCAAGTTTGTGGCTTCTTTGGTTTGCAAAGTAGATTTGGGCTGGCTACGTAGCCTTCTGCTTAGCCACACACATGATAGTAGAAACAGACAAATTCCATCATTCTTCCTACAAATTCGGATTTCCTTCCTACTGCTGCTATAGATTTTCCAAAGGTTTCTTGTAGAGATTTTTTCCATCGCTGTTTGCTTCATTTCCAATACCATTCCTCATAAAAATTTCCCAAAAACGGTGATCTGCTATTTGCCTACTTTCCAAAGCTCCTCCCTGCCAAATTTTGTTGTAGATTTTGGGTTACCCATATAGAATTCAGATTAGCCACGTCGACAATGAAGAAGAAAACAAATGTTACCCCTTCGAACAGTAGGGGATTTTGTTTTTCATGCCACACTAGCAAACATGGGGTTTCTCACAAGATATATATATATATATATACATATCTTGTGGATGGAGTTGCTGTTATCCTATTCTTTCCATCACTGTCGGTGTTGTTGCTGCCGTGACGCTATCAAAATATGTAAATCAGAGAGCATTATAACGCAGCGGATTAAATGTTTAGATCATACCTTTTAGTAAAGAACCTCGTGGGTAAATCACGTGCTTCCTGAATCTTGTTAATCAACCCAGCAATGGGGTGATATTACAATAGTGAATATCACCCACACAAACCACAGTGAAAATGGCTTTGATCGTTGTTTTTGGGAGAGAGTCAGAGAGAGAGGAGAGTCTGGGAAAAAAGGTTATGGGTAAAAACCCCATAACGTATCTGATTCAATATATTAGATTAACCATATAATCTGATATATAACCAATATCTATCTATCTATCCATATCTATTGATATGATAGATATAGATATCCTGAATGGTTATCCAAATAAGTTTGGATTAAATTCAAACTTACATGGATAAGGTTCAAGAGGTTCAGGTTCAAAAAGCTCAAAGGGCCATGCCACATGGGCGTCCAATTTCTAACAATTGGGCATCCAAAGCTTTGCTCCTGCCATTGCAAATCTTGGTAACTACATTTGTAATTTGATGCCTACTATTTACAAGTGTGTTGCACAATATTTACCCACATTGTTTTCACCCCTGCCCACATGTTAAACAGATGCATACCATATGTTTGTCAATATGTCTTAATAAACAAAGTGTTTATTAGGCTTAATTTTTTGAAATAGAATACATATTTCCGAACAAAAAGAAGGCCGAACAAAAATAAGACCCATCCAATTTTCTAAGTTTAAAATCCAAATCCAAGTAATAGAAATGTATGATATATTACTTGAAAATATAAAACAAATAAATAAAGAAAATGAAAATCCAAAAACCCCAAGTCATTGAAGCTTCCAAAACCAAAAACAAAAACCAAAAACATATGAAGCTTCTAAAAGGAAATTTTCTGTCCTAGAGCAACAATAATGAAGCTAAGGAATTTGTCTAGGTATTTGGCAAATAAAAAATTCAGTAGGAAAAATTCTTCCTCTTGTGCTATAACAAGCCAAGTTACTGTGCAAATGAAAACCAATATCCAAAAAGAAATGTTCCTGCCTTCAGTCAGAGATTTATAACAAAAACATCCAAGAAAAAACTAAAACAGTTGTTACATGTACTGGGGGACATACTATTGGGATCCAAGAAATTTTCCACATTGAACAAACGAATTAGTTCCAAATAACAAGTCATCTATATTAATTACCTGTGTCCCAAATTGTAAGTTTCAGTCTTTTCTCACCAAATGTTAGTAGCTTGATCTAGAAATCCACACGTGGAAATGGTCATAGCAAGAACTTTAAGCTCAATATTCAATGAATTCAAATAAACAATGAGTAAAGCCCATCAAAAGAAAAATAAAGCGCACATTAATCTTCCAATTCATATCATTTCCATTCTTCACAAGAAAACTACATTAGCTAAACAAGCAAAAAGAAACCACATTTCTAAGCCAAATCGATGTGTGGAAGTTCAAAATAGCGCAAGTAGATAAACAAATTGATAGACATACAGGAACAACAGTATTCATTCCATCTACTCCATAATCACCTATTCAAATATTCTAAGAGGTTGAGTTAATGTATCATTTTCAGCCCCCCCCCCTCCCCCCACCAAAAAAATAATCTCTAAAAGAGTTTTCCTTTTGGTATTTTAATTGCAATGATTCCCAAATGGACAATTCACAGAGCACAAGTTGAAATCATAAAGAAGGCAACCAACCCAAAAAAAGAGCAATCAAATTTGATTCCCTTATTTATGTTAGTTCAATTCACCTTAAAACTACCAACACATAAATTAAATTATTTTGAAACCTAACTGATCAAGAAAATGCAATTAAAAACCCTATACAAATTCTTGAAGAAATCATAAATTCAGACTCACTTTGTAAAACTACCATCGTCTCATCAGCCTTGAATTTTTTTAGCTATATAAAAACTAGAGGCATAACTCAATTTAGCATTATTATTTAAGCAGCTTTGAACTATTTATAGAGCCAAAGTTATTAAAAGAAAGAAGATAAAGGAAAGGAACATGAAAACTCGCAATAGTGAAAGCCTGAATAACAAGAAGAAGATTAGTTATTTATAAAGAAAACAAGAAAAACAACCCAAAACCAAATCTAATTAGAAGTAACAAGTTCCAAGAGCAAATGTTAAAGTCCATGGCTCATTCATTTCTTTAATTGTAGCTTGCTTCGGCTGCAAATTAACACATTGTACAACACACATGTCAACCACATATATTGCACTAAAAAATCAAACAAACCTATGCATGAAACTCCATTGATATGAATTCTCTCTAAAAATTTGGGGCTAAAAAAGGTTCTCCATGTAGAAATTGAGAGAACATTAGTTAAAATTCAAAGCATAGTTGTTTAAAACTATGTAATTGCTGAGTGGGTGCTGTAGATTGAATCGTAGAATCAAATTAAGGATCATAAAATAAATCTGCTCCCTCTCTTCAATGGGGTGTGAGTTTTCTTTAGGTAAATGAATTAGATTTGTTTTGATTCTAATAGCAATTTGTTTTGATTCTAATGCGAAGATTGTAAAATCACCTTCATTCATAGAGAAGACAACTCTACCGTAGATGCATTATGCAACCACATCAAAGGAAAATATGAGAACTTCAAATACGATGACAAGACTTTACCATGTAAAATTAAAAATATTGTACATCAAGAAAGACAAGGATGTATTTATACACTTTGTACATAATCACACTAACATAGAGTACTTATTCTTCTTATCTTTTGTAAACAAATCCCCTCTGTACATATCTACTATAATGTATAATGTTATGAAAACAAGCTATTGTATGGAGTAATATAATGAACATATTTTTTTGGTCAAATTTTTGTTGGTTAAATTTATGTCATAAGATGTATACCGTATGCATATTATTATCAAACTAGCAACATTAATATATTTGTACGTAACGTTTGGACAAGATCGCATTGAATACTTATTATCAATAACAGTGTTATAACTATACAATTTCATCCCAAAATATTTGAATGTAGATTTTTAAATTTTACTTGCTAGGTTATTAAGAGAAATTACATAGATGACTTGTTTTTATATTAGTAAATAAATATAGTGCTCTTCTCTATAGTTTTGTCGACTTAGTTATCAATTTTTTTTTTTTTTTTATTGCAAATGTGAAGATATATTTACATCTAATATGACACATTGCTCTGTTCATATATCTATTAATTTGAGAAGAAATTTGCAAAGAGAAAAACAAAAGATAGACAAATTAAGTATAAAATATAATTACATTTCACTTCTCAAATTCATAAACTAAGCACAATTTTAAAGATATTTATATTGAAACTGTAGCACGAGGTGGCTAACTAGTAATAAGAAATGTTATTCAGCAAATAGTTTTTAAAAACTAATTTAGGAATTTTTTTAAAGAAATATCAAAAAATTGGTTCAATTTTTTTTTTTTTTTTTTTTATTTGATGGGCATAACCCAAATAGGTGGTCCAATGGGCCGTCCAAATAATTCCTAACCCAACTTAGGCCCAGGGGCCGAACAAAAAGAAGAGACAAGCTGCTCCATTTTCTTTTGTGATTTTTGTGACATGACGACGCTGCCATGGCCAGTTACAGATAGCCATAGACATACGGCTAGTAAGATGCCGTGAAAAGACAAGGACAAGGGAGCAATCATGAGTGGGGCATGGTAAGCCAAGAGGCCAACAAAGGTATGAAAGATATCAATACATACATATTCTCTCTAATTACTTGACTTTTTTTCCAAACTAACTAAACCATTGGAGGGTCCTCCAGCCCCACCACCACAAGACATTCCTCAAAACCAAGACCAAGTCTAAGACAATCATCCTCAGCAATAACAAGGACCACTCCTTCCACCACTCACCCCACGAGAACCCTTGCCAAATCCAAATGGCTTACCTATCCCTTCTCAAGGTTCACAACTCATCCAAAATGACCCTCAGCCCTTCCAAAATCACCATTGAAAACAACAAAACATTGCCACCCATGAAGGAAAAGCTAGCAATGTCCAACCCCCTCATGCCAGCGGAGACAATATTCCTGTTTGGAACAAGAAATTATAGGCTGTCAAACTCCAACTATAAGGGGTCATGGAGAACATGCAAAAGAAGACCTCATTAGCCATTAATAATCTTGTCCAAACCACCAACTCTCCTTTTGCTGCTTCTATCAGAGATAAACCTTTACCCTCAAAGTTTAAAATGCCAATCATAGATACATTTGATGGCATGACTGACCCAGTTGACCATCTCGAAGCCTACAAAACACTTATGATCCTCCATGCCTTCCCTGATGAGATCATGTGTCGTGCTTTTCCCGTTACACTCAAGGGGTTAGCACGACTATGGTTTAGTCAACTTAAGCCCGATTCAGTTATCGAACACTTTTTAGGCCACTTCATCGGTACTCAACGCCAATGGCGCCCAGCAACTCAGTTGCTAAACATCAGACATACTGAGGGTGAGTCCTTATGTAGCTATGTGACTCGCTTCAATACTGAGCCCTTACAAATTGAAGAGATGATGACAAGGTTATCTTAACAGCATTTATGGCAAGTCTATGCTCCTTAAACTTCTTATTCTCTCTCTCTAAAAATCCTCCGAGCTGTATGACAGCCCTCTTAGTTAAAGCTCTTAAATACATGAATGCTGAAGACTTTATGGCAGTTCGTCAAGACTTTATGCCTAAACCCTCACTAGCCAAAGGTAAAAGAAAAGAGCTTAAACCAGAACATGACCAATATTCTGACCGATCCACCCGATTCTCCGACTAACCCCCACGCTCTAACTGATTAGCTCCAGTTCGCCTGACCAGTTGGTTCGAGAAATACACACCTCTAAATTTCTCCATGGAGCAAGTCTTACACCAGACCCAGCATGATTATAACTTGAAATGGCCTAGATCCTTAAGAGACCCTTCTGACAAGCGAGATCAATCCAAATATTGTCGCTTTCATCTCGACCACGGCCACAACATAGAGGATTGCATCAACCTCAAGGATTAGGTGGAGGAGTTAATCCGCCAAGGCCGATTGAGCTGATTTATCACGACTAAACCCCACAAAACACCCTAGACATAATGGCTGCGCTCTTGACAAATGCCCAGAAGTGCATGAACATAGAAGACTCAATGGTCATTCGCACGGAGGTAGAGATGTAACCCCTGCCAACCAATGAAAAGACAAAAGAGCCCGAGCCCGAGCAACAACTATGAACCTAGGACAGAAACCTTCCTCATGCCGAGCACCTCATGAGATATTTTCAGTAGAGTCTAATTTTATTTTGTCCAGTTCTATTTTATTTTTGTTTCATGTGTTACCCCCACTTTGAGTTCTTTAGTTTTCTACTTATGTCAAGTGCTAATTTTAACCCAATTATTGTCAAACCATTATGTGTAAATTAAACTTGAGCAAATCCCATCATCAATAAAAAGACGCTACAAAAACAAAGCTTGTGGTAAGAGCCAAACACCAGCCGACTGTCTAAGGCCTCAGCCAAACTAAGTCAAACCTTGCGGTAAGAGCCAACCACCAACTGACCGTTCAAGGCTTTAACCAGACTGAGTCAAACCTTGTGATAAAAGACAAACACCAGCCGACTGTCCAAGGCCTCAGCTATCTGAGTCAAACTTTGCGGTAAGAGCTAATCTATTAGCTGACCATCCAAGGCACCCATCTGGGATATACGACCTTGCGGTCTTAAAGACTCAAAAACAATAGATGCACACTCCTCAAAGATAAGCACAAGAACAAACGAAGGAGGTCAACATCATGAAGCGAAATCAAGCACTAATACAGATCAGTCTGCTGTCTGCGCTAGAGCATTTCGAAAACGATCCCTTTCATGTGGAAGACCCCCATACGGAAGACCACCATGTGGGAGACCACCATCTGAACAGCATGCGGAAGACCTCCATGGAAAAGACCACCATGTAGGAGACCACCATCTGATCAGCATGCGGAAGACCGCCAACTGATCAATATGCGGAAAACCCCCATGCGGAAGACCATCATATGGGAGACCACCATATGATCAGCATGTGAAAGACCACCATGCGAAAAACCACCATGTGGAAGATCGCCATGCCGAAAACCCCCATGCGGAAGACTACCATATGGGAGACCACCATCTGATCAGCATACAGAAGACCCCTATGTGGGAGACCACTATCTTATCAGTATGTGGGAGACCACCATGTGAGAGACCACTATGCGAAAGACCACCATGTAGAAGACCATCATCTAATTAGCATGCGGAAGACCGCTATGTGGGAGACCACCATTTGATCAGCATATGGGAGACAACCATGTGAAAGATCGCCATGTGAAAGACCGCCATGCAAAAAATTGCTATGCGGAAGACCCCTATGTGGGAGACCACCATCTGATCAGCACTTGAATCTCATCAACATCAAATGGAGATTGAACAAACTGTAACTGGGCATATGCTATCATACTTTCCATCAACTGGGCCTATACCAGTGACAACTCGAATGTGCAAAACCTTAGCAAAAGTGTGCACCAATCTGCTCTTACTTGAAGTCACCATTGTCGGGTTAACTGAATACATCTCGAAAAAATATGAGAAATTGATACTCTTCAATTTTTCTTCATCATCATCATCAACATGAGTCTCCAAGAAAACTATAACGCCATTAACAGCCCTCTAAGACTACATGAACTAGTGAATGGTGAGCAAAGATTAAAAACACACAGAGAGAGAGAGAGAGATAGAGAGAGAGAGTGAAACCAGTCTTCTCGGAGAAACTAGGACGATCACTCGCAACTTACTCACTCCTCCATTCCTTCCCAAAAATGGCCTCCGTCAATAACATCACACTTCACGGCTTCCTCTCTCTCTCCACACCCAAAACCAGACCCAGAAAAATTGCAAGCTTCTGGGTATATGGATATAGCGAGAGAAAGTGAAACAATTTTACTTTCCTCTCTCTCCAAATAAGTCACTGTGATTCGAAGGATTGTCGTAGTTGGTCTCTTGAAATCTAAGAAAAATAAGAGTTTTTATGGACTAGTTCACAAAATATCAATCAAGCATACCATTCAATAAATAAATTGGTGGGGCCATGTCAATTCAATAATTCCAAACATGGACATAAGTGATGAATTTTGGAAAAAGACATGAATACCAACCAAGCAAAGCAGTCAACAATCAGAAAGCTATAGGGTCCCATGGTGATCATAATATAACAAATATTAAAAAGTATATTCACATTAATTATTTTCATACAACCAAACAAAAGTCTTGCATGGGCTCCACCCAAAAATCAATTACTACCTCGAGTGGGACTAAGTTGTTGGAATAATGAAACCCAACAAATCAACAAGCTTATTTTACTAAGCACATGCAACATGCATTATTTTGACCAAGCACTATCACATTAAATCAAGCAATGGATCAAGCGGCATGTCAAATCAGGATCAAACATTACAAGCACAATCGAGCATGACAAATCGGGCACTTTTGATTCCCTTCATTGGACTAAAGTTGCACTCGGGAATGGGGGACTACTAATGGGCATAGCCCAAATAGATGGTCCAATGGGCTATCCAAATAATTCCTAACCCAACTTAGGCCCAGGGGCCAAACAAAAAAAGAGACAAGTCGCTCCATTTTCTTCTATCATTTCTGTGACATGATGACGCTGCCATGACCAGCTACAGATAGCCATAGACTTATGGCTGGTAAGATGACGTGAAAAAACAAAAATAAAGGAGCAATCGTAAGAGGGGCACAGTAAGCGAAGAGGCCAACAAAGGTACAAAAGATATCAATACATACATACTCTCTCTAATTACATTTTGACTCATTTTCCAATCTAACTTAACCATCGAAGGGTCCTTAGAAAGGAACCCCACCCTCTGGGTCCTTCCTACCGGACAAGTGCTACTGGGAAGATGAAGTTTAGCCAACCTATGAAGCATTTGGATCCTGTCCGACCGATCTCTCGTTCGACCAAACTGCATCATCAGTTGGTGCTGTCTATGACAAACCGGGAACTTTTGATTCCCTTTGTTGGACTAAAGCTGCACTTGGGAATGGGGGGCTACTGATGAGCATAGCCCAAATAAGTGGTCCAATAGACCGTCCAAATAATTTCTAACCCAACTTAGGCCTAGGGACTAGACAAAAAGAAGAGACAACCCGTCCTCTTTTCTTTCATGATTTCTATGACATGACAACGCTGCCATAGCCGACTACAGATAGCCATAAACTTATGGATGGTAGGATGGCATGTGTGGGGAGGTGGTTTTGGAAATACTCTTCTGATCCAATGAGACGCTCGAGATCCTCAGCAAGTAACCTGAAAAAGAATGAATACTCTGGTCGGGGGTGCCGAAATTAGCACTCCGATGGACAAGTCAGTGTATGCTTTCGTGATAGCTTGTGTTTTAAGTTAAAGCATTAGTTCTCACGTACCTCTCTCTAGATGATGTTCTTCTATTTATATCTTTTTCTTTCTCGAGCTTCGGGATTGGGCCTACCTTCAATTCGTCATATAACTATTTACTCGGCTTCTTTTGCTGCGCACCACTCTTCATTCGGCCCTTTATTCAACTAGTTATTTGGCCGAATAGGGTACTTCTGGATTTACATGTATAAAATGGAGCCGAATGCGATATATGAATTTTGACTCTCCTGGTCTGACTATTCGGCTTCTTTACGTGCCCTAATATTCGGTCCCCACAATTGCCCCCCAAACACTCCATTAACGACAGTTAGCTGGTGTGTTTGGTTTCGAACTTGAAAAGTCAGAGCCGAAATTCGGCGGCTAGCCTTATTCCAAAGCGGATGTCAGAGCACACGCCTTTTGGTTATCATTTCAACTTCCCGCCCCTTCGTACACTTCTATTTATTGTGATTTAAAATTTTGATGTCATTTCAAATACATACACATTTTTAGGTGCTTGAAGTCTTTGGACTGCCTTCCGACTTACCTCTGCAACTTTCATTTATCCTTCATTGTCCTCTCCGTCTCTTGTAATTTCTCTTCCTCTTTGCTTTGAATCCTTTTTCCTGGTTTATTTTCGGTTTAGCATACTCCTATAGGCTGAATAGAATGGCAAAACATTTGAAAGACCTCCTCTCCGCGAATCGAATTTCTGGCTTTCGATGCCATTTTTTCATCCCTGATGACGTCTGTCTGTCACTCGTGACAGACGGCACCCTTGACATGGAGAGGGCTGATGAAAGCACAATCTTCTTCCATTTCTTGTCAATCGCAGAGGGTGGAGTCCGTTTCCCCCTTCACCAATTCCTTAGAGCTGTCCATCGCCATTGGGGTCTAATCCCTTCCCAACCTAATGTCAACTTTTTTAGAATCGTAATGGAGATTATAGAGTTAAACCGTCGCCTTAGGATTAATCTCGGCATACCTGCTATTCGGCATTGTTATGCCTTGGCCAAGTCTTCTGGCCGGCACGGGTGCTATTTTCTCAGGGCCAAGGACACCGACCATCAATTAGTGACCATGCTTTCCAGCTTTGGCAAGTGAGTCGATGATGTCATGGTCGTTGTTTGAGGTAACTGGGAATTCGGCGAAGGACCGACTAAGGACCGCTTAGATCCTATTCCTAGACGGAGGGGTGAACCAAGTGGCCATATAGTCCCTTGCACTTACTTTTGTTGTATATACAAGGCTTTATCTTTGCGGTCTCATGGTTTTTGCTTGTGCACGAAATGATTTGAAGAAAGTTTTGATTTTAACCGACGACGCCGTTCTTTCGAAGATTAAAGTCGCGCTGAAATACTTCAGCCATCTAAGCCTTCAGAAACAAGGGAGGGCGGCCCACATTTTTCTTCGATAAGAGCTGACGTATATGACGTTCTCAGCGGCAGAAAACATCCCAATTCCGAGGGGTGAAGAGTTTCTTACGGCTCTTATTTTAACCAACTTCAAAAAGTTGTGCCAAGTTGGTTTCGACGGATCCGACTCGGAGCGTGCAGAAGTAGCTGAGGTCGCTGAAGAATCAGGCCAGTCCGAAGCCAAAGTAGACGAGGCTTTGAGGAAGCTGGCCTCAATTCAGCCAACCCTCCGTCCACTTTGGCCCTAGAGGACATTTACGACGACATCTTTATTAGATTAGAAGACCTTCCCGACGCGTACCTTGAAGATATGGCTGGGTTGTCACTCACACAACTTGCCAAAAAGAAAAATGCCGAACGAATGGCCGCGCGGCGGAGAGCAGAGGCCATTCAGTCCGAAGTGCCACCCACCACCGATGTTGAGCCCTCACTGCCTGTTATCGAGGAGGAGATGGCTCAAACTCAAAATGCCGAGTCGGAGACGGTTGTGTCGGCGAATCAAGAGGCTGAGCGAAGGGCGGAGAAACATCCTACCAAGTTTGAGGCTGGCTTTGAAGAAAACCCTGCTGACAAACGGCCGCGTTTAGAGGAGTCGGATATGGTTGTGCCTTTTGTGGTTCAACCAAAGATAAAAAAAAATGCTGATCTCCTCTGATGCGTCGGCAATGAAAGATCCCGCCGTGGTGTTGAGCATGGCTTCATCGGTCTCATTGCTAGCTGACAAGGCGGCTTTTCGAGCGGAGCCAGATCTTTTGGTAATAGCATTAGCGACTCAATCGGCTCTTCTAATACATATCTTGATCTTGTCTTTCCCTTTTATACATATATTGTTTTGGTTTTAATTTCCTATTTTGCAGACAGTCGGAAGGATAGCATAGATAGGCCGTCGGCAGCATGACGCCATAGAACGAATTGGCCATTTACAATCTGAAGTTGAGGGTTAAAGGAGCAGGGCCGAGTTTGAAATAGAAAGGGCGAAGATGGAAAGTGCAATGGCCGAGGCCGAGATAGAAAGGGCGAGAAATGTAGACCAGCTGAAATTGGCCGCCGAAGAGAGGGCGAATACGAGCGAAGCTGCGCTCAAGTTAGCCTAAGAGGCGATCGCCAAACTTGAGGCGGATTTGGAAGAATCGAAGAAGGCAAAGGAAGTAGTCGACTCTGAGGCTTCCAAGGTGTACGAGGCTAGGCGAAGCGTTGCCCTCGCAAATTATGAGGAAGAAGTCCCCAAATTTGAGAATCGGGGATTCAAACACGGCTGGCTCAAAGCCCTTGCTGCCGCTGATGTGACATTGGCTATGCCGATTCCATACGAGCAAGTGGATGTTAAGCCACTGGAGTTTGACTCTGAGGATTGATTAGGGCGACACTAGTTATTTTTTTGTATAAGGATTTTGAATGTATTGTTATAGTTTTTTGTTTAGTAGTTTTTATGTGTAAAATGGCTATAGTTTTTAAGTTTTTGTTAGGCATTTCTCTGCAAATTTGTAGCTTTTTATCTACTAGTTTTCATATGTAAAATGGCTACAGACTGTGCCCAATTTACTAATGAAAATTTCCTTTGTACCTTGCTATTACTTGTGCTTAATTTTGCTATTGATGCATAATATTGCTTTTTGCCGATTAGATAACTAGGCAATTTAGTAATTTACCATCGTCGAATAGCTGATCAAATTAATAAATATGCCTTTGTCCCAGCCAATGTATAAACTCCAAAGGCCGAATACCATGAGTTCATGGAGTGGCTACGGCACAGATCGATCGGCACCAGGCCCAGATAAATAGCCGATTAGATTAAAGAATCTGCCTTTGCCCCAGTCAATAGATGATCTCCAAAGACCGAATACCATGAGTTCATGGAGTGATTGCGGCACAGATCGATCGGGACCAGGCCCAGATAAATAGCCAATCAGATTAAAGAATTTGCCTTTGCCCCAGCCAATGTATGAACTCCAAAGACCAAATACCATGAGTTCATGGAGTGGCTGCGGCATAGATCGATCGGCACCGGGCCTAAATATTTGGCCGATCAGATTAATAAATCTGCCCTTGCCCCAGCCAATGTAAGAACTCCAAAGACCGAATTGTAACACCCTCAAAATAATAACATTAAACTCAATAATATTGACATGCATTGATATATAAAAGATCGACATCCTTCTATTCATCAGAGTATTTCCTTACAAAAAGTATTACATGTTGACAACAAAAGTAAATGCCCCATGGGCTTACAACTTTCCAAGCCAACACTTGGTTACAAGAAATGAGTACTAACTCATATACACATTAAGCCCTAGACTTGAATTTACATGTAATACATCAAAAGGAAAATGATATCCAAAAAGTCTGACAGCCTCTAGCCTCCCAAGCTATGTCCTTGGATGTGGCATGCTACTTATACCTGAAAATGATGTTCCCATATAAGGTGAGCCATAGCCCAGTAGAAATATACTAAACCAACTATGAACAATGACTAAAAGATTAGCAGTTGATAGATGGCCAACACTTATACATCCACTTACACCACATTAAAGTTTTTATGACATACAAGTCCATATTACTTTTCATTTTCCATTTCTTATTCATTTCCCAATTCTCAACCATGACTCAGAACCTGGTCAACCAACACATATGAGACAGTACTCATATTAGACATTTTCCCATTTCACAATAGATAAGCATATTAGCTATACCAATACATCAACAGATAAGCATAAGAGCTATATCACACTTCCAGGGATAAGCATATGAGCTGTATCATCATAATAGTAGATAAGCATATGAGCTGTATCTATGGAGTCCATCCCCTATCTTCTCCCAAACAACATCCAGTTTAGAGGTCCATTCCCTATCTTCCCCTAAATCGTGAAGTACATCCCCTATCTCCTCCAACACAACACAATGCATATAAACAATTACTATACACATTACCAATCAGCACATAAAGTTAATGTATCCTTTTAACCGTCATACTTAATGACACATTCCGGTAATTAGTTTCCGTTTACCTAATCATCATGCATTGTCTATAACAATCAAGACTATTCTCCACCGATAGCCCAAAGCAGTTATTTCTAAACAGAAAATAAATGCATCAAATGGATATAAAATCAACATTTCAATTTGGTGAGTGATAACCAATCCAACTACACCTTTTAATCCCGTACATTCCAAATCCCAACATTTCCAATTCAATTCTTCATTTCTCAAATTAATTATTCGAATTAATTTGTTAAACCAATTAGGGCAAATTCCCATAATTAATGGGCAAATTCCCATAATTAACAAAATAACCCTAAAGTTCCATTTTCATCCATAATCCATCATCTATCTCACTTTTCTATGCCAATCTTGCATATAGGTTTATTATAAACAACACTCCATCTTTTGTAAAATTACACAAAAGACCCAAACTTTTGTAAAATCACACAATAACACCCAACATATCAAAAAGCTAAAATTGAAAGGCAAAGTCCATAAGGAGGAGTAGAGTATCCCTACCTCAAAGTTTGAGCTCCAACGGAGATGAAGACCAAAAACCAAAATGCTCCAAATCGCCAAATTTTCAGATTAAATCAAAGCTCTCAACACCCTCTACCTTTTTAACAAAGAACTAAGGGTAGATTCACACTAGAAAGAGATGAAAATTTAGAGAGAAGGAAAGTCTAGAGAGAGAGAGTCTTAGATCTAGGGTTTTAAAATGAAAAGTGATGAAAATGTTATATTTAAAATCGCTGCTATCTACTAATATAAAACAGGTTCGCTCGAGTGAAGACTTGGTCGCTCGAGCGACCAGACACAGAAAACCTCGCTCGAGCCAAGAAAGTCTCGCTTGAGCCAACAACCCAGAACCTCGCTCGAGCGACAAAATGTTCGCTCGAGCCAGCAACTCGACCCCAGTTCTGCAGAAAACGACGCCGAAGCGACGGAACTCTCGCTCGAGCGAAGAAAAACCAGATCGCTCGAGCGAAGAAAAGCTCGCTCGAGTGAAGAAATGTAGCTCTCAGGTCCAAACCAGATGCAATCGCTCATTCGAGCGAAGTCACTCTGGCTCGACCCACCAGACACAAAACACACCTCTCGCTTGAGCGACCAAACCCTGGATCGAGCGAAGGACCAAAACAAAGAGCTCGCCGGCGACAAACTTCGCTGGCGCTGAAGGTCCGCACTCAGGCAAAGAACCCTTGGCTCCCAGACACAACCAACCTGTAACAAACCTGCCCAACACATCCTATAACTCAAAACAAAGTGTGAAAGAATTTAAACAAGAGAATAACAACTGCTAATGTCCACGGACTCAAGTCCGGACCACTGTACAACAAGGGGTAAAACCCGGGATCGCTATAACACCATGAGTTCATGGAGTGGCTGCGGCACAGATCGATCGGCACTAGGCCCAAATAAATAGCTGATCAGATTAAAGAATCTGCCCTTGCCCCAACCAATGTATGAACTCCAAAGATCGAATGCCATTGGTTCATGAAGTGGCTACGACACAGATCGATTGGCACCGGGCCTAGATATTTGGCCGATTATATTAATAAATCTGCCCTTGCCCCAACCAATGTATGAACTCCAAAGACCGAATACCATGAGTTCATGTAGTGGCTGCAGCACAGATCGATCGGCATCAGGCTTTTGGCGTTTAGCATTAATGAAATTGCCTCGGGGGCGCTGCATGTGTTAAGAATAAATAAGGTGGGTTCTTGGCGCCTGTAATTCCACTTATTGTGTTTAGACTCAATTGAAACCAGTTTGTTACAGAAGGTCAAATAAACGTAGATGTCAAATAGACTGTTCTTCAACAACAGCGGAGAAGGGCGAACATTGGCTGAGCTTGACACTGAAATGAATTGCAGTAGTGAGCCCGCATGCACGAGAAGTAGGACATCCAGAGAACGGAAAAAAGGTCAGCCCCCAAGTCGTCGAAGTAGGTCACCTTGAAGGGAAAAACAGCAACGAGGCAGCTCCCTTCGACCGCAACCGAAAAATGAGTCCGATGCGACGCTGCGACCGTTGAGTTTTGCGGTTTTTGTGAGGAATAAACCAATGACGGAGGCAGATTCTATTGTTAACGACCCAGGTGTAGCAGTCGAGTTCGCTCGATAGATTTTTCCACCAGAAGTCTAGCAGTCGATGGTTGGTCAATAGGATTTTGAAGTGTTTCGGGAGGGCATCCATGGGGCGGTGAAAGGGTTGTATACCGCCTAAGAAGTCGGCATGCGATTGCGCGCCACGCGGCGGGAGATAGAGAAGAAAGACGAACGAATTCGGAACTTGGAGGCTCGTGCGAAGAAGGCCGAGCGTGAGCTAAGAAAGGCCCAAGCTGCCGAGCCGCGTGGGGCCGGACAATCTAACTCGGTCGTGGAGGAAAAAGTGACCCAACGAATGATAAGTCATGCGATTGCCGATCGAGATACGGCAAGCATGTTTGTGGTAGAAACTGCAAGGTCCATGGGTTATGAAAAAGGCTTCCACGCCGGCCGGAAAGTCGGGATAGACAAAACCAAGGAGAAGCTCGCAGAGGAGGTATGCCGATACGAGAATCGGGGCTTTAGGCACGGGTGGATTAAGGCTCTCCAGGCCGCAGAGGCTCTCCAGGCAGCAGGAGTTGAATCGGCGTTGCCATTATACCAACGTCATCACTTTTCTTTTGGCGCTTTTGAAATTGAAAAGAGCGATGACGAGGGTGATGCCGAATAGATTTGAGCAAATTGTAAATACTTTGTATTTATTGGTTTAATTTAATAAAATATTCTGTATTAAATGTTTGCGTGCTTTAAGCATTTCATTTTGGATGTTTAATGAATTACAATTTGTGCCAGCTCAATGTAATTAAGCATTTTCATTTTGAATGTCTGCATGCTTTAATGTTCGTACGGTTTTTGCCGGTTTAATCTTAATGAAGCCTTTTCTTTTTAATGTGTATGCTTTAATTTTCGCCGTGTATTGCGGTATCCTCGAGGGGTTCTTTGAATCCGAAGTCTTTATTCGGCCCAAAAGCGTCTTGCGCTGATGGGGCTCCGAATTCGGAGACTTGGCTTGGCCAATCGTGATATCCACGAAGGGTGCTCCGAATCTAGAGGCTTAATCGGCCCAAAAGCATCTTGCGCCGATGGGGCTCCGAATCCGGAGACTTGGCTTGGCCAATCATGATATCCACGAAGGGCGCTCCGAATCCGGAGGCTTAATAGGCCCAAAAGCGTCTTGCGCTAATGGGGCTCCGAATTCGGAGACTTGGCTTGGCCAATTGTGATATCCACGAAGGGCTCTCCAAATTCAGAGGCTTAATCGGCGCAAAAGCGTCTTGCATCGATGGGGCTCCGAATCTGAAGACTTGGCTTGGCCAATCGTGATATCCATGAAGGGCGCTCCGAATCCGGAAGCTTAACAGTTGTAACGAGTTGAATTTCACAGTGAGGAAATAAGAGAGTTTGTATTGCAAAAAGGAAATGTGTACATGGAGAATCATTCAAAACGAATATCTTGCCCTACAAGTCGGGTTCAATGATAAAATTTACGCAAATGCGAAGAATTCCAAGGGCGTGGCAGACTTCTTCCAGATATGTCTTTGAGCCGATATGCCCCTGTTCCCGCGATTGAGTCGATCTGATAGGGGTCGTCCCAATTAGGTCCCAATTTCCCATCAGCCGGATTTCTAGCAGCTGGAAGCACTTTCTTTAGGACCAATTCGCCTGGAACATAGCGGCGCAGCTGAACGCGTTGATTATATGACTTAGCGAGCTGTTGCTGGTACCGTGCCATGGATGCAAGGGCGCGGTCTCTGCGTTCTTCAATCAGAGTTAAATTCAAGGCTAGCATAATGTCGTTTCGGCCCATATCAAAGGCTTTCGATTTCAAGGTTAGAAGGCCGATTTCCAAGGAGATGATGGCTTGATTTCTGAAGCACAAAACGAACGGCGTTTCCGAGTGGACCATCTTGGAGTAGTGTGATGAGCCCATAATACACTCGGTAATTCTTCGACCCATCTACCTCTAGCTCTCTCCAGCCTTTTCTTGATGCCGTCCAGAATGACTTCGTTGGAGGCTTCCGCTTGGCCGTTGCTCTGCGGATAAGCTGGAGTGGAGAAATGGGGCCGAATACCATACTTGCTGCATAGTTCTCGGTAGACACCGCAATCAAACTGGCTGCCATTGTCTGATATAAGTGCTCTTGGAATGCCGAATCGTGTTATGATATTTCTCCATACAAAATGTTTCACGTCGGTATCTCGAATGTGTGTTAGTGCCTCCGCTTCTACCCATTTCGTGAAATAATCTGTTGCGACAATAAAAAATCGGTTTTTACCCGGGGCACGAGGCAATGGTCCGACGATGTCAAGTCCCCATTGGGCGAACAACCAAGGACTGGTTATAGAGCTTAACTCTTTGGCAGGCAAATGGGTTAAAAGAGAGAACTTCTGGCACTGCTCACATTTTTTCACGTAACATTCAGCATCGGCTCTCATTGTCGGCCATTAATACCCTTGCGTTACAGCCTGATGAGCCAGGGAACGCCCGCCAGAATGGGCACCATAGCTACCTTCATGTATTTCAGTCAGGAGTTTCTCGACTTTATCCGGATGAACGTATTCTAAGTATGGACTAGAAAGGGATTTTTTGTAAAGCTTCCCTTGTAGATCCAAGTAGTATCGCAGGGCTTTGTTTCACAACTTGTGCACTTCTTTTTTGTCCGATGAGAGCTGTTCAAAGGACAGGAATGCAGCAATGGAGTCCATCCAACTCGGTCCTAGCTCTATGACAATGACCTGGATTTCCTCTGAAGAGCCAATGCTCGACTCTAGAATGAAACCTACTTCAATGGTTCGTTTAATCGCTGATTTAATGGCAGAAGCTAGGCAAGCCAGGGCATCTGCATGTGTGTTCTGGTCAGGGGTTATCTAGTTCAGCTCATGGTGATCAAATTTTGCCAGCAAGGCATTTGCCGTTTTCATGTAAGCTGCCATACAGCCGTTTCTGGCTGCATACTCCCCCTTTAGCTGATTGATCATCAGTTTCGAATCGCAAAATATAAGCAAACGCCGAGCACCCAAAAGATGTGCATTCCTCAAGCCGGTTAGCAGGGCTTCGTACTCAGCCTCATTGTTCGATGCTTCAAAGTCGAGTTTGATGGCCTGCTCAATTATTGCTCCGTTGGGAGACATGATCACTACCCTGGCTCCACTACCCTGTTGATTGGATGACCCGTCACAATACAACTGCCAGATGTCCTCAACATAAATTCTCCAATTTGGCTTAGGTTAAATCTAGTCAAATTTGAAGTCGGCAAGACCCCCCGTGAATTCGGCCACAAAATCAGTAAGCACTTGCCCCTTAATTGAGGTTCTATGCAGAAACCGAATATCATACTGGCCGAGTTCGAGAGCCCACGTTGAAACGCACCTTGATGCTACTGCACTACGGAGCACTAACCGGAGGGGGTAATCTGTTAGTACCTCGATGGTGTGCCCTTGGAAGTAATGCATCAGTTTTCTTGCTGCCATGACGAGAGCTACGATGGGTTTTTCCAACGGGAGGTAATGAGTTTCGGCATCGACCATTGCCTTGCTCACATAATACACTGGTGGTTGCTCCCTAAGCTCTTCCTTTAACAGTACGGCGCTGACGACCCGATCGGAAATGGCCAGATATAAAATGAGCGAGTCATCTGTCGATGGTGTTGTCAATAGTGGAACTGATCGGAGATAAGTCTTGATACCATTGAAAGCGGATTCGCACTCAGAGGCCTATTCAAAAGCTTTGCCCTGCCCTAGGGTATGAAAGAATTGTCGGCAGCGGTCCGTGGAACGACTGATGAACCTGTTGAGTGCGACGAGCATCCCCATCAACTTCTGAACCTCCTTGACCGATTGAGGGGAGCCGAGTTCCAGGATTGCCGTGATTTGCCTCGGGTTGGCTTCGATTCTTCGGTGGTTAACAATGTAACACAAGAATTTGCCGAAGCCAATCCCAAACGCACATTTTGCAGCGTTTAGCTTCATTCTGTACTTGCGTAAAATGCCGAATGTCTCTTCCAGATCGGCTAGATGAGTTTGCTTTTCCTTGGACTTGACCACCATATCATCAATGTACACGTCCATAGTATGGCCGAGTTGCTCCTTGAACATGGCAGTGACTAGCCTTTGATGAGTTGCCCCTGCATTCTTCAGCCCAAAAGGCATGACCTTATAGCAATAGGTTCCTCTTGGGGTGAGGAACGCAATTTTGTCCTGGTCTTCTGGGTGCATGGCAATTTGATGGTAGCCTCTGTAGGCATCGAAGAAGCTCATGCGCTGATGTCGTGCCATTCCATCCACAAGTTGATCTATTATGGGGAAGGGAAAACAATCATTGGGGCAGGCTTTGTTTAAGTCGGTGAAATCCACGCAGACTCACCAAGTCTCATTTTTTTTCTTCACAACCACGATATTCAAGATCTATGTAGGATAGGTCACTTCCTTGATCGCTCTGGCACCAAGCAATCGGTCAACCTTTCAACAACGACGGCAGTGTGTTCTGCGGCTGACTGCCGGCTTTTCTGTATAATCGACTTACATTTGGGGTCAACATTTAAATGGTGCTGAGAGACAGATGGATCTACTCCCGGCATCTCATACGGCGACCATGCAAATACATCCAGGTTGTCGATTAAGAAGGTAATTAGCTGTTGTCTGTCTTCTTCATTCAGGGAGGCGCCGACCATGAAGAACCTATCAGGATCCCTGGCAATTTCAACTCGATCCAGCGCTTCCGTGGCCTTTTCACTTGGCAGCCGTCCAATATCGTCGAGGCTTTCTCGATCCGGTACCTCAATAGAATTCACTTCCAGCTCTCTTAGTGTCTTTGCAGCCAAGAGATAACATGCTTGTACCGATTTCTAGGAACCTCGGATTTGTTCGATGCAACGTTCAGTCAGGAAGCAGAGCAATTGATGATAGGTACTTGGGACGGCCTGCATGGTGTGCAGCCAAGTTCGTCCCATGACGAGATTGTACGGTGATAGCAGCTTAGCAACCAAGAATTCCACATCCACTGTTCAGGAGCCCGCTCAAACTGGTACTGTGATTTTACCCAATGGGTATTCAGGGTTGGCGTTGAAGCCGAATAACAGGTAAGGAGCCGGTGACAAGTCCGACTCGGTGAACCCGAGTTTTGTGAAGGTCTTGTAATACATAACTTTCGAAGTACTCCCCTGATCGATGAGAACGCGTTCAACAACAAATTAGTTTACGCGTAATTCAATGACCAACGGATCAATGTGGGGCAGGGTTACTCCGATCAAGTCAGAATTGTCGAAGGCAATACTCGGAGCTTCATGGGGCCGTTTTGCTGGTGCGACCTGCTTGGGGTCAGGATGCGACTGAATTGTATGTACTGCGGCTGACGTCGGCAGGCTATATATCATATGGATTACGTCAAGTGGAGGTGAATCCGGACGCAGTGCTAACCGCTTTTGTCGAGTTGTCTCTCCGAACGTACTGCTTAAGCCGTCTATCCTGTGCCAGTTCCTCAAGGTGATCCTTCAATGCATAACAATTATCTGTATCATGGCCGTGGTCTTTATGATACTCGCATCGCCTATCCCGTCTCCTTGTGTCGGGAGGTCCCACCATTTTTTATGGCCATTTTAAAAACGGTAGGTGTTGGACTTTGGACATAATTGTGCTGATCGGTTTTGACAACTCCGTATATTTCTTATCCGAGCGCCTTATGTGCCTGCTATCTACTTGAAGTTGCTCATTAGCTCGGTGGGAACATTGGTCATTTGTTCGGCGCAAATCCCGTTTCCTATCTCATTTAGCTTGACTTCGTGGTTCAGGGCTCTGTGATGGTACAGAGTTTATCGGTTAAATAATCTTAGTAGAGGCCATTTTGTTAGCTTTTTTCTCGGCTTTAACCCGCAGAGCGTCATCTTCCACTTTGCAGTATTCTTCGACTTTCTTCATCAACGACCAGATTGTTTTGAGGGGCCTTCTAGTCAAGGAATTGCAGATGGCACTATCAGGATGCAACCCCATTTTAAAGGCGGTAATGGCCATGGAGTCGTTGCATGCGTCATCTATAAGATTAAAGCATTCCCAATAGCGCGCCGAATATGCTCGTAGGGTTTCCCCTGGCTGAATTTGCATTGCCCAGAGAGAGTCGGCTTGGTTCGGCTAGACCTCATTGGTGATGAATCTTGTCCTGAAGGATTTCTGTAACTGATGGAAGCTCTTTATTGATGCCGGTTCTAACTTGTAATACCATCTGACAGCTAATGGTCCCAGGCTACTCAGAAATATTCGGCACATAAGAGCCTCGTTATCTGCATGCAGCGTCATGGATTGCTTGTAATGACGAATATGGTCGGTAGGATCCAATTTACTGTCGTAAAGGGTGAATGATAGAGCTTTGAACTTTTGGGGAGTGTTGCCTTTGCAATCCGCCACACAAAGGTGTCATGTTGGCCCTCTTCATCTGAACCATTTCTTCTTCGCTTATGGTGCACATGTGGACTCTCTTAAGAGGAACTGGTAGTCTCGACTCGTCCCTTCTTTCTGGGTTCTAGGGGTAGGGAGTCAGAGTCACTATCACTGTCTTGTTGTCGGGCTCGAGGTCGTCGACCACCTGCTCTCAGAGCTCGTCCCGGATCTTGGCGTACAGCCTGTTTGGACTTCGCCACTTCCAGGGCCAAATCCTGACGGAGACGTTCGTTCTCAGCGATCATGTTTTCCAATTTCTGTTTGTTTTGCTTTGCTTGTTCCATGATCGCTTGCATTGTCTCATGTGCTGAAGTTGAGGGTGAGTTGAAGTTCAAGGCGCTTCTTGCGGGGACAGTCTCCGGTCCCAGCATGTTTGTTGGAGTGAGTTCATCTCTCGGTGTGGTTTCGTCAGCGATTATCGAAGGATCTTCCGTTACGCCGGCTATGGATGTAGTTGAGTATTCTCATAGACGGCGCCAATTGTGGAGAGATGATGTTGGAAATACTCTTCTGATCCAATAAGACGCTCGAGATCCTTAGCAAGTAACCTGAAAAGGAATGAATACTCTGGTCGGGGGTGCCGGAATTAGCACTCCGATGGACAAGTCAGTGTATGCTCTCGTGATAGCTTGTGTTTTAAGTTAAAGTATTAGTTCTCACGTACCTTTCTCTGGATGATGTTTTTTTATTTATATATTTTTCTTTCTCGAGCTTCGGGACTGGGCCCACCTTCAATTCGTCGTATAACTATTTACTCGGCTTATTTTGCTGTGCACCACTCTTTATTCGGCCCTTTATTCAACTGGTTATTTGGCCGAATAGGGTACTTCTAGATTTACATGTATAAAACGGGGCCCAAAGCGATATATGAATTTCGACTCTCCTGGTCCGACTATTCGGCTTCTTTACGTGTCCCAATATTCGGCCACCACAGCATGAAAAGACAAAGACAGAGGAGCAATTATAAGTGGGGCACGATAAGTCAAAAGGCCAACAAATGTATGAAAAATATCAAGACAAAATGAAAACAAAAATGAAAAAGGAGTTTGTATAAAAGAATGGACTTTTCTTAAGTGTGCAATTGCACACCATGTGCCACTTACACAAAAAGTGTAAGTGTAAGGTGTAAGGTGTAAGTATAAGTATAAGGTGTAAGTGTAAGGTGTAAGGTGTAAGTGGGTTGCATATGGTGTGCAACTTCAAAAAATGTGTAAGTGTAAGGTTTAATTTTTTATAAAAGGTGTAAGTATAATGTGTAAGGTGTAAATTACACATCATAACCAAAGCCTAAAAGAATATTCATGCTTGATGACTATTATAACATCAAAGATAAGACGGGCAAACACGACAAGTGGTAAAGCATGCACGAAAGGCCACAGAAATATGAATCTAAAAAAAACGAAAGGCCACATAAATGAATAGTAAAGGATCAAATGTCTAGCAGTAGGTAGTTTGGCAATTATTGTGCTGCAGATTCTTTGGGCAATCTCATGGAAAAGTGGGGTGAACTTTACCAGTAGATTAAAGATTTATTTACACAATTTTTTTCTTTTTAAAATCTCCGAATAATACTCTTACTGGTAAGAGTCAGTTGTGTTTTGGGAAGTTGGTAAAAAGTTGACTTTTTGACTTTTTTAACTTATTTTGTCTTTTTGTGAGAAAGTTTTGTGAGAGGTGATGTGACTGTTTTGTTTTTTGTAGGAAAGTTTTGTGAGAGATGATGTGACTCAAAATTGGTAAAAAGCTGGAAGCTGGTTTTTTACCAGCTTCCCAAAATGGCCCTCAATCTCATTCGAGAGATTCAAGAGGAAAAAAAATTGTACAGATAAATCATTACTATCTATCACATTGACCAACATACCTATGGAGAAGTCCATGAATTTATGGGGGAAAGAAAAAACTTAGAATTTGTAATTTACGGTGTAGATTTAGGTCAAGTTTAGCTATCCTATTTTAGTCTATATTTTTTATTTTTTTATCTTTTTTGGGTCACATTAATCAACATCTCCTCTCTATTTTTTCTACACATAATTCAATAAAAATCAAAAAATACACTTATTTAGTCTTCTCAAACTTGACCTTATTTTATTTTTTAGGGTCATTCATGAATAAATTTTGACCTTACGTTATAAATTTTGAATAATTTTATAATTTCTTTTAGTATGTGGACTTGCTGAATAACTAAACATAATAATATCGGCTTTAAGAATTTTGGTTAATAGAGATAATAAAATAATAGTATTGTTATGTTTATCAAATTTTAATATAAAATTTAAGTATGGATTGCTGCTGGATATAAATGTATTGGTAAGGGATATGAAATGTGAGACTCATTAAACTAATGAATGTTTAGAACTTAAATTTAGTCACCATGATAGTATTATTTAAAATACAAAAAAAAAAAAAAAATAGGGGTCTGACTTCTTCATAGTCTCAAATCGGACTGCAGAGGTATTGTGTAGTCCATTAGATCCATTTTTGGGTCATGTTTCGATGATTTAAACTGTTTATTTTTAGGATTTGTTGAGTATATCATCTCTGTAAAAAATCAAGTGATCGGATAACGACAACCACGTGTTTGTATCAGTTTTGTATGAAAAAAAAAAATGGACAGTGAGAAAATAAAATGATTTATACAAAATTGATCTGAACACATAATTTCCATTATTTGGTTGACTTGCTTTTTTGTAATAATGATGTATTCAATGAACCCTAAATGTGAACAGTTCGAATTATCGAAACGAGATTCGAAAGCAAGCCCAAAAATTAGATTCATTTTATAAACTTAATGACATGGGTCATGGACTATTTATAACATGTCATAATCTCACTTCTTTTTCTTTTTTTTTTTATACTGAATACATGGCATTTTTTTGAAACTAAAAATTTAAAGTAGTGCTACTTTAATTCAAAAATTAGATTTATTTTATAAACTTAATGATATAGCAATTTATTAAAATATTTAAGATAACTCTTATTTTTTATATTTTCTCTAATTATCAATCAATTATTTTATTTACACGGCATTAAAATCTAAAAATGAATTTGAAATGTAAATCTGTACATCATTTTTCAAACAGTTGTCAACCAATTCTACTTTCAATTGGGTTGGGCTTGAAAGGAGTGGACGAGGGATGAGTATTTCATACTGTGTAGCTCGTCACCATTGAATCAGGGATTGTGTGCTTTTGTTTTTTTTTTTTTTGTTTTTTTTTTTTTTATAGAAAATATATGCTTGTCGAAGAGTTAATCCTATGGTCCCATAAAATTAAAAAATAAATAAATAAATAAGTAATAATGGGCCTAACCTAACAAAATCTACTTGATTGATTAAACTTGAGTAGATTGGGCCGAAATTGTCCTAACTCAGTTAGCCCCATACCTACTTTTATTTGCACTCAAATAATAATTCATTGCATTCAATTAAAATTTTAATTATTATTATATCTTAATATAAATTTATTAATAATAATAATAATAATACATATTAAACTCTAAATAATGTATTCTTCATATTTAAGTCTTTTCTTTTATGCGTTTTAATTATTTTCTCTTCATTGCCATCCCAACCAAACAGAGCACAGTCTCTCTCTCTGTCTCTCATTGCTTGCTCCGCCCCTCGTCTCTCTCTCATAGTTTCGGCTATTCTCTCTTTCTCTCTAAAGCCTTTATAATTTTGAGTTTTAACCCTATTGAAGTCATAATAGTGACACTTGTAGAGCAAATGAAGAACAAGCTCTTCCTCGGATTCATCACCCAACAAGTGTTGTGACTTACAGTCGAGAAATTTGAGTTCATTGAATCTGAAAAAACAGAGCATCAACAAAGAGAGTGGGGTTTCAAGTTCAAAAGTAGGGGTGTTGTTGATTCTTTTCATTCTTTCCTTTACTATATTTTGTGGTCGACTCTGTGCTATGTTGTTTACATTGCTATGGCTTTACTTGATGTCTCGCAAGAGACACAGAGAGATTGCAGGAAGATAGTCATGTAATTGAAGGACTGCTCAATTAGTTCTAAGAGGGTAATTTATAAGAAAATTGGGCTGAACTGGGTAATGGGCCATTCTATGGGTTGCAGTGAGAAGGTCTAGGTAAAAGGGACTTGGCAAGTGGACCAAGTGTTAGCTCGGTCCAAGAGTACTTACAGTTACCGTGGTTGGAATGGATATAGTTAGCTCGGTCATAGTATTTAAGACCGAGGTATTTGGGCTTGTGGACCTTGCTCTCGTTAGCTCGGTCGTAGCCTGCTACGGATAGCTTGGTCAAAGCTAACTACGGTTAGCTTGGTTTCGGTAGACCAAACCAAGGTACAGGCAATAAAGGGGAGAACCGAGCTAAATGGAGCTCAGTCATTTCTGCCAGTATAGCATGGCTATGTTAGCCTGATCGTTTTGTCATACTACTGAGGTAAAACCATCTCACTTGGTTTAAGCAGCGAGGGAGGTGTTAAAGGATAAGCATTATCTTTCTGGAAAGTGATTCGTATGAGGACTCTGCATGGAGGAATAAGAGTCCTACTAGGATTATGCCACGCGGAACCTATAAAAGCTCACAACATAACCTATGGGAGAGGTAACACAACTTTGATTCTCGAATACACAGAGCTTTTTGCCTATTTGTCTATTTTGCTGACTTAGGCATCGGAGAGGTATCCAGCGCACACCTGCCGGCTAGCTCACGTTTGTGTTTTCAGGAAGTAAAGTGACGACGTACGGAAGAGCGCAGACTTGATCAACAGGATTATATGAGAAGAATATTTCTTACTCGTACAATTGGCGCCGTCTGTGGGAACACCATAAAGAATAAACCTCTCTAATTGGAAGTAATGGCGCACAATGAAGATTTGCTGCAGTCCGCCATCGACGGACAAACCCCAGAGGGAGGTAGGAGGCGCGAAGATTTGCCTTTTATCCCTCCCATGGCAGATTTAGAGCCCCACCGACAGAACCCCCAGAGGGATACAAGGGGGAGGCGAACTAACAGCCCCCGTCACTCTCAAAGTCTAGAAAGACAGAGGTAGAGGATCAATCCCCAAGTTCTAGAGGATCGCGTAAAGGAACAAGATGAGTTAATAAGGAAGATGGTGGCAGACATGGAGTCTATGAAACGCCAGATCAAAGGAAAATGGGTGGTGACAGGAGAGGGGCGTAAAAGTAACACGCCCCCTCACCACTTAGAAGATCGTGGTAGGCATACCACGCCATCGCATGCAAAGAGTAGGAGCCTGAGAATAGGCGACACTCAGTCAAGAGCTCCCAAGACTCGTTACTCCAGGTCTGAGAGAACGAAAACTGAGAGGTCACATACTGAGGGAAGCACCTATCGGCCCTCGCGTACACACCAGACGTCATCCAGGCAGACGGAGTTGCCTATATCATCCGATTTGCGAACTGTGCTAGAAGAAAGGACACAATGGAAAGAAGATAACAGGGCACGTGACTCGCGCAGAGTTTCAGCCCTTCAGCAGTTGGCTCCTCGGACGCATGGGAGTGTCGAGGTAGGAATGCCGATACCGTGCCTTGCTTACGAACCGACAAACAAAGCATTAGCAAGGTTGCAAACCTCGTCGTTCGTTTCGACGATTGAGAACGTGCCCCTGTCTTCAGGCTTCCTTCAGCCCAAATTCACCACGTATGAGGGGAAAACAGACCCCTACATGCACCTTAGCCACTTTCGCCAGGTTATGGCAGTATACCGGCGAAACGAGGCTTTAATGTGCATCCTATTCCCATCCAGCCTTGGCGACCTAGGTTTAACCTGGTTCGAAAGGCTACCAGAAGGCAGCATAGCCTCCTCGGCGCAATTGGCAGAAGCGTTTGTGACAAGGTTCAGAACGAACATCAAGACGCTAGTGGAGATCGATTAGCTACTCTCCATTGACATGGGCGACAAGGAGACGTTGAGATCATACAACAGTCGTTATTGGAAGACCCTCAACCAGATAGGAGATTGCCTACAAATCTCGCCATCGCGCAGTACAAAAGAGGTCTTCTAGCCAGCAACAGGTTGAGGGACTCAATCACCATGACGCCACCTGTAACAGCCCCGACCCGTAATTAGCTACTAATCCATAATTAATGATGCTAATGAGAGGATTAAAATAAATTATGTGTTTATTCATGTAGTTTACATGAATTTGGCTTTCTATCTGTTACTTATAGAAATATCTGTTTGGAATTTCACTTTAATATGTAAATTGAAAGCCTTATCGGCATCCAAAACCGAAATTGACTACACCAATGTGTTATTTGGAATTTTTAGAATCATTTAGCATAATTTATTAAAAACTGATTCGGTTTGATAAAAATCGCATGTGATTAAATTGAACCTTGATGGGAACTATTTTGGATTACTTGAATTTCGGTCTAACCTGAATAAATTAAGGTTACTTATGTGTGATTAAATAATGCAAGATTGGTGCCTAATCTAATCCTATTAGCGATCCAAGATGTGATTTAAGAATAAGGTGTACTAGGCCTTGGTGGTGTTGAGTGTAGAGGATAAATTCTTATGTGTGTGTGCACGTATATTGTGCTCAATGTGAGAGTGTATGAGTGTTGTGTGTACCTGCTGTTGTGAGGGGATGTAGGCAACCTTCTTCTTGTTCTTCCTACCACTGTGAGTAGAGAGTTCACCTTAGAGAGAGAGAGAGAGAGAGAGAGAAAGAGCTCACTTTAGAGAGAGAAAGCTCTACATTTGTGTGGTTTGGAGGAGAAGAGAAGAGCTAAGGGGAGTCCATCTCTTGTGGTTTGAAATCAAGCTCTAGGTAAAAGTTTAAGCATATTTTCTGTAGCTATTCTTCCATGCATCATGATTTCAACTCACCTTTGAACCAATTTCATGAAATTAGCAAGAGAAGTGGGTCTTTGGGCTTGTAGATGTCTTGCATATGCATCCTTGGGGATTAACCTTTTGGTTCCATCATTTTTTTTTTTGTTAGAGTTTTGAAGTCCTTGCATGCATGTAAGTTTTACTCATCATCTTCAAGAAATTATCATGTTTCATGTTTCAAAATTTCATGAGCTTATGGTTTTCGTTGCATGTTTTGTAGAACAAAAGAAAGGAGTTTGAAAATCTTCCATGCATAGGCTTTGGAGTTCAAATTTGCTAAATCCATGAGTGTTGAGCTAAATGTTTGAGAGTGATCATGTAATTGTGTTTTAGAAAGGCCTTTCAAGTGTTTTGATCAAGCTTTGCATGAGTATAGCCATTAAAATCACATTTTGAAGCTCAAACCCTATTTTGAAAAACCCAGAATTTTACAGTCTGCTCGAGCGAGAAAACCTGCGCTCGAGTGGAGAATGCAAGCTCTCAGTATTTTTTTTCAGACATGAGCTATCCGCTCGAGCGACCACTTGGACGCTCGAGCGAACCCTTTGCATGTTGTCAATACGCTCGAGCGTGGGAGTTGTAGCTCGAGCGTGGATTTTGACCAACCAGTACTTTTTCCCAAGTTTACAGGTCGCTCGAGCGATGGAAGTCACGCTCGAGCGACCCCTCTCATTTTTGCATGTCCGCTCGAACGAGGAAGTCTACACTTGAACGGGAACCTTATCTTTAGAAATTTGCCTAAGTGTTCCAACTCATGTTTTGGCATCCTCATTGCATCCTAGGCGTTCCTAAGCCTTAATTAAGCCATAGTAATGAGGTTATGGATTAGAAAAACGCTAAGGAATGAATGTACTAAGTCAAGGTTTTGCAAGTATGTGTGTGTTTCAGCATTGGAATAAGAAAGAACAAGACCGAACGTAATGAAAGCTAAGCCGTGTTGGCCACATAAATGTGTAATGATTAAGATGTGCTTGTGTTATGTATTTTGTGATTGTAGGTCAAGACTCGAGGATTGATTGATCGCTCACTGGAACCACTGTGAGTAACGTTATCGTAAAGATACGTTCATATGAATTATGTTCCAAACGAAATGTGATAAGCTATGATTTCTATTATGATATATGTTTTACATGAACGAACATCCCAAGTTTTAAATCTATTATGGCATCCATAGATAGTCCCAAGTCATGGGGGACGGCATGAAAATGCGAGTCCATAACATACAAGTTTACGAGATCTCGTTAGCCACTTCATTGTGGTGATATGTGTTTAATCGGTATCCGGAACAAATTACTCTAGTCGAAAGACATTATGTGATATGTTCTATGAGATTTACCATTATTATATTCTGATATGAGAATGATTATGCTATGATCTGTTTTAAGCTTACGATATATTTAGATTTCGTTCACTAACCTCTTTACCTTAATGTTATTCACTGGGCTTTAGCTCACTGTTTGTATATATATGTATATAGGTGAACATTTTGGAGTTCAAGCTCGAGAGCTTTTGTCTGAAACTATGTTTCTATTGTCAGCCAACCGTTGCGCCTTACGTGGATGTTCCCAAAGTGTTCTGTGTTTAGTCCTTTGGGTTCTGTATATTTATGAGACTGGATGTGATTAAGTTGGCTGTACTTAAGATATTGTAATGTGTGTGGGTATAATGTATGGTTGACTACCGGTTATGTATATAAAGTTTTAAATATTCTGTTTCATGTAAGTCAGCACAGCTCATTGGACAACTATATTTATGTATTAGCTTTCGCTAGCCTCTTAATTTTGTTAATCTGTTCAGAGGCCTTCGGTAATCCAAGGATTAGTGGCCGGTTATGATGCTAAACCTACAGGGGCGGGTTTGGGTCGTGACAGAGTGGTATCAGAGCACGAGTTATACCACACACACGAGTTCATATGAGCTATAGGATGTCCTAGAAATGAAAATAGGGGCATTGCATTATCATGTGTAAGTATGTGAACTATTATGAACACATCCTTATTGGGAGTGAATTGAAATGAAATGAGGGAACAGTGAGAACTTTCCTTATATTAATAAGTAACCTGTTTGTGTGTAGCCAATGAAAAGGACAAGGAATGTAGATGAATCTGAATCTTCTGACGCTAGAATTAGCTGGTTAGAAAGAATGGTTGAAGCCTTAACCGAAAATCTGAAACAACAGCAACAAGGGCAAACACATGTACCTGAACCAGCTAATTATGATGTGATAACATTGACATAGAAATACAATAAGATGAAACCACCAGAATTTCAGGGGGGTATTGAACCGTTGAAAGCTGAGGCTTGGGTGTTAGAAACTGAGAAAATATTTGAGGTATTTCCGTGTACTGAGGCACATAAAGTTTTGTTGGCAACCTTCACACTTAAGGAAGAAGCTAGGAGATGGTGGATGTTAGTACGGAATGATAATGAGGGTGTGACATGGGATAGGTTTAAGGGGATTTTCTTAGAAAAATACTTTCCCCAATGCATCCGAGATAGAAAAGTATCTGAGTTTGAACAACTTAAACAAGGTAAAATGACTGTGGCTGAATATGAAACAAAATTTACTAAGTTAGCCCGTTATGCACCCCACATGATAGACATTGACTACAAAAAGGCTAGGAAATTTGAAGGTGGGCTTGACTTAGATGTGTTTGATCGAGTTGGCATCTTAAAATTGCCAAAATACGTGGATGTTCTTGATAGGGCCTTAATGTCCGAGGCAAACATAGCAGCCTTGAAAATATCAAAGCCAACATCACCAACTGAATCCGAAAGAATGAAACAGAAGAAACAGAAAGTTGAAATGACTGGTAATTCGATGACCTCTGCGAATGAAAAATCTAGGGCACTAACTGTGAACAAAGAAAGTCGAGGAAGCAATGTGAACAATGGTATACCTATTTGTAAAGAATGTGAGAAACAACATTGGGGCATTTGTCACCACTTATCAAAGGCTTGTTTTAGATGTGGTCAGAAAGGGCACTTGGCTAAATCTTGCTCGCGAGGTTATTCGAACAACACTAGGCCTACTGCTAGTACGACTGGCTTTGTTCCTACACCCTTGTTCCAGAAAATGCTCGAAATACTAAAACAACTGACGCAGGTATTACCTTAACTATGTGCAATTGTTTATACGGGAATTTGTGTGGGAGTGTACATTCCTTAACTTGATATAGATTGTGGATATGCTAATTGAACCAATTGAATTATTAGAATTATGAACCCTAATTATTGACTGCCTCGAAAACTTACTAATTTTATGTGAGATGCCCAAAGCGCTATAATGAATTACCTGAGCTTTGGAAACTGTTGAGACTTGTGAACAACGAGAATTTACTGGGTTAGATCTTTGTACCGTAGTGCAACAATTCAATGTGAACTGTTAGGTATGACCTTTTGAACTATGCTAGAACTATCGAACATGGGAATACATTATAATTGAATATAATTTGAGAAAATTTGTATAACCGTGACTTGAACTGAACCGTTATATACTGACTGACATCATTGAATGATTAGACCCATGAACTCGAATTATATACATGAACCGTCGCGTATGGAACTTCTGAAATTAAGAACTTATGACGGGTTGGAAGAATGAACCTTTGCTTATGAATTTGTAAACGAATGCCTAAACGAAAATTGATTCTAGACTCATGTCTGTATACATATGTCCTTGCTTGTGCACTTTGAGACCTACTGCCTGATGTGAACTATGTGCGACGCTTTAGACCCTTTTGTTTAACAACTACCTATGCTATGGAGAATGTTTGGACTTATGTATATACATATGCTTGTGGATGTTATGAGACTTTGGATATACACATATATCACTGTACCTTTGCTTAGAATGATTGATATGTTATTTGTTTTGATAATTTGACCATTGAGACTATGACTCTGGGATTGTATAATGAAGTAAAGACCCCATGTGATAACCTCTAAACTGTGGACTGTGATTGTTGAACATTGACAAGACTGTTTGACTAGACCAGTGAACCCATGCTTTAATGACTGTATGGCCAATATGAAACTTCTGTATAACAATCTGCTATTGTATACCTTATGCTTACATGAAAAAGTCATTTGGGAAATTTCTATATTGACTGTAATACTTACCTCTCGATGTGAATAACTGCATGCCTGTGCATTTACCTGTAAAAGTATTGGGAGGAAACATATTGTATATGACCCGAAACACTTTGACATGAACTACTATGATACATGACTCTGATATGACTTTGAGAACTGATGAACTTAGAACGAAGGTACCTCGATTGGAGATGATAAGGATAGAACTTTTACTTGATCTAACCTGATAGAACCGTGGTTTGATGAGACCCTTGCTTAACTGATAGAACTTCTGTTTGATGACTCAAACTTTGAACTTTTATTTAAAATGAGTGGGTAGAATTTTCAGTTAATAAGACCTGGTTGAACTTTCATTGATTTGATCTAAGGAGACCCTTATTGAGAGCTATTATCTGATTGATTACATTATGGGGGATTATGAATTGCTTATGATTGAATGACAGGGCTCTGTTGCTAAGGGAATTAACCGAATGAAAACTTGAATCAATCTTGAACACTTAAGAAGAATGTGAATCGTCAACAGCAGACTATGTGATTACGAATAGCTTCTTACCATATACCTGTAACCGATTGGGAAAACATGCGAATGGGATTATGGAATTTGGTAACTTATGCTTGGAGAATATGGGAATATTGTATATATGACATGTGATTAATTACCTGGTATTACCGTTTTGACCATGAACTTGGTTGACTAGTGAATGATTGCTTTGGTGTTACTGTACCTCAAAACTGATGAGATTTGTGACAATAGACTGGTTTGATTATAAACTTTGACTACCTGGGAGGATACGCAATTAGTATGACTGCTTCTGTATTGACACATAGTATGATTGAATCTGTGGAAACTGAGGCTGATGAATAGTATATGAATGATTACTTCAGAGTTCCGTTTACTGCTATGGGGTTAATGTACGAAATTGCCTGGTGTTTCTGCTATACTTTGGATGACCCGGACTAACAGTAATGGATTACCGAATTGAAAACCAAGTTGAACAAAGACCGGATGAATGACTCAGAAATGAATAAATCAAAGTACTTATGAAAATGAAAACAGTGTGAATCTATGACCCCGATAAGTACTTGATATAAGTAGTTTGAATAATAACGTAGTAAAGATGTGTTCAACTGTATTTGTTTTCTGTGTGTCTAAAGGGGATCTATTTTCTGAAATATTATGTGTTGTGCAATGAATAATTGTCGAATCTCTGATATGTATTCGTGTGGCTCTTGGTATTATGTGATATCTCATTGTCATTACGAGATCGGAGGTTCTTTTATGGAACTTATTTACATGCACTCTGTTACCGTCTAGGAGGCCCCGTCATGGGGCTCACTGCTCGCTCGCTCATATTACGGATTCGGAGGCTCCTTTATGGAATTGGTTATTTATAACCATCATGTGTCTGTATCTATTCCGTATTTGCTATGTCTGCATCTGTTCTGTATTTGCTCTGTTGTGCTAATAAATCCACCACATATGTTTAAGCAAGACTTGTGACATCTGTATATGATCTAGACAAGAATATGAATATGAACACGTATCTGAATCTGTTCTTAACTAACATCTGAATGTGTATAAGACTTTGTTTTGATAGGAACCCTAATCTCTGTACATGGTTACGTTCTGTTTTGTAAAGATTTGAAATTATATTTCTATTGAACATCGTTTCCTTTAAGATAACTTGAGTTTGGAGGACCAAACTTTTTAAGGTTTAAGGTGGGGAGACTGTAACAGCCCCGACCCGTAATTAGCTACTAATTCGTAATTAATGATGCTAATGAGAGGATTAAAATAAATTATGTGTTTATTCATGTAGTTTACATGAATTTGGCTTTCTATCTGTTACTTATAGAAATATCTGTTTGGAATTTCACTTTAATATGTAAATTGAAAGCCTTATCGACATCTGAAACCGAAATTGACTACACCAATGTGTTATTTGGAATTTTTAGAATCATTTGGCATATTTTATTAAAAATTGATTCGGTTTGATAAAAATCGCATGTGATTAAATTGAACCTTGATGGGAACTATTTTGGATTACTTGAATTTCGGTCTAACCTGAATAAATTAAGGTTACTTATGTGTGATTAAATAATGCAAGATTGGTGCCTAATCTAATCCTATTAGCGATCCAAGATGTGATTTAAGAATAAGGTGTGCTAGGCCTTGGTGGTTTTGAGTGTAGAAGATAAATTCTTGTGTGTGTGTGTACATGTGTATTGTGCTCAATGTGAGAGTGTGTGAGTGTTGTGTGCACCTGCTGTTGTGAGGGGATGTAGGCAACCTTCTTCTTGTTCTTCCTACCACTGTGAGCAGAGAGTTCACCTTAGAGAGAGAGAGAGAGAGAGATAGCTCACTCTAGAGAGAGAAAGCTCTACATTTGTGTGGTTTGGAGGAGAAGAGGAGAGCTAAGGGGAGTCCATCTCTTGTGGTTCGAAATCAAGCTCTAGGTAAAAGTTTAAGCACATTTTCTGTAGCTATTCTTCCATGCATCATGATTTCAACTCACCTTTGAACCAATTTCATGAAATTAGCAAGAGAAGTGGGTATTTGGGCTTGTAGATGTCTTGCATGTGCATCCTTGGGGATTAACCTTTTGGTTTCATCATTTTTTTTTTTTTTTGTTAGAGTTTTGAAGTCCTTGCATGCATGTAAGTTTTACTCATCATCTTCAAGAAATTATCATGTTTCATGTTTCAAAATTTCATGAGCTTATGGTTTTCGTTGCATGTTTTGTAGAACAAAAGAAAGGAGTTTGAAAATCTTCCATGCATGGGCTTTGGAGTTCAAATTTGCTAAATCCATGAGTGTTGAGCTAAATGTTTGAGAGTGATCATGTAATTGTGTTTTAGAAAGGCCTTTCAAGTGTTTTGATCAAGCTTTGCATGAGTATAGCCATTAAAATCACATTTTGAAGCTCAAACCTTGTTTTAAAAAACCTAGAATTTTACAGTCCGCTCAAGCGAGGAAACCTGCGGTCGAGCGGAGAATGCGAGCTCTCAGTATTTTTTTTCAGATATGAGCTATCCGCTCGAGTGACCACTTGGACGCTCGAGCGAACCCTTTTCATGTTGTCGATACGCTCGAGCATGGGAGTTGTAGCTTGAGCGTGGATTTCGAATAACCAGTACTTTTTCCCAAGTTTACAGGTCGCTCGAGCGATGGAAGTCACGCTCGAGCGACCCCTCTCATTTTTGCATGTCCGCTCGAGCGAGGAAGTCTACGCTCGAGCGGGGACCTTATCTTTAGAAATTTGCCTAAGTGTTCCAACTCATGTTTTGGCATCCTCATTGCATCCTAGGTGTTCCTAAGCCTTAATTAAGCCATAGTAATGAGGTTATGGATTAGAAACACACTAAGGAATGAATGTACTAAGTCAAGGTTTTGCAAGTGTGTGTGTGTTTCAGCATTGTAATAAGAAAGAACAAGAACCAACGTAATGAAAGCTAAGCCGTGTTGGCCACATGAATGTGTAATGATTAGGACGTGCTTGTGTTATGTATTTTGTGATTGTAGGTCAAGACTCAAGGATTGATTGACCGCTCACTGGAACCACTATGAGTAACGTTATCGTAAAGATACGTTCATATGAATTATGTTCCAAACGAAATGTGATAAGCTATGATTTGTATTATGATATCTGTTTTACGTGAACGAACATCCCAAGTTTTAAATCTATTATGGCATCCATAGATAGTCCCAAGTCATGGTGGACGGCATGAAAATGCGGGTCCATGACATACAAGTTTACGAGATCTCGTTAGCCACTTTATTGTGGTGATATGTGTTTAATCGGTATCCGGAACCGATTACTCTAGTCGGAAGACGTTATGTGATATGTTCTATGGGATGTACCATTATTATGTTCTAATATGAGAATGATTATGCTATGATCTGTTTTAAGCTTACGATATATTCGTATTTCATTCACTAACCTCTTTACCTTAATGTTATTCACTAGGCTTTAACTCACTATTTGTATATCTATGTATATAGGTGAGCATTTTGGAGTTCAAGCCCGAGAGCTTTTGTCTGAAACTGTGTTTCTGTTGTCCACCAACCGTTGCACCTCACGTGGAGGTTCCCGAAGTGTCCTGTGTTCAGTCCTTTGGGTTCTGTATATGTATGAGACTGGATGTGATTAAGTTGGCTGTACTTAAGATATTGTAATGTGTGTGGGTATAATGTATGGTTGACTACCGGTTATGTATATAAAGTTTTAAATATTCTGTTTCATGTAAGTCAGCACAGCTCATTGGACAACTATATTTATGTCTTAGCTTCCGTTAGCCCCTTAATTTTGTTAATCTGTTCAGAGGCCTTCGGTAATCCAAGGATTACTGGCCAGTTACGATGCTAAACCTACATCGGCGGGTTTGGGTCGTGACACCACCCCTCACGATGGAGGCCTTAATGGAGAGAGTGCACCAACATATTCGGGTGGAGGAGGATGGTGCCCGCACTAAAGCCAAATCTGGAACATCAGCAGTACCAAATAAAAAGACTACGGCAAAAGTCAACGCAGTGGAACGTCCAAGAAGAAACGGGCGACGTAGGCGGGATAGCAGTGAGGACCAAGATAAAAGGTGGTTGAAAGTCCGCACTGCCATTACCATAGTGTTCAAAAAACCGATCTATCGGATTCTTAGTGAAATACGTGATGAACCTTTCGTCAGATGGCTAGCTAAGTTGGGAGAAACGCAAAAGGACTATGACGAAAGATCTCGGTGTACCTTCCATAAGGAAAAAGGGCACCGCACTGAAAATTGCACACCACTGAGACAGCACCTGGAGGAGTTAGTGGCAGCTGGGTACCTGGACCAGTACATAGAAGGAGGGACACAGCTAGCCCTCCAGAACCACGATCACCTAGACGGAATGCCGATCGACGCCCCACCTCAAGGCGTGATAAATGTAATGCATGGGGTATTTGAACCTAAGCGAGTATGTGAGCTCAGGGGAATGATTAAGAAGGCTGAGCACTTAAGGAAGGTATTAAGTGCACAACCTACCATTAAAAAGGGGAGAACAGAGGCCACGAACGTCATGTCTTTTTCAGACAGAGACTTGGAAAGGATATATTGTCCTGACAATGATGCACTGGTCGTCACTCTCTGCGTCAAGGATTACGACATCAAGCGAATTTTGATTGACCAAGGGAGCTCATGTGAGATAATATATTACGAAACCTTCAAACAATTGAAGCTGAAGGACAAAGATTTGGCACCTGCCGTATCTCTCCTGATCGGATTCAACTCAATGCTAGAGTAGCTAGTTGGCAACATAATCCTCCCAGTTAGAGCAGGAAGTATGACGAAACAAGTGGAATTCTGGGTATTAAAAGTCCCTTCCACTTACAACATAATCTTGGGAAGGACATGGCTGCATGCCATGCGATCGGTAGCATCAACCTACCATTAAGTAATGTGGTTTCCCAACGAAGCCGGAGTAATTGAAGAGGTCTTTGGAGACCAGATCATGTCCAAACAATGCTTCGTCATCGTAAATGGCAGCAGCGCTGCCAAAGGATATGTGGAAGAACTTGAGAGCAATGAATTGTTTGCGATGTTGGCAAAGCCGCTGAACAGAAGGCAGTGGAAGACTTGGTACAGGTAAGAATAGATGAAAGGAACCCGGAAAAGTTCTTCTTGCTTGGCTCATCTATGTCCAGCACTGAGAGAATAGAGGTCATGGAATTCTTGACCTCTAACATCGAAGTTTTTTCCCTGGACGCCGTATGACATGCTTGGCATTGACCCAAACTTCATCTGTCACCAATTTAACGTCTACCCAACTGCCAGACCAATTATACAGCGCACTCACAGATCAGCACTCCACCACGCCGAAATAGTGGCGGAAAAAGTGGGGAATCTTCTAGAGGCAGGAGCTATTAGAGAAGTGCATTATCCCAAGTGGATATCCAATACAGTAGTGGTGCCAAAGAAGAATGGAAAATGGCATGTCTGCGTAGACTACAAAACAGTCAACAAGGCGTGCCCAAAAGACAGTTTTCCCCTACCACGGATAGACCAACTGGTAGACCTAACGGTAGGACACAATTGATTTAGCTTTCTTGATGCGTATAGAGGTTACCATCAGATCGCTATGTATGAACCAGACCAGGAGGTCACACAACGCCAAGAGCACTGTATTGCTACAAGGTCATGTCCTTTGGCCTAAAAAATGCAAGGGCAACATTCCAACGGATGGTCACCAAGATGTTCGAACCATTGTTAGGCAGAACAATAGAGGCTTACATCGATGATATGGTAGTCAAAAGCAAGGATGAGGATGACCATCTCAGGGACTTAGGTGAGATGTTTCAGATCCTAAAGAAGCACAAGTTGGGCCTTAATGCATCTAAGTGTGCATTCGGTATAGGATCAGGCAAATTCCTAGGCTTCCTAGTGACCAACAGAGGTATAGAGGCAGACCCTTCTCAGATCAAAGTAATTCAGGATCTGGAGAGGCCCAACTCAGTAAAAGAAGTACAACATCTCACCGGTATGGCAGCCGCGCTAAACCGGTTCATAAGTCGGTCGTCAGACAGATGTCGACCATTTTTTCAAGCATTAAAGGCCAAGTTTGAGTGGGATGAAGAATGTGACTGCGCCCTAGAAAGTTTGAAAGAATACATTTCTTCTCCACCATTGCTAGTGACCCCAATACCTGGAGAAGAACTATTTTTGTACCTGGCAGTCTCACAGCACGCAATTAGCGCAGTGTTGGTCCGAACGGAAGGAATCCAACATCTGTCCATCTTTTATGTCAGCAAGACATTGCTGGGCGCAGAAACCAGGTACTTACCATTGGAAAAACTGGCCTTAGCCTTGATGATGGCCTCAAGGAAGTTGTCACATTACTTTCACGCCCACACCATAATCGTCCTCACAGCTTTTCCATTAAAATCTTTGTTTGAGAGGGCAAACTTTTCTGGGCGAATCTTAAAGTGGGCAGCAGAGTTGGGACAGTTTGACATCAAGTTTTAACCCAAAACCGCGATAAAAGCCCAAGCTTTAGCAGACTTTGTCGCAGAATTCACACCAAGAAGTAATCACATCTGCCTAGTCGACTTAACTGGTACAACCAATATAGGGATGAAAAGTGGCGCCGAAATAGCACAACCCCTAATATAGGATACCCAGCCATATCCCAAGATAGACCAGAGTAAACAAAGGGTGGAAGAAGCAAACCATGCTACACCAAGCAAAGACTTACCAACAAGTAAAGATTTGATACAATCAGATAATGAGGGGCAAACAGTAAGTGTGGACTTTGAAGAGAATACCAACAACACTCATGACCCCAAGGCATCATCCGATCCCTCCACTTGCTAGAAGTTGTTCATTGGAGAGATGTGGAAGCTCTTCGTGGACGGAGTGTCCAACAGGCATGGAGCAAGACTTGGCATAGTCCTCATCTCACCAGATGGCCTAGTAATGGAACAAGTAGTCAACCTTAGTTTCTCAGCATCAAATAATGAAGCGGAGTATGAAGCGCTTCTGGCAGGATTAAAATTAGCACACTACATGAAGGCCACCGAGCTAATGGTCTACAGTGACTCACAGCTGATGGTAAACCAAATTTTAGGTGACTATGAGGCAAATGATGAAAGGATGGCTAAGTACCAAGTGTTAGTCAGAAAAGAGATCATGAAGTTCGAAGTAGTGCGGATAGAACAGACTGGCCGGGAAGAAAATAGCAGAGCGGATGAACTAGCAGGCTTTGCCTCGATGGCAGACACATCCATCCTGCATCCATTACTGATCGACTTCCTACCAAGACCAAGCATTGAAGAAGCTGAAGTAGCAGGGGTATGTTGTGCCGAACTAGGCCCTTCATGCATGGATCCCATTATAGTGTTCCTAAAAGAAGGCATTTTGCCCGAAGAGAAGAAGGAGGCCAACAAAATAAGAGCAAAGTCACATCAATTTTGGCTCTCTCCATTAATGGCCTTGTACAAGAAATCCTTCACGGGACCTTACCTAAAGTGTGTCCATCCCAGCAAGGTCGAAGCATTCCTGTTTGAGATTCACGAAGGCGTATGCGGAAGCCACCAAGGAGGAAGATCTTTAGCCTACAGAGCAATTTCACAAGGATATTGGTGGCCTTACATGCAAGCAGATTCAGAGAAGTATGTCAAGAAGTGCGAGAAATGTCAGAAGTTCGCACACCCAATACATCAGCCAGCTAGAGAACTACTACCATTAACTAGCCCATGGCCCTTCGCAATGTGGGGCTTGGACATAGTAGGACCACTTCCAACAGCACCCGACAACAGGAAGTTCTTTCTTGCAGCAACAGACTACTTTACAAAGTGGGTGGAGGCGGAAGCACTCCCTTCAATAAAAGAGAAAGATGTGAAGAAGTTCGTTTGGCAGAATATCATCACTCGGTTTGGCATACCCAAGGCTCTAATATCAGACAACGGCACTCAGTTCAACAGCAAAATTTTTAGAGGCTTTTGTGAGGAATACAAGATAGAATTCTACAATTCTACACCGGCATACCCCCAAGCAAATGGCCAGGCAGAAGCATCCAACAAAGTCGTCTTGGATGGATTGAAGAAAAGGTTAGAGAAAGCAAAAGGAAAGTGGGTGGATGAGCTTTCTCATGTTTTATGGGCTTACCGTATCACACCTCGGCGATCAACTGGAGAAACACCTTTTTCCTTGGCTTATGGCATGGAAGCAGTAATCCCACTGGAAGTTGGCCTTTCCACCATTAGAAGCAAAAATTTTGATCCAGACTTAAATGGAGAAGCCATCGCATTGGAGCTCGACCTTGTAGAAGAAAGAAAAAAAAAGAGCACTGGTTCACATCGCCTCATACCAACAGGAGTTATCCAGAAAATACAACAAGACAGTACATCCAAGGCAATTCAAGGTTGGAGATTAGGTACTGCGCAAAGTAATGGGAAACACCCTGGTACCCGGAGACGGCAAGTTAGGGCCCAATTGGGAAGGACCTTACAAAGTGGTTGGGTTAGCAGGAAAATGGGCATACCACTTGGAAGACAAGGACAGCAAAGCCATTCCCAGGCCATGGAACACTGCCAATCTCAAACTATTTTATTTTTAGCTTTTCTTTAAAGTAATTGTAATTTTTCTTTTTCTTAATAAGCAAGTAGTTTTCTTTTCAACATAATTGTGTTATTCTGTAAAAGTTGTTTTAGTGAGCTAGGGGCAACAAAAGCAGAGTTGGCCGGAATAACCAACTTTGTGCTCTCTTAAGCTAAGATTAGGATCTAGGCTGAAGAGGTTGGTTAGAAAAACCAACACTACTCCTAAGCCCAGGATAAGGATCCAAGCTGCAGGCCGTTTGGCTAGAAAAACCAAACACTTCGCTCGAAGTTGGCAGGTAGTTCTCTTAAGCCAAGATAAGGATCTGAGCTGAAGAGGCTGGCTGGAAAAACCAACACTACTCCTAAGCCCAGGAAAAGGATCCAGGCTACAGGACGTTTGGCTGGAAAAACCAAACACTTCGCTCTAAGTTGGCAGGAATAACCAACTTTGAGTTCTCTTCAGCCAAGATAAGGATCTGAGCTGAAGAGGTTGGCTGGAAAAACCAACACTTCTCCTAAGCCCAGGATAAGGATCCAGGCTGCAGGACGTTTGGTCAGAATAACCAAACACTTTACTATAGGTTGGCAGGAATAGCCAACCTTGAGCTGTCTTCAGCTAGGATTAGGATCAAGGGTGAAGAGTGGTTGGTTGGAAAAATCAACACTTAGTACTCCTCAGCCGAGATAAAGATCAAGGCTGAAGAGAGGTTGGCTAGGAAAAACCAACACTTAGTACTCCTCATCCGAGATAAGGATCAAGGCTGAAGAGGGGTTGGCTGGAAAAAACCAACACTTAGTACTCCTCAACCGAGATAAGGATCAAGGCTGAAAAGTGGTTGGCTGGAATATAACTTTTTGTAATCTTTAGCCGAGGTAAAAACCTAGGTTGAAAAGGTTGGCAGGTATTGTCAGAGATTTCAAGGTTAAGACCGAGATGTGTATCTCGGCTGAAAAATGTCATACTTCATTCAGATTACAGTTGGAAAGAAAAGGCAAGCATAAGAGTAAACCGAAACAATAGTTGGAACAAAAGAAGGTTTCATTAAAAATTCAGATCAAGTACAAAGGGTGGGGCTCAGCCGATTACAGTTATCAGTTTCTTTCCAAAAGAAAAAAACAAAAAGCACAAGACTAAGCAAAGAGGTCATTAAGATCCGCATCCAATTCAACTCGGAGCCCGGTTTCAGCTGGCAACTTGGTCGTCAAATCTTCTACCGGTGGCTCCACCCGAGCTGACTGAATAGCGGGATCATTGACGACCAGGGCATTGTTAGGCTGGGTTTCTTCTTCATCATCAGTTTGAAGAAATTTTTATTGAATGGCTTGAGCGTACTCCGCCATGTAGCTCGGTATGAAGTGCGGAGGAGGCTTCAGGAAGACCGAGGTGTCAGGACCGTGACCGAGCTGTGCCACCGCCACTTTCCACTCACACTTGAAAAATAAATCCTTACCAGCTTCACACTGCAGAACGTAGGTTGCTTCGCTTTCTTTGTAATCGCGGTCTTCAGCATCCTCAATCTTCTTCTCTAACTCAGTTATCTCGGCTTT
Organism: Camellia lanceoleosa; assembly: GCA_025200525.1. Classification (NCBI taxonomy): domain Eukaryota; kingdom Viridiplantae; phylum Streptophyta; class Magnoliopsida; order Ericales; family Theaceae; genus Camellia; species Camellia lanceoleosa. The sequence continues at coordinate 135,184,854 of CM045764.1, read as the reverse complement.
CTTCTTCTCCTCAACTGTGGCGAGCTCACGCAGGTAGTAGTCCTTCAGCTCGGTCAAAGCTTTTTGTTTCTCCACTTCAGCTGAGTCAAATACACTGGTGAGGCGGGCGACCTCATATTGTAGCTCGGCCATTTTTTGTTTGGCCACTTTTAGCTCAGTCGTCTTCTTGTCAACCTCAACCACAGCTTGCCTTGCTGTCTTCCGCAGCTCCATTACACGGTTATGTGCAATCTGGTTCTTTTGCATGGCCTGCATAAGGGTGGTAAGAAATTTTTTGAGTAAGAACCGAGCTAACAGATGCACAAAATAGAAAAACAAAGGAAAGAGTACTCACCAGCACCATTGATTTGGGGGCCGAGCGGATAGCTTTTAGCTTGGTAAGGTGGGCATGATGATCCATGTCAGGGGGCAGACGCACGCTCTTAGCCAGATTGAAGGCCAGCATGTGATCTTTATCTGCCATCACTGAATCTGTGTCTCGGATGGCTCGGTTCTGGTATGATAATCTTGGTGCCCAATCAGAAGAGTTAGCTCGGTCTGAGCTCTCAGGTTGTGGGCTTGGTACTACGGTTGGAGGAAGCACAGTTTCGTCCTTATCGACAAGGCGTGGCTCGGTTGGAGAAGACCAAGCACGCTTGCGAGACTGAGACGATAAAGGCTGGTGGGATGGTAGGGCTACCACGGTCTCCTGTGTTTGACCGGCTGGTGGTACCTCGGGCTAGTTTGTTTCGGTCAGAAGGGCTCTTACGGCTCTTTTCTTGGCTATTTCTTGTTCAGCAGTTAGTGGGATCAAGTTGGTTTGAGGCAATATTGGATTCGGTTCAAGAGAGGCTTCCAACAAGAAGTCAGTTACCTTGGTCTTTCGTCTGCTGCTGTATCTATACGTCGGTTCAAAATTCAGTGGCTCGGCCTGACTTCTATTGGGATATCGCAGTGCGGCGCGAAGCGTGTTTAAGTTGGGGTAGTTGTACTGGGACTTTAGAAAGTTCAAATCTGCATAAATTAAAAAAGACAATAGTTAGTGCGGTTCAAGATAAGGAAACTGAAGTAAAAGAAGCAGAAAACTAAGCTGAAGTAATTACACCGGCGACTCCTTTATTCCAGTTTATTCGGTCGCCTGGGATCTGGGCTTCTTGGTCTTCGAAGTTCCCAGAAACCCAAAAGAAATCGTCGGCGTTTACATCCTTGTCTGGGGTATTCTTTATTATCTTTTCACACCGGCGCCTTATTCTTAAATAGTAAACCCAGCCATCTTCATTTGATCCTATGGAATATTGGTGGAAGAGCTCGGCTAGACCGAGGTTAAGGCCAGCCCGGCAGTTTAGCTCGGCGATGCTATTTATTATACGGTATGAATTTGTGGAAAGCTGGGTAGGGCAGAGGTTGGTTTGTCTAAGGAACTCGCAAAGAAGGGGCTGAACAGGGAATCTAAGTCCGATTTCTACAATGGAAAGAAGAGTGAAGGGAACAATACCCTGGTTTCCCCAAGGTGTGGTATCTAGTTCGGCTAAGATAAGATGGACATCATCAGGGATATGGTAGTCCCTTCGGAACTCGGCCATAGCACCTGGTGTGTTTACCAAAAACCTATATTTACCCATGAGGTCTTAAGTTATGAATAAATTAGATGAGTATTAGCTCGGTCATGAAATGACGCTGAGTAGCTCGGTTGAGCATTCAAGGGAGTGCCTAGCAACCTAAGTCTGCAAAGTGAAAAAAGAAAGGTGTTAAGAACAGATCATTGGACGATGCTAAAAGAAACAAAGGCAAGATAAATGAAGTCCTAGCTCGGCTACGTGGGCCATTATACATTCTTAGCTCGGTTTGAGCAAGGGCCTTTAGCCCGGTTGAACTTTTAGGAAAGCATTCTTAGTTCGGTCTTAACTAAGGGAGCCGGTTTAGCTCCAAGTTTTAGCTCAGTCAGTGGTTAGAGCTTTCTAACGCGGTATTGTGCAAACTTAATGTAGTTCGATAGCCCGGCTAAGAGGTAGGTCCTATTAAAACTATGAGTAGGGTATGAAGTTTTAGTTCGGTTGTTTAGTTCGGCCAGGGTCGTACCTAATACAAACAGTATCCTACTTCGGTTGAAGTGTGATTTTGGATCAAAACTACCATTTCCCAAGTTATTCATATAGACAGTGGTTATGTTACAGAGGTTTTTTCAAAAAAAATGGAAGCAAAAGTGGAATAGGTGTTTTGAAAATCATACAAAAGCGCATGTTGTGTATTACAAAACAGATGAGAAATCAACAAAGAGGAAATAAGATTGGGTTACTTACAAGTTTGAAGACGAGTTGATAAAGATCAAAGCCACGAGAGAAAGCTATTTACAGGCACTGTGTCTGGGAGGAATGGAGGCTCAAGCAAGAGAGAGAAGATGAATAGTGCAAGTGAAATGGTTCAAAGCGAAGGGTTTAGTTTTGTGTGAAGAAAGGAAAAAAAAAGGCGGGACTGTTCAAAATACGCGAAGTACGAAGATGGCGTGACAGCTGCATCGGGCCAATGAGAGTGTGCCACGTGTCCTTGGAATAAGAAGCGATTCAGTTGCAGCGACTGAAGAGACGTTTTGACCGGACGGATTGGTAGCACGGTGTGAATTTAAGCCCGGTTGAGAGGCCAAACTTTTCAGCTCAGCTAGAGACGGGTAATCCCAATCATGCTGCACAGATGGAATTAAGGGGCAATTGAGAGGGTAATTTATAAGAAAATTGGGCCGAGCTGGGTAATGGGCCATTCTATAGGCTGCAGTGAGAAGGTCTGGGTAAAAGGGACTTGGCAAGTGGACCAAGTGTTAGCTCGGTCCAAGAGTACTTACAGTTACCGCGGTTGGAATAGATATAGTTAGCTTGGTCATAGTATTTAAGACCGAGGTCTTTGGGCTTGTGGACCTTGCTCTCGTTAGCTCGGCCGTAGCCTGCTACGGATAGCTTGGTCAAAGCTGACTACGGTTAGCTCGATTTCAGTAGACCAAACCAAGGTACAGGCAATAGAGGGGAGAACCGAGCTAAATGGAGCTCAGTCATTTCTGCCAGTATAGCATGGCTATGTTAGCCCGGTCGTTTTGTCATACTACCGAGGTAAAACCATCTCACTTGGTTTAAGCAGTGAGGGAAGTGTTAAAGGATAAGCATTATCTTTTTGGAAAGTGATTCCTAGGAGGACTCTGCATGGAGGAATAAGAGTCCTACTAGGATTATGCCACGCGAAACTTATAAAAGTTCTCAACATAACCTATGGGAGAGGTAACACAACTTTGATTCTCGAATATACAAAGTTTTTTGCCTATTTGTCTATTTTACTGACTTAGGCATCAGAGAGGTATCCGGCGCACACCTGCCGGCTAGCTCACATTTGTGTTTTCAGGAAGTAAAGCGACGACGTACGGAGGAGCGCAGACTTGATCAACAGAATTATACAAGAAGAATATTTCTTGCTCGTACAAGTTCAATATAAATATTTAACATGATTTTATTTATTTTTATTAAAAAAAATTATTTACATAGGACATAGATTTTTTTTAATCATTAATTCGTTAATTATATTAAAAACAAATATGATCTTTTATTTTTTTTATATTAAAATATATATTTATCTTATTTATTTTAACCACTCTATTTTTCTTGGCTTGTTTAAGTGTAATTGTACTCCAGTGTTTGTAATTTAAAGCTTTGCTCACACAATCATTTTTCACATTTTTGAGAGGAGATTGTTGAAGTTCTTAAACGTGTGATTTATCAAGAAATGAAAGTGATTCAATTTTATTTATTTTTCTTTTTTTTTTTTCTATTTAAGGGCTCACCCTTTGTGTAGTTTTAGAGGGTCTTTAACCAACACCAAAAAATAAGGGGGATTTTTTTTTTAAAGTTCCTACTACTAAAATTTTATAGCATAAAGGACATCTAATATTTTCATAATGTCTAAGGTCCCTCAACATCCATTCAGAGAAAATTTGACCCAAAGAATTTCTCTGGATCTCCCAAAGATTTTCTATCCAGAGAGGAATTTCTCTGGACTTCCCAAAGAATTTCTCTATGTTTTTGACCAATTTTCTCTGGTTTGCTCATAATTTTCTCTGTGTTTTTGATCAAACCAGAGAAAATTGAACAACCACTATTTTTATTTTGACTAATTTTCTTTGAACTGTAAGACATTTAGACAACAACAACCCAAAGAAAATTCAACAAACACCATTTTTATTTTGACCAATTTTCTTGGGATTGTAAGACATTCAAAACGCCAAAAGTAATGGATATCACAACACAACATTTAACCAGACTAGTAAATTTCACTAACAATGGTATGAAGTTCATGACTTGTTTCTTAATGATGATCATATTGTAAATGTTACTCTCAAAAAGCTTGAAACCCTCATAAAATCCAAAAAGCTTGAATTCTTTGGGAAGTCCAGAAATTCTTCGAGTTCAAACCAAAGAAAATTCAAAACATTCAATTTTCTCTGAATTTCTCGAGTTTGAACTCAGAGAAATTTCAATTTCTTTGGGTGATTTTCTCTGTTGTTGAATTTTCTCTGATTTGAACTCAGAGAAATTTAAATTTTTCTGGTTTGAATCAGAGAAATTGTTGATGTCTACAATTCAGTCTACATTTCAAGAGATTAAAATGCAAAAAAGTGTAAAAACCCGACCCTCGCACATGTTTTTTTTTGGATATATTTTCAGTCGTCGTTTTGTGCTTTTAAATGTTTACTGTAAAATCCCATGAGAAATTAAGGTTAAGTAAGTGAAATCCATGTTTACGGATGTCTATCTATTTAACAAGCAAAGTATATGTTACATCTCGAATGGTTGAATTAGAAATTGGAAGCCTTAACGGCTTAATTACTTGAAAGTGATTATATATCTGTGATCAGCATAATTTTTAAGTAATATTAAGCATGTTTACGAAATTTCAATTTCGGAATGATTAAATGATTGAATTTTGTCCTATATGCTTTTATATATGAACCTATATACCTCTTAAGCTTGATCAAACGTTGAAATATCTACTGGAGAGGAAAAACGAAAAAAGCGAAAAGGGGAACAAAGGCAAAGTCAACAAGGAAGGGAATTGGGATTAAATTAGAAGGATCTTTGAAATTTTTAAAGCTCAAGGTATGTTAAATTTATTGTATATGAGAATTCTCCTTTCAATTGGGAAGAAAGGTTTGTTAGTTTCATATGTATCTATGGGAGCCGAGTAAGTAGAGGAGTCGGAAGACGCGTACCCCAGAAATTAGATACTATTCAGCTTCATATTGCGTGACTAGGACGCCGAATACGTTAGTAAAGCCGAATAGACGGAGGTCAGTGGCTCCGAATGAATAAAAGGGGAATGGGATAAAAGTAGGCTCAGGCCCTGAGGACTAAAAAGCAAGTATAAATACAAGAACCATAGATTTAGAAAGGTATGTAAGAATCACTTCACTTAACTTAGTAAACAAGCTATCTTGAGTGTTTGAACTAACTTGTCCGTCGGAGTGCTAATTCCGGCACCCCCGACTGGAGTGTTGGTATCTTTTCAGGTGACTAGCTGAGGATCATTAGCGCCTCCCAGGATCTGAAGAGTATTTCCAAACCACTTCTCCATAATTGGCGCCGTCTGTGGGAATACTCAAATACATCCATGGCAGGCGTGACTGAAGATCCTCCGATAGCCACTGACGAGACCGCACAGAGAGGTGACCTCATTCCAACAAACTCGCTTGGACCAAAAACCATCGCAGTAAGACTTGCCTCGGACCTCCGCTCATCTTCAAACCCAACTCAAAAGACAATACAAGCGACCATGGCACAAGCTAGGCAAACCAAACAGAGGTTGGACAACATCATCGCTGAGAACGAACGCCTTCGTCGCGATCTGGCCTCGGAAATAGCAAAATCCAAACAAACGGTGCGCCAGGCTTCTGAGCGACCCCCGAGGGCAGATGATCAACGATCTCGAGCCCGACAGCAAGAAACTGACGGCCGCTACGCCTCAACAGATCATCTTGAGGAGTTGGCAAAGGACGAACGTCTTCACCAATGCGTCCAGGAGAGTGTGGTCGAAACACCTGCCCTTCCGAAGGATGCATTTCCGCTTGACACCGTCCACATGATATACAGCCTTCCAATAGCCTCGGCCGTGCATGCGATCCAATCACATCCAGGCCCCCAACAGCAACTCACGCCAGCAAAGCGGCCCCGAGAAATGCCAAATATCACCTTTAACGATTCTGATTTGATCGGTGTAACACTCCCTCACATCGATACGTTGGTTGTTGAGCTGCGCGTAAATCGGTTCACCGTCGAACGCGTTCTTATCGACCAGGGCAGTACCTCAGAGGTTATGTATTATAAAACCTTCACCAAACTTAGATTCAATGAGTCAGACTTGACTTCGGCCCCTTATCCACTATTCAGCTTCAATGCCACTTTGGAGTACCCATTGGGAAAGATCAGCTTACCCGTTCGAGCAGGTTCGAAAACGGTGGACGTAGAATTCTTGGTCGTTAGGCTGCCATTGCCGTACAATCTCATCATGGGGTGATCGTGGTTGCATACATTGCAGGCCGTCCCAAGCACCTATCATCAACTGCTACATTTCCCAATAGAACACGGCATTGAGCAAATCTGCGGATCCCAGAAATCGGCACAAGCATGTTATCTCCTTGCCGCCAGAACGCCGAAGGAACTGCAAGTAAACTCCATTGAGGTGCTGAATCGGGAGATCCTGGATGACATTGGGCGGTATCCAAATGAGAAGGCCACGGAAGATTTAGATCGAGTTGACATTGATGGAAGCCCAGAAAAGTTCTTCATGATCGGCGCCTCTCTGAATCAGGCCGACAGGCAACAGCTGATCTCTTTCTTGCTCAACAACCTTAACATCTTTGCGTAGACTCTGTACGAAATACCGGGAATAGACCCGTCAGTTTCATAGCACCCTCTGAATATCGATCCGAAATGTAAGCCGATCATTCAGAAAGGCCGACGGTCGACCGCAGAGCACACTGCCGCCATTGTTGAGGAGGTAGACAGACTGCTTGATGCTGGGGCAATTAGAGAAGTCACTTACCCTACGTGGCTCTCCAATACAGTGGTGGTGAAGAAGAAAAATGGGACTCGGCTCTGTTTTCCTTTACCTAGAATCAACCAGCTCGTCGATGCGACGGCACGTCATCAACGCATGAGCTTCCTCGATACTTACAGAGGCTACCATCAAATCGTCATGCATCCAGATGACCAGGACAAAACTGCCTTCCTCACCCCTAGTGGAACCTATTGCTACAAAGTTATGCCCTTTGGGCTGAAGAATGCAGGGGCAACCTACCAAAGATTGGTCACCGCCATGTTCAAAAAGCAACTCGGCCACACTATGGAAGTATACATCGACAATATGGTGGTCAAGTCCAAAGAAGAACAGAATTATATAGCCGATCTAGAAAAGACATTCAACATCTTACGCAAATACAAAATGAAACTGAACGCTTCTAAGTGTGCGTTCGGAATCGGCTCTGGCAAATTCCTGGGTTACATCGTCAATCACCGAGGAATCGAAGCCAACCCAAGGCAAGTCACAACAATCTTGGAACTCGGCTCCCACCGTTCAGTAAAAGAAGTCCAAAAGTTGATGGGAATGGCCGCTGCACTCAACAGGTTTATCAGCCGGTCTATTGATCGCTGCCGACAATTCTTTCAGACACTACGGCAGGGTAAGGGTTTTGAATGGTCCGCCGAATGCGAATCAGCCTTCAACGGACTCAAGACCTACCTCCGCTTAGTACCTCTCTTGAAACCACCGGCCACTAGTGACCCGCTCATCCTATATCTGGCAATTTCCGATAGGGCCGTCAACGCCGTACTATTAAAAGAGGAGGAGGGAGAGCAACAGCCAGTGTATTATGTGAGCAAGGCAATGGTTGACGCCGAAACACGCTACCTTCTACTGGAAAAACTCATCTTAGCCCTAGCCATGGTGGCAAGAAAACTGATGCATTACTTCTAGGGACATAGCATTAAGGTGCTAACATATTATCCCCTCCGATCAGTACTACGGAGTGCAGAAGCATCAGGACGTGTTTCAAAATGGGCTCTTGAACTCGGCCAATACGACATTCGATTTTTACCTAAAACTGCAATCAAGGGGTAGGTGTTAGCCGACTTTGTTGCCGAATTCACCGACGAGCTTGCCAGCCTCAAACCTGATGAAGTTCGACCAAAGGCTGAAGTTCTACCAAAGCCGAACTAGAGAATTTATGTCGGGGATATTTGGCAATTATACTGTGATGGATCATCTAACCAAAGGGACAGTGGCACCAGAGTTGTAATCATGTCTCCAGACGGCGCAGTAATTGAGCAGGCCGTCAAGCTTGCCTTCGAAGCATCAAATAACGAAGCCGAATACGAAGTCCTTCTAGCTGGTCTGCAGAATGTGCACCTTCTCGGCGCGCGGCATCTGCTTGTGTTTTGTGATTCAAAGTTGGTAATCAATCAGCTAAAGGGGGAGTACGCGGCAAGAAACGACCGTATGGCGGCCTACATGAAAATGGCCAATTCCTTGCTGGCAAAATCTGACCATCACGAACTAAACCAAATAACACACGACCAGAACACACACGCCGATGCCTTGGCGTGCCTAGCCTTGCCATCAATTCTGAGATCAAACGGACCATTGAAGTAGGTTTCGTCCTGGAGTCGAGTATTGGCCCTTCAGAGGAAATCCATGTCAATGTTATAGAATCCATACCAAGCTGGATAGACCCCATTGCTGCATTCCTCTCTTCTGAACAACTCCCAGCGGACAAAAAAGAAGCACACAAGTTGCGAAATAAAGCCCTGCGGTACTATCTGGATCCGCAAGGAGGGCTTTACAAAAAGTCCCTCTCTGGTCCATATTTGGAATGCGTGCACCCCAACAAAGTGGAGGAGCTTCTGACAGAGATACATGAGGGCAATTGCGGTGCCCATTCTGGCGGATGCTCCCTGGCTCATCGAGCTATAACGCAGGGATATTATTGGCCGACAATGAGAGCTGACGCGGAGAGTTATGTAAAAAAATGCGAACAGTGCCAAAAGTTCTCCCAATTAACCCATCTGCCTGCCGAAGAGTTGAACTCTATCACCAGCCCATGGCCGTTTGCTCAGTGGGGACTTGATATCGTAGGACCATTGCCCAGGGCCCCAGGGAACAAGCGATTCTTAATCGTCGTGACAGACTACTTCACAAAATGGGTCGAAGCGGAGGCTCTAACATATATACGAGATGCTGACATTAAACGCTTTGTATGGAGAAATATCATAACACGATTTGGCATTCCGAGAGCTCTCATCTCAGACAATGGCACCCAGTTCGATTGTGGTGTATATCAAGAGTTATGCAGCAAATATGGCATTCGGCCTTACTTCTCGACACCGGCCTACCTCCAAAGCAATGGTCAAGCCGAAACCTCTAACAAATCCATCTTGGACGGCATCAAAAAGAGGTTGGAAAAAGCTAAAGGCAAATGGGTCGAAGAATTGCCGAGTGTATTGTGGGCTCATCGTACTACGCCGAAGAGACCCACTGGGGAAACACCGTTTGCTCTATGCTTTAGAACACAGACAATCTTACTCTTGGAAATCGGCCTCCCAACTCTGAAATCGCAAGTTTTTGATATGGGCCGAAACGACATAATGTTTGCCCTAGATCTGATTCTAATCGAAGAACGAAGAGACCGCGCCTTGGCATTCATGGCACGGTATCAGCAGCAGCTCGCCAAGTCGTATAATTAGTGAGTTCAGTTGCGCCGATACACGCCAGGAGAGCTTTTCCTAAAGAAGGTACTTCCAGTCGACCGGAGACCGGCCGATGGAAAATTGGGTCCAAACTAGGACGGCCCATATCAAATTGAATCCATCGCAGGAACAGGGGCATATCGGCTCTCAGACATGTCAGGAAGAAGCGTGCCAAGGCCAAAAAAAAGATTTCGAATTCGCAGCGCCCTTCGTGGATATCACGATTGGCTAAAATTAAGCCTTCGGATTTGGAGCCCCTTTTGGTGCATGACACCTTAGGGCCGATTAAGACTCTGGATTCGGAGCACCTTTCGTGGATATCACGATTGGCCAAAAATAAAGCCTCCAGATTCGGAGCCCCTTTTGGTGCATGACACCTTAAGGCCGATTAAGACTCCAGATTTGGAGCGCCCTTCGTGGATATCACAATTGACCAAAATAAAGCCTCTGGATTCGGAGCCCCTTTTGGTGCATGACACCTTAGGGCCGACTAAGCCTATTAAGGCCGATTAAGACTCCGGATTCGGAGCGCCCTTCGTGGATATCACGATTGGCCAAAATAAAGCCTCTGGATTCGGAGCCCCTTTTGGTGCATGACACCTTAAGGCCGATTAAGACTCCGGATTCGGAGCGCCCTTCATGGATATCACAATTGGCCAAAAATAAAGCCTCCAGATTCGGAGCCTCTTTTGGTGCATGACACCTTAAGGTAGATTAAGACTCCGGATTCGGAGCGCCCTTCGTGGATATCACGATTGGCCAAAATAAAGCCTCCGGATTCAGAGCCCCTTTTGGTGCATGACATCTTAAGGCCGATTAAGACTCCGGATTCGGAGCGCCCTTCATGGATATCACGATTGGCCAAAAATAAAGCCTACGGATTCAGAGCCCCTTTTGATGCATGACACCTTAAGGCCGATTAAGACTCTAGATTCGGAGCGCCCTTCGTGGATATCACGATTGGCCAAAATAAAGCCTCCGGATTTGGAGGCCCTTTTGGTGCATGACACCTTAGGGCCGATTAAGCCTATTAAGGCCGATTAAGACTCTAGATTCGGAGCGCCCTTCATGGATATCATGATTGGCCAAAATAAAGCCTTCAGATTCGGAGCCTCTTTTGGTGCATGACACCTTAGGGCCGATTAAGACTCCGGATTCGGAGCGTCTTTCGTGGATATCGCGATTGGCCAAAATAAAGCCTCCAGATTTGGAGCCCCCTTTTGGTGCATGACACTTTAGGGCCGATTAAACCTATTAAGGCCGATTAAGACTCCGGATTCAGAGCGCCCTTCGTGAATATCACGATTGGCCAAAATAAAGCCTCCGGATTCGGAGTCCCTTTTGGTGCATGACACCTTAGGGCCGACTAAGCCTATTAAGGCCGATTAAGACTCTGAATTCGGAGCGCCCTTCGTGGATATCACGATTGGCCTTTTTGAGAGATGCATTCGGACCACTTGATTGGCCGAATAAATATTCATTGAGAATCGTTCTTAATGCAGGCCGAATTATTGCCCACGGCTTCGAGAGATTCCTCGGTTTGAAGGGCCTTGATCCAACCGTGCTTGAATCTACGATTTTCACATCGACAGACCTCCTCGGCAAGGCCCTGTTTGGTCTTCTCTATCCCGACCTTTAGGCCGTCCTGAAACCCCTTTTCATAACCCGAGGTCCGTTGGGTTACTCTCTCCGCAACAACCAATTTAGATTGACCAGTCGCCACTGACGCGCTCGTTTGAACATTCTTCAGCTCCCGAAGCTCACGTTCAGCCTTTTCTGTGCGAATCTCCAGACTGCGATTCCTTTCGTCCTTTTTCTCGCACTCACGTCGCGCTTTCCACAAATGCATGCCGACTTCGTAAGTAGTATATAGTCCTTTCATGGCCCCATGTATGCCGTCTCGAAATACTTCGAAATCGTGACATTCGACCATCGATTGTTGGACTTCTGGCGGGAATATCTGTCGAGCAAACTTGACTGCCACATCTGGGTCTTTAATGATAGAATCTGCCTCCGTCATTGGTCTGTTCCTCATAGAAACTGCAAAACTCAATGGTCGTGGCGTCGCATCAGGCTCGATTCCCAGTCGCGGGCGCGGAGAATTTCCCGTTATTGCCCGTCCTTTCGGGGCGATCTGCTTCAATGACTAAGGGGTTGCTGTGTTTCCCGATCCTTGGACGTTCTTCTTCCCGTACGCGTAGGGTCGCTACTACGACTCATTGCGGCGTTTGATTCAGTCAATCTTCGTCCCTCCCAAGTTGCCTGAATGGAAATAAGTAGGGCCTCTAGCGTTACCCACTCCATTTATCCTTCAATGTTTGCAGCTCTCCCGAGGCAACGTCAGTAATCCCAAACGTCAACAGTCAGATGACAATTGTCCAGCCCACGAGTTAGGCCCGTTCAGCTTCCAAAGCTCGCGCCCTGGCCAAGGGTAGATTTACTAATCTGGTCGGCCGTGTTTTCAAGCGTAAGTGCCGATCAATCTGTGCCTTAGCCAGCCCACGAGTTAGGACCATTCGGCTTCCAAAGCTCACGCCCTGGCTAAGGCAAGGGCAGATTTATTAATCTGGTCGGCCGAGTTTTCAAGCGCAAGTGCCGATCAATCTGTGCCTCAGCCAACCCACAAGTGAGACTCATTCGGATTTCAAAGCTCACGCCCTAACCAAGGGCAGATTTACTAATCTGGTCGGCCGTGTTTTCAAGCGCAAGCACCGATCAATCTGTGCCTTAGCCAACCCACGAGTTAGGCCCATTCGGCTTCCAAAGCTAGCGCCCTGGCTAAGACAATGGCAGATTTATTAATCTGGTCGGCCGAGTTTTCAAGCGCAAGTGCCGATCAATCTGTGCCTCAGCCAGCCCACGAGTGAGGCCCATTCGGCTTCCCAAGCTCGCGCCCTGGCCAAGGCAAGGGTAGATTTATTAATTTGGTCGGCCGAGTTTTCAAGCGCAAGTGCCGATCATTCTGTGCCTCAGCCAGCCTACGAGTGAGGCCCATTCGGCTTCCCAAGCTTGCGCCCTGGCTAAGGCAAGGGCAAATTATTCAATCTATTCGGCTTGAATGTCCCATTTGGCTCACGAATTGACTTCAGAATGATCATGCACCGCCTGGGGCAAGGACAAATTAATCAATCTATTCAGCTTAAGTGCCCCAGTCGGCTCATGAATCGACTTCAGAATGATCATGCGCCGCCTAGGGCAAGGGCGTGATAGATTTATCAATATATTCAGCTTAAGTGCCCCAGCCGGCCCATGAATTGACAACGAAACTCCTAAGTTCACCTCCTCCGGCGCCCGAATGATCATGCACCGCCTGGGCAAGGGCATATTAATTAATCTATTCGGATTAAGTGCCCCAGCCGGCCCATGAATCGTTTCAGCATAATACCAACGAAATATTCGGCATACGAATGATAAGATTGCTATGATATTCAATCATAGAAAGGTTAACAGAGCAATCATTCTATCTAAAGTAGTGAAATGCAAAAATTCTACACCAACATAACATCACAAGAAGATAATTTTCATTAATAAATTGAGCGCAGACAGTAGCCAATTTATACATGAAAACTACTCGGAACCAATAAAAGTCCTAAAAACGAAAACATACATTAAAAGGGAAAGCATTTCACAAAATTCGAATGACTCCCAGATCAATCCTCGGGGTCAGACTCAAGTGGCTCAACGTCCACCTGCTCATAAGGAATTGGCAAGGCCAACGTAACCCCAGCGGCATCAAGGACCTTGAGCCACCCGTGTTTGAACCCCTGATTTTAAATCTTGGGGACTTGGTCAACGTACTTGGCGAGTCTAGCATTTTTCCCGGCCTCGAATACTTTGGAAGACTCCGAGTCGGCTGCTTCCTTCGCCGCCTTCATTTCAGCCAACTCAGCCTCCAGTTTGGAGATCGCCTGCTGGGCTAATTTGAGCACATCTTCGCTCGCATCCGCCTTCTTCTTGGCATCCGATCTCAATTGATCTGCGCTATGGGCCCTCTCCACCTCGGCATCGGCCCTCGAGGTTTCCTTGTTCGCCCTCAAAGCCTCGACCTCAGTCCTTCTCCTCTGGCCTTCAACTTCCTCGCATAAATAACCAATCTCTTTGACGGCGTCGCGATGGCGACGGCCCATATCGGCTATCCATCCAATGGTCTGCAAAATAAGAATTTAAAACCATAACTTCAACAGTATTTGGATTAAGTGAAGCTAAGTTCGAATATGTACCAAAAGTGCCGATTAGGCGGCTAGTGTTGTCGCATTCAAATCCGTTTTCACCCGGAAAGCCTCCTTATCAGACCGCAACGACACGGACGTAGCCAAGCTGAATGAGACTTCTGGATCTTTAAGCGCCGAAGCATCAAAAGAAACCGGCATGTTTCTTATCATCGGCTGAATGACAAAAGGAACGATCACGTCCGATCCCTCTAATCGAGGACGTTTGCTGCCATGTTCTTCTGAGCCAGTTTTGAACTCGGCAGGGCGTTTCTCTGCTTCAACTTCTTGCCCGGCCTACACGATCAAAGTAGATTCGGCATTCCGATTTTTTGCCATTTCCACCTCAACGTGCACAGACTCTGATTCGCTAACAGGTAAGGAGAATTGAGATTCGATAACGGGTGGTACTTCAGACGGAAAGGCCTCCGCTCTTCGCCGCGCGGCCAACCTTTCCGCATTCGCCTTCCTGGCAAGTTTTGTCAGGCTTAACCCGGCCATGTCTTCTGGGTCTGCGGCGGGAATACCCTCCAAGCCGTGAAAAACGCCGTCAAGTGAAAGATCCCCTCGGCCCAAAGTGGGTGGGGGATCGGCCAAATTCAATACCTCGTCAGACTCAGTTTCAGACTGATCTGATTCGATAACATTAGCTACATCCCACTCCGAATCGGACCCTTCAAAACCAACCTGCCTCAAGTTTTTGAAGTCGGACAAAATAAGAGCGATAAGAGAATCTTCACCCTTCGGAAGCGAGATATTTTCCGCCGCCGAGAATGTCGTATATTTCGGCTCGTAACAAAGCAAAATATGCGCCAACCTCCCTTGTTTCTGAAGACTTCGGCGGTCGAAATATTTGAGTGTGACTTTGATATCCAAAAGAACGGCGCCGTTAGTTGAAGACAAAACTTTCTTTAAATTGCTCCCTGCACAAGCCAAGCCGTCATATTTCAAAGAAGAGGCTTTACAACAAAAGCGAACAAATAATAAAAGCGAGAAGGCAATCCGCCACTTGGCTCGCCCCTCCGTTTAGGAATAGGGTCGACGTGATCCTCTCCTTGGCCAAATTCCCAGTTACCCTGGACAATGACTATAACATCATCAACTCGTTTTCCAGAACTGGAAAGCATAATAATCAGCTGATGGTCGATATCCTTGGCCTTGAGGAAGAAACGCCCGTGCCAACCAGAAGACTTAGCCAAGGCATAACAATGCCAGATGGCTGGAATGCCAAGGTTAATTCTTAGGCGACGGTTGAGCGCTACAACTCCCATTATGATTCTAAAAAAATTCACATTAGGTTGGGAAGGGATTAAACCCCAATAGCGAAGCACAGCCCTAAGAAACGGGTGAAGGGGGAAACGGACTCCACTCTCTGCAATTGACAAAAGAGGAAAGACAATCGTGGTTTTGTCCTCCTTCTCCATATCAAGAGTGTCGTCTGCCACAAGCGATAGACGGACATCATCAGGAATGGAGAAATGGCGTTTAAAGCCAGCAATTCGGTTTGACGAGAGGAGGTCTTTTAAATGTTTCGCCATACCTTACAGTTTATGAGAATATGCCAAGGGAGGAATAAACCAGAAAGAGTCTTCAAAGCAAGGGAGGAGAGAACTTACAAAGGACGAAGGGGATATCGAAAAAGAGAGTTGTAGGGACAATCCAAAAGGCAATCCAGCGATGAGCGTCATAAAATACATACTTGAAAGGACGTCAAAATTTTAAATCACAATAAATAGACACGTGCAAGGGGGGGAAAGTCAACATGACAACCGAAAGGGGTGCGCTTAGATATCCGCATGACGATGAGGCCAACCACCGAATTTTGGTTCTGACTTTTCGAAATTCAAAATCAAGCACTCCAGCCAACTGTCGTCAGTGAAGTGCTTGGGGGGCAATTGTGGGAGCTGAATAAGTAGAGGAGTCGGAAGACGCGTAACCCAGAAATTAGATACTATTCGGCTTCATATTGCGTGACTAGGACGCCGAATACGTTAGTAAAGCCGAATAGACGGAGGTCAGTGGCTCCGAATGAATAAAAGGGGAATGAGATAAAAGTAGGCTCAAGCCCCGAGGCCCAAAAAGCAAGTATAAATACAAGAACCACAGATTTAGAAAGGTATGTAAGAATCACTTCACTTAACTTAGTAAACAAGCTATCTTGAATGTCTGAACTAACTTGTCCGTCGGAGTGCTAATTCTGGCACCCCCGACCGGAGTGTTGGTATCTTTTCAGGTGACTAGCTGAGGATTATTAGCGCCTCCCAGGATCTGAAGAGTATTTCCAAACCACTTCTCCACAGTATCTTACTAGGGTTATAATGGAGAATTGTGTATGATTTATGTTTGATTAAAGAGGGTTCTCATCAATTGGTTGCTTTGACACCTAATTATGTTTATACTTCAGTAAACCCCATGAAATTATGTTTATGTCATGTGTTGTGTTTTATGAACATGGCGAACTTGAATTAAAGGATGGAAATTATAAGAATAGTGACTTGATCAAGCTTTTAATCATGTTTACTTTGTGATATTCAAACGATAATGCATGTTATGGTGAAGTTGGGTCAATATATTGCCTTAATTTCATCTTGGTTTGCATGTAAAATGACTTGGTGTTGTTGAAATTTGAGTTGGAATCGAGCTGCCCCAAAACAGGGGTCACCACCACACGTACGGAGGTCATGGCCGCACGTGCGGACAAGAGGAGAAAAACTGGAAATGCATACTATTTTGGGCTGCTCGAGTAGAGGGGGAGGACCGCACGTGCGATGCATGGCCGCTCGAGCGGAGGGTCCGGCCACACGTACGGCCCATGTCGGGAAACCTCGTTTGCTCCGTTTTGCGTACCTAACCCTCTGATATGTTTGAAATTAGTGTTTGATGCCTTTTGATGTTTATAAGTTTATTCAAAGCAAAACGAGTCAAGAAATAGTTTAAAAAGAATGAAACGAACTAATTCTTGAATGGCATGCATATGTAGGGCACCTACTGGAAGGACTATTATTTCATCCATGCACTGTGAGTAGTAGTACTGTAATCGTACGTTTATTTACCGTTAATAATTCTTGTTATTAACGTTATATTCCTTGTAAGCGATTATGTTAACAATATGTTGCTTAGAAAATTCAGAGGTATTATGGAGCAGTATGTTCTGTTTACTGTTGACAATGAATACTAACATTCTGTTATTGGCAAGATAGCTATGTGATTCATGACGATCAAATGGACATATGAGTATCATGAAACTATGGTATCCACATATCTCTGAAATCTTTCAATCTGTAAAATGTGCTTGCCTTACGCTAATAATTATCAGCAACGTTCCGTTAAACTTAAATTAACCATGTTAACTTATCAGAATGATGCAACGGTTGCCATTAGTACTCTGTTAATTGCAAGTCAACTATGTTAATATATATGAACGATTAGACGAATGTGTGCACTTCTGTATGCACTGATTAATAGCTCAAGTGAACTACGTCATTTCTTCACGAATAAAGAGAATTTGTGTGCATTCTTGAAGAACGAATTTTGTGTAAAAATGAAAGCATGTTGTTTTGTTATTAATAGGCCACAGGCCATTCAGTTATAAGTTATTAAGTGTGGACACCTTCGAAGAATCAGAATATGAATCTAAAGTTATTTTGTTGTGTTACACATGAACTTGAAGTTATTCAGAACCTACGACATAAATGAAAAAGGTTAACATCATTATGTGACCCATATGAGAATGTGAATTATTCTATCTTTATTAAGTGTACGATAATGACATGATATGACAAGAAATGCTCTGTTTCCTGATATGTTATGTTTTAAATTAGTGAGTGATTGCCCATCTATATAAAAGTACTCAAGACCTCTATAGCTCAAGACCCTTACCCGGGGGTAATAATACCGTGGTCTTATGGCCCTTGCCCGAGGGTATTAATACCGTAGTTCAAGTATGTCACAAGTTCCCAGTACCGAAGATGTCTTTATGAAACTAACACATGTCCTTTATATTGATTTGTTAGAGCTATTGAATGTACCATGTATGATCAAACATGAACTCTGATTTCTGTTTATGATTCAAGCATAATTAAGAATATGTATGAACATGTTTCTGTTTATCCGTTCCGTTTATGCTATGTTCTAACATGATATGAATTGATCGGTCTTTAAGACCTAATGATTTCTGGTATGGAACAAAGTATTGTACGGACCTAAGTGCTGCAATGCGAGTCATCTTTAGAATCCGTACGAGCCACCTCTTGAGTCCATACACATAATCTTTCAAGGGCTTTAATACCACATGTTTCAAGGGCTTTTAAGTTAGGTGAGAGTATTTTAGTCATTTTAATGTGATGTGACACCATAAACAAATATTAATCCAAAAAAAAAAAGTAACTTTTTACTAACTTCCCAAATCACTCCCAAAAAGCTTGGTTAAAAGCAAAAAAACAGTTTTTTACCATCTTTCCAAAATACCACTAACACCAACACAAAAAATCATTGTCATTATTACTATGACTAACATCTTTTATCACCACTGTTATTGTCTTCATCAAATCACTATTACACAGTACCATTACTGTTACTACCGCTATCACACCACTATCATTATTGTTACCATATATCACTTTTGCCATCACCATCTACACACCATCACCACTACCATTTTCATCACTGAATATTGTATCTAATTGATATATAATATTAAGTGGCCTCACGCTAGGAATCTTGTTGACATCATATTTTACTTTTTGTCAATTTTGGCCTGTAAATAAGCCAAATCTAATCTAATTAGCTGTGGCCTACCAATTATGACCAAATTCAATTTTATTAATTGTGGCTTGTTGATTATGGCCAAATCTAATTTCATTGATTGTTATTTGTTAATTTTGATCTATAGATTCAAATCATAAATTATCTTTTTAAAGATTATGGCCATAATATTACTATTACTAATGTTATGCAGGTAAGTTTCATTCAAACCCACCAAATCGTGGGTCATGCATGGGCAACATGGGCACAGAGAAATAGTGCCAATGTGGCTTGATAGGACGATCATGGGCAGTTAGATGCTATTTATGATGAAAAATTATTCAATATTTCTGGAAAACTACGTATTTGTGTTATCTAACTAATCATCATTTAATATGCCTTATTATATTTGTCAATCACCCAACATAATACTTCACCTACCTACCTATTTCACTAATCATAATATTATGAAATACCACGTATTTATATTTTGGGATTACTGAATAATTATTCATTTGTAGCAAACATTATAGAACTCGTGAATTGAAGAAACTACTTTTGAACAATTGGTAATTAAGCCGTAGGACTTTACCTATAAATAGGCAAACAGAAAATAAGTTAGGACTTTCAACTAAATTCACAATTTATGTGAAATTTAGGAATATCATAACTTATTTAGGAGTAATTCTTGTACTTAAGAGTAGTTCATATGTAATTCAATTATTGTAATCAAGTTTGGCCTTGTCGATTGTAATGTTATCTGAACGTGCAATTTGATTCCTGTAATTAAGTGACAAATTTAAGTATTATCAATCGAATTTCAATTTGTTTACACTTGTTTTTTCACATTATAATCTTTAAAGAGGTCCTTAAATCTGTTAAGATATAGAACACTAACCACATTATTTGATTATGTTATTGTTTGTGAAAATTGATTTTCCTGTTGAATCTTCTCTATGGATTTGACTCAAATCAGATTTTTACTAACAATCCTATTTAAGAAGTAAAGTTTATAGTTAATTTTTTTTATAAAAAAAATACTATAAATTATTAAATTATTATTTTTGTTTTTCTAATAAAAAATTAAAAATCACTAAAAAATTAATTCCCAAATCCCTAACATTGGTATTTTTAACGTGGTGGGCATTTTATTTTTGGGGTATGATGAATAGATGGAGTAGTTGGAATGGTATGATGACATGTTGTGTTGGTTCTCCAACTATTTCATCATCGAGTTTGCTTATGTTGTGTTTAGTTATTGATTTGGAAAAAAATTTGAAAAAAAATATATATATATGTATGAAACTAAGTAAAATATAAATATATTTTCTATTCATATTTCACATATTATTTTTTTTTTTCTTTTTAAATTTCTTCTTAAATTTTCTAATCAAACACAAGAGAAAACCTCTCTCCATCATTCACGAGATGAAGATAAGAATAATAAAGATGATTTGGGAATAACTAACCTCATATATATTGTGATAGACTGGGTCACCTACATTTAAATATACGCCTCCCAAACTTTAGTTGCAAAGTGAAGGGAAAAAAAAAAAAACAAAAACAAAAACAAAACAAAACAAAAAGAAAGTGAAGGGCAATAATTGTGAGGAAAGTAGAGGAACCAAAAGATACTTCTAAAGAAATCCACATTAATTAATGAGAAGGAATACAATATGTGAAGTGAATGTAATTGTAATATCTGATGTGATCAATCAATAAAAAATTATATATAAATGAAATGAATAAAGTTTGTTTTTTTTATTAAACTACCGATATTAGAAGTTTTATTATAAATTAAATTACTTATTAAATAATGATATTATCACATAATTACAAATTAAATTACTTATTAAATAATGATATTATCACATAATATCATTATATTTAATATTTACCCAATATGCTGATGTGGAGAAACAATATATGCATATCATTACAATTTGTAGAGCAAATCAATTGGTGAGCAAGATAATTATAATTTTAATACGTTTTTTTTTTTGGGGGTCATATTTTGAATATTTTTATACGTTTCAATATAGGAAAATGGTTGAGGTCTCGAATCTGAGGCCTCGAATTTGCCTGGAATCCCGTTTTTTTTTTTTTTCTTTCTTTCTTCTTCTTCGCAGAACGGAAGGGGAGGAGGAGGAAGAAGAGAGAAGGGAGGAGTCGGATTCGTCGCTTGACTCGTCGAGCTCGCTAGCCATTCGATCGTTGCCCGATCCAGCTCGTCGCAGCAGCTGCACCGCCGTCGCCTCCGGCCCGCCTCCGCCTCCGCCTCCTCTTCCTCCTCCCCCAGTGACTATGGCCGCCTCCAGTCCGACCCACGGCGGCTCTCTCTTCTTTCCCTCCCCTCCCCCTCTCTCCCTTCTTCCCCTCCCTTCTGGTTCATTCGAGCCAAATTCGAGGCCTCGAATTCGAGGCCTCTATCGCGACTCTTCAATATATATATATATATATTTTTTACACATTTTAAACACTAATACGATTGTCTTATCATTGCTTTTTGAAATGCAACAGTTGGCATGCAACAATTTTAGCATACAACAGTTTCTACTTAAAATTTTAAAAATTAAAAAAAAAATAAAATAATTAATTAAAAATTTTATAATTTATATTAAAAAGTTAAAAATTTTATTTTCTCTTTATATTTTATACATTTTTTTGTACAAAATAAAAAAATTATTCCAAATATAGTAATTTTTTTTACTTTATATTTTAATTAAAAATTAAAAAATTATTAAAATAATATGTTATGAAACGAGGGCTCAGTTGATAAAAGTAAGCCTTTTTAGTCTCCATCGTTAAATATAATCAAATAAATTTGTAATTTTAACTAAGATCCGAAAAGGATCCGGAACAATTTGACACCTCACCAACAATATGGTCCAACGGGTGAAAAATAGTTTTAAGAGTAAATTATAAATACATTTTTGAAATTTACTTAAAATATAAATTATTTTTTATGATTTAAAAAATTTTGAATATTTTTTTGTCATAATTTTTTATTTAACAGAATTAATTAAAAAAATAAAATTCATAATTGCTCTTCTATGTAATAATAAAATTATTTAAATTATTAATTGAAACATATTTTTAACATCATTAAAAATTATTAATTGACTTGATAATTTAATAATAAAATAGGCAATTTGTTCTGAATTTAAAAACCTTAAGAGATAGAATATAATTTTTTAAATTATAAAAAATAATTTATATTTTAATTAAATCTCAAGAGGTGTATTTATAACTAATTTTAGGAGTTGTTTGGGATGACCTAAATAAATGTATTTTTTATCTTTTTACGAAAAATATACAAACAAATAAAAAAATAATATGATAAAAAAAAATAAAAAGATGAATTATATTAAAATTGACAAACTTAACCTTATTTTTTCAATTTGTAAATCTTAAAACCGCATCGTTTTGGATTAAAAATTCCCAGAAAAACAAAGCAAATATGTCAACCACAGAAGATCTGACACTTGTCTTTTTGTTCTCTTTTCTCTCTCTGCCCCTTGTCTTTTCTCTCTCACCTCCAGCACTAGCGCCGCCGCCGCCACCACTGAAGTGTTGGGATTTGAACCACGCCGTGGAATCAGTTATTTTGAAAAGTAGGTTAAAATTTTATTTTTAGATTTTTTTTGACTTTATTTTTTTAAAAATATATATATAAAAAAAAAAGGTAAAAAAATGATGATTGATAATATGAGTGAGGAAATTAGGTCAAATTTGACAAGTTAAAAAAAAGTTAAAAAATTATTCAAAAAATTAAAAAATTATCACTATTCATCAAAAGTTAAATATTACGACTGCACAATTTTAAATCTTAATTTTTCTTTACACATTAATTTATACAATTTTTTACTACACATTTTTTCATAAAAAGTTAAAAAATTAACCCCAACAATCATATTTTTTTTCTCAATTTTTTAGTCTAAAAAATTAAAAAATACATTTATTTAGGATATTTCAAATAACCCCTTAATATCTTTGGACTAGTAATCCCTTCACGGGTAAAATCACTAATCCCATGGTTGGGTTGGAATTAAAAATTCAGTAAAAGGATTAGTAAATTTTTAAATAATTTTAAAGTAAAATTTATATTTTTTTAGAATAAAATTAATAATTATAATATTAAAAAATATTAAAAATTTAAAAATATTATTTTATATATTAATATTATCTATAGTATTACAAATCCAGTAGTGTATAAACAAACGCTCTTTATTCTACGTCTTTAACTTAATGGCCACGTTTGTTTAGCGGATTAAGTTAGATAAAATTATTAGTGAGGGGATTAAGTAAAAATATATTTATTTTGATGATAGTGAGAGTGATGATTAGTAATAAAATTATTAAATTATTTTTATGTAAAATTTTAAAAAAAATTCTAAAAAAAATATAAATTTTTTTTTTTTTTTTTACAAATAACAAGTTGCACTTGGGTCAAAAAAAATATAAATAATAAATAATAAAATAACACTTAATTCTCTCACTATTTTTGCAAACACATACCTTCACCAGCTTTGTTAATTCAGTTGTATAGGGGGATTGTCAATCCGGCTAGACTAATAATCTACTCATAAACTTTCCCAACCAAACATATTTTCATTAGTCTAACCTCACTATCACTCCAATCCTATCACTTATGGGGGATAGCAAACATGGCCAATACCACAGCACTAATAATTTCCTTACGCAATCCCGCAATACTCTTAATTTCCTCAATCTTTTAGAGCCAAACAAACATGACTTAAGCATCGTGAGAACTATGAATCATAGAAAATAAAATTGATAAAAACACACAAATATATGAGGTTTGACGACATGCCGCCGTCCTCGAAAGCCAATACCAATTTACTATATTAATTATATAATTACATTCACTCTTTCTTATTTTTTAACTTACTGAAAATTGCAAAAATCTCTCATTTTTCTCTAACTCTAAAACATGTACAATGTTTAGAACATCTCTAACGGTAATAAATATTTTACTTATCTAAATATTATTATAAAGTAGATATTTTATATTACTTATTAATTGTTGGAAAAATTACTCATAAATCCTATTCTAGTAAATGTTGCACTAATTAGTCCTGAATGTTTTTTATTAAACCATTTAGTCCCATTTATTTTTGGTATAATATTATTATTAAATGTACTATATATGATGTTTACTGTTTTGCCCATATATTTGATTCGTTTCTGGTGTTGTTTATTAAGGATACACAACAACATTCCTTTTTTAGTGGGAGAGAATATTGTCAACAGGCGTGGAAGGCGTGGACTCTTATGGAAGTGGAGATTTTTCCGTCGTGGTGTTATTGATGAGAACGTTGTTGTTGAAATTTGTGGTGATTCGTTTATTGTTGTGTTGATCGCGTCTTCTTTGTTTGATTCTTCGATTCTCTTCCGATTGGCGTTCGTCCGAGTTTTGGTGTTGTTATTATTTGCGTTTTTTTGTTTCGGATGGATTTTTTGATGGTGTGTCGTTGTGTTGTTGGTGGAGTATTGCATGTACGATGTTTGTATGTGGCTGTATGGTGTTTACATGATTCGTGATTATTGTTTATTGCAGTGCCGTTTATGCGGTTTGTATAGGGGTGGTTTGTATTTTTTTTGGGGGGGATTTTGTTGTGGATTTTGTTATGTCGTTATTGTGTTTGGTGGCATTGGTGTTTTCGCAATGTATGGTTTGATGTTGGGTTATGGGTCGACTGTAATTCGGGCGATGTTTCTGACCGTGAACGTGTGTGACTGTGTGGTCGCGGTGATGTTAATGCCCATGTTTTATGTAATAGCATATCCTGATGCGGTGTTAAAACATGGCACAGTCCTGTGTGTTGACTCTAATACATTCCGTAACGAAGTGTGGTGTATATGTTCTATTTTTGTCTACATGAATACATGTTTATTTTATTTTCTGGGTTTAAATACATTTGTGGATTGTCCTATGTTATATTGGAAATTTGTTAAGTTTGACGATGAGTTAGAAAGGTAGTTTTTCGGGTGGTGGGTCTGTTATACTGAATGGTTAGTGGTGTGAGTTATTTGGGTTTTGATGTTATTGGTTGTTGTGTTAATGCATGTTATTGGTACTGATCAACATGTTACTGGCAAAGTGTGAGTTATTGGGTTTTGATGTTAATGCTTCTTGTTGCAGGTTTATTTTCGTAGTTATGGAGTTCGCATTGTTGTTGGTATGTACGTTCGGTCAAACCAACGCAGTGTTACGCATTCACCAAGCATTTACGTTCAAACATGTAATTGATGCCGTTTGCGACAAGTTTGACATTGTGGAGCGGGAATTGGTGTACTTATTGTTTACTATTCCAGGATATAATAAGTTTAAGGTTGACTGTGATGATGATGTTCGAAACATGTTGTTACTTGCAAAGTCTTTCGGGCTTGAACATATTGACGCGATAATTCAAGTTCGGGGTAATGGGTCTGCTACTCAATGTGGTATTTCAGTTTCACATGATGTTGGGGAGTGTGAGACCATGGATATGCAGACAGCCGATATGGTAGACCGAACGGATTTGTTGGCGACTTATTGTCCTCATCGAACGAAGACATATTTGTCTGCGGGGTGGGCATTCGGCATCACACACGTGGGCCAATCTTTTTTGGGTGGTGCACATGAATTCCGCTCGGTACTGTGCAAGTACGCAGTGGAATGTGGGTTTCAGTTCAAGTATGTAAAAAACGACACTGTACGCGTTACTGCTGTATGCAAATTTGCAACGTCAACTGCATGCGGGTGGTTGGTGCACGCACGAGTGTCCCCTTCAAATGGTGTAATGTGTTTGAAGAGATTTATTAGTGTACATTCCTGTGGGGCTGCTGTACGAACATACCGTAATCCGCGCACTGGGTCAGATATGGTGTCCGATGTGATCGCTGGACGTGTTCGTGAACAACCACTGACACGACCAACGGATGTGGTGTTCGACATGAAGGATGGTTATGGTCTGGATATAAGTTATCGAGTTGCATGGTTAGGGGTGGAAAAAGCAAGGAACGAAGTGTTTGGCGACCACGCTATGTCGTTCGACCAACTTAGGTGGTATAGTGATGCTGTTATGGAAAACAACCCACGTAGTTACATTAATTTGGATTTCGATCAGCAAACTGGGAGGTTTGTGAGGTATTTTATAGCTTTTCGTGCATGTATTGACGGGTTCAATAGTTGCCGTCCACTTTTATTTTTGGATGGTACGTTTCTGAAGGGAAGGTTCAAAGGGACGTTGCTCGCTGCCACCGCAAAGGATGGAAACCAAGGTATGAATGACAATTTTTGTAATGGTAATTCTACGTGACACATTTATTTGTCACTGTACCATGTGGCTTACAGTTTGAAAAATTTGTACTGTCATATTGCATTATGTATAAACCAATTCATTTTGCATAGCATGATGCTGACGTGATGTCATGCAGGTTTATTCCCCGTTGCATTCGCTATTGTCGATTCTGAAAACTCATCAAACTGGGAGTGGTTCTTGCGTCATTTGGCCAAAGTTGTAGACGGTGGTAGGAATTTAACTTTCGTTTCTGATCGTAATTTGGGTTTAATACAATCAATGCCCATTGTCTTCCCCGCGGCACACCATGCATTTTGTTTGCTACATCTTCAAATGAATCTTCGTGACCGGATGAAATATGTTAACGCTGATCAGAAAGTTGGTCTAATGCGAAAGTTACGCGATTGTGCTTACGCACCTACAGTAACGTCATTCAACCAGAAAATAGAAATTCTAAAACAATGCAGCCCAGTAGTGGTTGGCAATTTCTTACAGGACCTCCACCCCCAACATTGGGCTAACGCATACTTTGGGTATTTTTTAATCTACATGTTAATGTATTACACTTGTCCGTGTATTATTTTCTGTAGGCCGTTAACATCATTAATTGTTTCTCTTTCACAGGGGTCGCCGCTACGGTGAGATGTGGTCTAACGCTGCAGAGTCGTTCAACAATTCAATTCGGGAAGCTCGCCACCTCCCCATTACTCAATTGGTAGATGCGATTAGGGGGAAGATCATGGAAAAAATGTCAAAGCGTAAAGTGAAGTCCAGCGTCTGGGTTGGAGACCTTTGTCCAAAACTTGAAAAACGTTTGATGGCTGAGTTTAAAGACAGCAGGCACTGGATTGTCAGTCAATCTGATGACAATATTTTTGAGGTTCGGTCCTACCCATCAGTGTTAGTTGATATTGGCAATCGTTCATGTTCTTGTTTTCAATGGCAACTTAATGGTTTCCCATGCCCCCACGCGGTTGTTGCTTTTCGGAATAGCGGTAAGAATGTGTACGATTACATTGAACCGTTTTTCCACGTGACAAAGTATAGGGAAGCATATGAAGGGTCGATTCACCCAATTCCCACCGTGGCGCAACCCAAGTTCACACCATCAGATTACGTCATTGCACCACCAGTTTACAAGCGTCCTCCTGGAAGGCCCAAGCGGAAAAGAATTCCATCAAAGGGCGAGGTTGTTCAACACATTCGGTGTGGTCGCTGTGGCAAAATTGGCCATCACAACAGGAAAACATGCAAGGAAGCGATGTAGCATACTCCTTGTTAACTTTATCTTCATATCAGAAAGTTGATGAAACATTTGATTTACATTAGTATATAATTATGTTAACGACAGCAGAACTTCAATGTTTTTATTCTAATATAATGGAATTTTATGAAACATTACAGTTTTCCAAATTTTACCCTCATGTTGCTGTACTACCAGTGTACTGACTTTTTCTAATAAGTTACATAACATGTCCCTCTGTATAAGAAAATGATGTGCAAAAGGTTTTATATTGGCAACTACAAACTATTGAACGTCAGTGTCATTCGTAGTTTGTGCACTTATATGAGGGGAAGGGGGGGTTGACGGTGTGAACTACACACCTTCAACCAAATTTAACAAAAAAAATAAACGTCTTTCACTGTTGAACATTTTCACAGCCACTTGCAAAAAAACCATACAGCAGCTTCCACCAAATTGATTTTAATTAAGTGGCTTACGTTGGTGACAACGTTTCACATCGATGAAGCGTTGCCAACGTACATGTCGCACATGTCTCACAATTACATCATCTGTGTCCATTTGTAAACATCTACACAGAACGACATGTATGGTAATTGGAAACAAATTACCTCCCAACATTATTATCGGCGGATACCATTGACAAATAGTCTACTAACAGCAGAATTTACACGTCCAATAGAACACCCATGTTTCTTTGACCCACAAAAAAAACAGACAATCAACATCCACAACAATATTACCAAAACTCGCAACACAGCCAAGAAATTGCACGTTCCATTATCATGAAGGACATTATGTTCCAATCACATTGCTCCGATATAGCCAACAAAACTATATGCACAAAAAAATTTAACACTAGCAAATGTGAAAAGTAACCACTGTCGGGACTTTCGTTCAAAAAACAAGTAGTAATAATGTATGCGTCACAAGGAACAAACAAAAACTAAGTAGCCTACTCCGAATATAAATGAACCAAAACAAAGTAATCTGTCAAACGACTTTCAGCAAAAACAGAATCAACCATATACATGTCAAACCAGAAACCCTTATAATTTTCTCCCATATTCCTGCGATTGTATCGTTATTATTTTCATCAACGTATTGTACTGCTAAGGCCTCTGCCTGCATCGTTTAAAAACATCTTGACCATTGATGCGCGTAACTGTAGTGGCGTTGTTCCCTCCATTGTGGACCCAATGTTGAAACCATTGATGTACTGCCTCACGACGTAGCAGACAAAGACTGCGCAATCTGATCTGCAAACATACAACCAACCATATCAACATCCCGTGCAAGTATGCTGCTAATTTCCCGAATTACAAGGGGAAACAAAAACCAAAACACTGCACCAACTTACGTTTCCGGGCTCTGTTGTGGACAATCAACGACTGAAACAAGGGGTCTGTCAAAATCTGGCATTCTAACAGCGCCGGGTGCCAACCGTGGCCAGACAAATTTTGTATAATATTCTTCCACCCACTGTTTCTAAAAAAATTAGAAAATAGAATACTTCATTTTTGCGTCATATACATTTACATAAGACTAACTACACTTTGTAATCAATGTTTTCCCGTTAAACATGCACATGTTTAAGCATGTCAGTAACCGTGACGACAAATTACAAAAGTACGTTTACGTTGTCAAACTTACCACTTTCAGTGCTTCATTGTAATGTTCATCACGTATTCCTCGCCTTGGTTTACAAGAATTATAATGTTGCCATGACCCGCTCACCGTGTCATGCACCATTACAGTCCAGTGGTTGGCATGATACACCGGGTAATGCGTGTATCTGTGTCCTTTAGCAGCTCTGATTTGCACATTCAAATATTTCCCCCGCGACAGTGCGTTTGGATTCCTCATGACATCCTACATTATTATGTCAGTAGTGCCAGCATAATCAGTTAATTTAAAAAAAAAATTAAATGAACTACACACTATATGCAAATGTTGGAATGTGTAAGTCTACGTATGAGAAAGTACATTACACACACTTACCGAGCATACGCTGCTAAAGACATACGAACTCTGTGCAACGTCGCCACTGTCAACAACATCTCCCTGCAATCCCATCAAGATGGCTGCATATGCGTCAATAACCTACACCAATCAGCCACAATGTCATTCATGTCACAAAAACATCTCATACCACAAACTCGTGTGCTGGCCTACGATTTCTACATAGTATCAAGAGTGTTAACACTGAACTTACGTTCCCTTGAATAGAAGAACTCTGTACCAGGTCACGGATATCACCGAACATAACTTTTATACCGCTTTCACCTCCATCCCATATTAGAGCTCTGCAAACAACATCACATGATTACCAAATGTACAAAATTACACACTTTCACACTCATAGTTACATAGAAATGCAATCATATTCGGATTCGTTACCCGTCACCGTCAAATGTGTAGACTCTTTCTAGAAGCATAATGTCATCTTCGGATAGCATTTTCCAGACATCATGTTTCCTGCTCATTCCAAATCCTTGCCATGTTTTATTTTTAACTTCAACGTCGTCAACATCATATATTACTTCAGGACCAACAGTTTTCCTATTACCCATCCTCCATTTCTGTTTGCCATGACCAGCTAAATTGGGGTATTCGTAGTCACTTAATCGAAATTCATGTCGGGCCTTACTCTTAACTCTCCTCACTAACGATGGCATATCCGGGCTAGGTCTGATGTCTTCCAACCTGTCTGTCTTGTTCACCATAACGCTTTCAACATTGACGAGCTTGTTCTCTGTTTCACTGACAACAACATTCCCAACATCAATACCTTTTGATGACAGATCCCTGTTTCTTTTGACCAACTGTTCGTCAGCCAATTTCCCAACCCAGTCCATTTCTGTAACATCATCTGTCGTTCCATCCATGGTATTTGCAATTCCTCCACAACCATCTGACAAACGTTCACCACTACCATTTACTGACACACTCTCAGACTTGTTTTTTTCCCATGACCCCTGTTGTTTACTCTTTTCCTCAAATACTGACTGCGTTACTTCGTGCACCTCAAACTCATCGACATGGTCTTCTAAAACAGTTATCCTTGCTTCTAGCTTTTCAACTTGTGCCTTCAGCCTTAAAATTTCTGCATCTTTCGCGACAACTACACTATCGAAGCCCATGAATAGGTTAGTGGCATGTGCACCAACCAATCTCTCCATCGTCGCAACTTTAACATCTACATCACGCAACTGAGCATCCTTCATGCAAACATCCTTCTCCAACTCATTAATTCTCAGCATCGCCTTCTCTAACTGTTCGCTTCTGTCATTGGTATCTTCAGAAACGGAGGCCCCAGGTTGTGTGCTTGCCAGGTCCAGTAGATCAGGGAACAAAATCGGGAACGATCTGTCATATGCCAATGTCTTATTATCCTCATTTCTCGTACCATATGGCTTCGTATTGCGAGCTTCGTCAGTCTTTTTGCCGGAAGTCCATTCAACCTCACCACCATTGGGTGAATCTGGCTGCCAACAATTTAAACTCGGTTCAGCAACGTTGACAGCAACATCAGGAGCATTACCAGAGAAGCCATGCCACGTACTCACCGGCTCCACTACCAACACCTTCCCTCCTCCTTCCACACTGCCTTCTGCTTCCACAGATTTGTCAACAAAATACCTTTCGACGACAGTCCACGAAAGTTTTTCCGAATTAACCTGGACGGGAAAAAGAAAAATGGTGAAATATACAACGTACAAAAAACCAACAGTAAATTCAATGTCATACCTCGAACGAACCCTCCACCGATAGTTCAACGTTTCTCAATTTCCCAATTAGTTTTCCAAGGTTCCAGCGACAAAAACGTGGTGCAACATTAGGCCTATCTGGCTGTGTAATGTCCGTGTGCTCGCAAAGTAGGAACTACAAATTGAAAACAATAGAAAATGGTCAATAACAACAAAACTGCTCGTACACAATCAAAGTCTAACTGTTTTTCATGGAAAGTTAATGGTTTTCTGGGTTTTTCAACAACATCTTACCAGCAACGCTACGACACAGCCGGTGACCCGTTCTGGCCGGTTGTGCGCGTCATTCAATGAAGAAACCAGCGCGTTTCGGATTGATGCAGTCCAATCATACAACCGTATAGTCTCCAACTTATCGATAACCCGTACAAACGCCCAACCAATTGACTCACCGGTTGTTGGGAAAAATAATTTGGCACATATGTACAGGCACATCAGCTTGGCAACATCTTCTTCGTCTCGCTCAGACCTCCCTCGCATTGCCACTACAAGAGCATCCTTGATTACCTTTGATGAAATCTGGCTGATGTTAGGGCATCTTCTTTGTATAAAGTCCGCTGGTCCTTTACCAACGTGTGACAAATCTAACTTTTCCCTCCCACATTGCAACCCAAATACTAAACGGATGTCACTATTTCGGATTGGCAGCCCTATTCCCCCAATGTAAAATTTCTCATCAATAGGGTTGTATGTCTGAATTACACGGCACACCGTCGCATCACACTTCTTATATGCAGCCGGATCCAATTTATGCACTCGAATCGCGTCAATCATGAGCCAAAAAGGGGTTTTCTGTAACTGCTTTACATGCCGATCGCTGAAATCAAATTCCAACACTGTTTTCATAACTCCGGCAATGTTCGACCGGTACATTACCTTCTTCATGTCGACAAAAGCTCTTCTAACGGGACGTTTAGCTGTCCTGCTTGTCTTGAATGGCAATTTTGTCTGTTTTCTGGCAGCTAATCTGGTTGATGTCTGAACGGAAGATCGGGATTGTGGAGTTCTACATTCTCCCTTACGTTTCGCACGTTGCCGACTTCCACTACCTGCACAACATTAACATTACAAAATTAGCACAATCAAAAAAACCAAAGTCACAATAACAACTAAACACAAAATCAACATACATTATTCAGTAAAGCTAAACACAATCTCAATCAGGTAATTTGAAATTTTAAATTAACATCACCAGCGTGTTGTGTCCCATAATACACAAATCAAAAAATTCACAAACTACAAACTTCACAAATTTCATACTACACAAATTCACAAAATATTCTCAAAATATACATGTGAACAACAGTACAAAAGACCATCGACTTATTATCAGAACAAGATACATCACTTTGACACACGCCATTTTATTACACAACCCAATCAAATTCAAGTAACTTACAATTTTACAATAACATTGAAATCAACTGTGGTCCATCACCAACACAGCAAACACACAAATCAGTGGGACCATTTCGGGGACGAAATAATGGAACAATGTATCCCCAAACCGACACACTGGTCCACCGTTGACATGGTAACATTAATGTACACCCAACACGACATCGCCCCTCATGCTGTTATCAAACCTCACCCAATCAAAACAGGGCTCCATGTCAAAAATAAAAAAACACACAACTACAGTTTTACAAGTACACCATTATGAAAGCAATGTTTAAACCGAACACTAAAATGAGACCACATTCAACAACATCAAACAACATGCCAACACACACACACCATCAAAACAGAGCTACATACCTGCCGCCATTTGTTTCCGCGGTGATTAACGGTGACAACACTATACCTCTGTTCTATTGTACGCGAAGAACTGGTATTCACGGTGTTCAGACCCAACTCTGAATAGGGTTTTACTGACTAGGGTTTTACTCAACAATCGAATGTTAAACTAGGAAACAACATCAACAATCGAAATCTTAACAAACACACCCTACAATCACGGCTTCAGAATCACTCCAACATCGGAATCGCGGTCCCACACTACATATTACCTCCCATATTCACTCACACTAGATTGACATCCCCTCTCGATGTTGCCCTTTCCGGTAAATTCACCAACAAATAATACCCACTATTTGCCCCTTACTTGAAGCCACGTAATCCACAAAGCATGGGCTTTAACGTCTTTAACATTACAATGGGATCTATTGGTGTTTAAAAAAAAACACAGGACTAAATGGTGTAACATTTATGAATTTAGGATTTATTGGTGTTTTACCCTTAATTGTTTCATATTTCTACTCTAACCATACTCTGTATTTTATCTATTTATTCAAATACTATTAACTTTATAGAATGTCATATCAGCAACAAAGATAGAGAGAAATAATCCTAATGATTAAATACATTTTGCCTAACCTTGAAGGCTAGCTACATGTAGCTAGTGATTGTGAGTTGAGCTAAAATGCCTAATTATATGCCTAGTGCATTAGAGTTGAAAAAAGTGAGTCATACTAGACATTTTGACTAACAAACATTATATACCTAGTGGGTTGGAAATGCTCTTACATTATGGGTTCATTGGAAAGTTTGTTGGTTTTTTGACTTTTTAATTTTTTTTTGACAATTTTTGCTGGGGCTAAAAAGTCTGGTTTGGGAAGAGTTTCTGATTTTTTAAACTTTTTTGTGAGAGAAAAAATATAATAATTATAAATTAAATGTAATATTTTGTCTCATTAAACTAAAAAACCTATTTTATTTTTTATAATTATTTTAATCAAAAAAAACCCCAAAGTTGACTTCCCATACGAAGCCATATAGGGTGTGTCGCAGGGACCGTCCCCTGTTCTCGAGTTTTCTACTAAAAATTGTCTGCATGCCCAAGATTAAAGCCCATGGCCACCTCTCCTCTCTCTACCTTCCTCCTCATTTCTCTCTCTAGGGTTTCTCTTTCTTCATAAACCCTTATGTGAAATTCTCTATTTTATTTTAAAATTTCACCCTGCTTGATTTTCAGTTTTCAAAATTTTTAATTTGTATTTTTATATTTTCAAAAATATTTTAATTAATTTTTTTTAAAATTTTAAATTCATTTAATCTTAATATACTTAAAAAGTAAAAAAAAAAAATTGTACAAAATTTAAAAAAAAATTCATTGCATACAACAAAATAAAAAAACGTATTAAATTTTTGTATTTTCTATATTTGATGATTGTTGTAAATTTTTTACAAGTATTATAGTTTTTATGCGTATTTCGATTCGATGTATGTAAAACACAAAAAAGTTGATTAAAATATTAATAAAAATCATAAAAAAAAATAAAAAAAATTCAACTTTCTAAAAAATGAATTCAATTTTTCTGGAACCAGACTATAGCCCTGTTTGTTAGAGATTATTTTCAGCTTTCAGCTTAATTTAAACTGTTTTGATATGTTTGGTTTAGCTTATGCTTATAGCTTATAGTTTTGTGGGAAATCAAACATTTACTTTTGAGTGGGGCGGAGATGCTTTGAGAAAAATCGGAAAAATTTGAAAGTTATAAAGTTATATATATAATTGTTTGGGTATAGTATAAATATTTTTTCACTAATCTACCAAACAGGGCCTATTTCTTAGTGAGTTAGCACTTGCATACCAGAAAATTTTGAAGATTAAAAAAATAATAATAAATTAAAAAGTCAGCCCCTTCCCTAATTGCAAACCTGCACACGTGGGTTTTAATATAATATCAAAATCCTTCAAGTTCTCCTCGAAAATAAACTCAAAATTCCCTCCCTATTTTCCTTCTTGTTTTAAATGACGATTCTGATGAAAATGGAGTTCAATGGAATTGAGTTGGTCATGTCATATAGATGAAGAGGAGTGGGATAGGGAGAACAGAAAAGATGGGAGTCTGTTAGAAGCAATAAAGTTTTTGATGTTGTTTTATGATCTTTTAACTAAAATGTTTAACATTTGATTTACAGCTATCAATTTAAAGAAGAAGAAGCTTTGCCATCAAGAAAAATAAATACTGCAAGTTTCTAATTTTTTGTAGTCTTGTATATCCCTCAAATAGGTTATTTTGAACATTGCTACAATAAAATTTACTAAAATTTAACCACTAATATTTATAGAAAACAAAAACAGTGGCAACAAAAGAATAGCAAAACAAGCCTTACACTGCACTACTATAGTTAACCAAGTAGACAACACAAGTGTTCCACCACATTCTTATTTTTTTAGCTTCAGAACTAGGAACTCATTGTTAAAGTAGTGCTCTTACTCCGATCAGAGCTTGAAGGATTGGCCCGTGCTTGTGAAATCTGATCAGACTCTGTGAAGAAAACAATATGTTCCTGGTTGTCGACGAACGCTTGAAGAGATCGTGGAATCGGAGGTGGATACACATCTAGAACTCCTTCGAGGATCTGAACTATCTGACCCATTGTCGGCCTATGATTTTCATCATCCTGGATGCACCAAGCAGCGACTCTACAAATCTTCTTTAGCTCTTCACTGTCAGCATTTCGGCCCAACTTTGGGTCCAATAGGTCAAGTATATCGCCTCCCTCTATGACTACACTCGCAGCCCATGTTGGGAAGAATCTTACTTTCCCGTCTTGAGGTTGCTCGGAGTTTCTCCTTCCTGATACGAGTTCAAAGAGCATCATACCGTAGCTGTAGACATCAGCTTTGGCTGTTATGGCTACCCCTGAAATCCACTCTGGCGCAAGATAGCCTCGTGTCCCTCTCATGGTTGTTAGAACCCTGCTGGATTCACGTCCCATGAGCTTTGCCAGACCAAAATCTGCTATTTTGGGACAGAACTCGGCATCTAAGAGTATGTTTTCGGGCTTTATGTCGCAGTGTATGATGCAATCCCGGCACTTTTCATGAAGATAAGCCAACCCTCGGGCTGTTCCGAGTGCAATTTGGTACCGAGTTTGCCAATCAAAAATCTTTGACTCCTTTTCGTTGAAAAGATGGGCATCCAAGGAACTGTTTTGCATGTAATCATACACCAACAACCTTTTACTACCTTCAGAGCAAAACCCACGAAGCCGAACAAGGTTGACGTGTTGGATGGCTCCAATTGTGCTGACTTCTGTTCGGAATTGCTTCTCTCCTTGGCTAATGCTTTCAAGTTTCTTCACCGCTATGACACTTGAATCTGGCAACGTCCCTTTGAAAACAGAACCAAATCCTCCTCCCCCCAATTTCTCAGAGAAATTTTTTGTTCCGTTTTGCAAATCTCTGTATGCAAACGCAACTAACGAACCCTCTACTGCTTTTGTTTTTGCAAAAACAAATCTCCTTTGCCGCTTCCATACAAAAGCAAAGACAAGGCCCAAGAGCAATACTCCTCCAACTGAACCTGCAACTGCGCCAATGATGGCCCCCTTCTTGTTTTTTGCTACTGGAAACTCAGAAGCAGCAAGTCTGAGATAAAGAGTTTTTCCACTACCATCGTTTCCAGAGAGTTGTTGCAGATTCAAGAGGTTCCGAGTCCAAATCGAACATCCATAGCTTCCATAAGCATAAGCAGTGCAA
Organism: Camellia lanceoleosa; assembly: GCA_025200525.1. NCBI lineage: Eukaryota > Viridiplantae > Streptophyta > Magnoliopsida > Ericales > Theaceae > Camellia > Camellia lanceoleosa. The sequence continues at coordinate 135,148,340 of CM045764.1, read as the reverse complement.
GAACAGTTATTCAAGCATGCAGATTCGCATTCGACATCGCTCCCAACAGACACAGATTGAGGATATTCGGGCAATCTCATGTTTGAATATTCCCAAAACCTATCTGTCTGTCGATTCACCACGCTCGTATTCTCACACTGCTGTAATGGGGTATTCCTCACACACCCAGCAGAATAATCACTCAGATTCCAATCAGTCGCATTCGATTCATGAAACCCTTGCAAACAATTACAGAATGGAAGAGTATTCTCATTGCAGGTCCCAAATGCCCCGCAATAAGCGTAAACCTCACATTGCTGTCTCGGCTGAGCCCAAAACAAGTTCCATTCCTTGGTTCCTTCCAACCAAGTGAGCATCTTGACTTGCCCCGAAACATCCATAAGAAACCTCGAAATAATCGCAGGATTATACAGAGAATATGTGAAGTAACTCTCATTCTCGTTGTCTACATAGCTGAACTTGAAGATATAATCGGCCCTCATTTCAGGTATTAAGCTGAAAATCTTACCATTCCAAGGCCCACTAGTCCAATACCTGTCAGACCCATTCCACATAATCAAATACTGGCTGTTATTCGCGTCAAGATGCATAGCATACGGTCCCGGTGATGGGTCTTCTATGTTCTTCCATGAAGTGAGTTGTTGGTGTGTGTTAGTGATCTTGTTATATGCAATTTTGTTACCAGGTAACCATGTATGAACAGGGTGATCAAAACTCTGCCAAATTGGCTGAGTTGAAATGTGGCTTTCTTTCAAAACCAAATTCCCATTATCAAGAAGAACAGCCACAACAGAATTCGAAGTGATTGAGATCTGATTTGTGGACCAAATTGGGATTTGGGACTCGTTGAGAAGAACTAAGTTACCGTTACTGATTTTGAGCTCTGAAGAGTACCTATCAGAGATGGGTTTTTCTGTGTTTGCCACCCAAACTACAGTTACGGTAGAGACTTGAACATACCACATACATATGTAGTGCTTGGAAGAGTTACCTGGATTGTAGAAACCCAATTTGAAGATTCCACCATCGGAGACGATGGTTTGGTTTCCAGACAGAGATTGGTTTGCAGTGATGGTGCTAGCTCCGAAACAGAGATGGTTGCTGAAAGAGAAGCAGAGGAAGAGAAGAACAGAGAGAAACACCCATGGATTGTTTCTGATACCCATGTCTGCACAAAATCTTTGTGCAGAAGAGAAGGTAAGGAATGAATATGAGAGAGAGAGAGAGAGAGAGAGAGAGAGAGAGAGCGCTTTGCTTTGATCTTTTGAGGATGGGTTTCAAAATTGCAACACACGTCAATTTGGAGAAGTCAACCACGATTGACGAATTGACCGTAGCACCCTTGCCCTTCACATATTTCTTTTCTTTTCTTGTATCTAGTCAACCACGCTTGACGAATTGACCGTAGCACCCTTGGCGTTTACATTTTAATAATGTTTGGGATTTTTTTTTTTTTTTTGAGACCTCTACTATTCTTACAGTAATGTAAATTAATGATATTTATATATATATATATATATATTTTTACTTGGATCAATCACAAGTGAGTGGGAGATGTGAGGGTGATATTTTATAGGGGTCTGAATCATTACTATTTACATTTTTCTTTTCTTTTGTGTTTAGTCAACTATGCTTGACAAATTGATTGTAAGAGCATCTGTATTAAACTAATTAAAATTATTTTTTAGCTAAATTAGTAATACTGTTCATCAAAAATGGACTGCATCAGTTTCGTTACTGTTCATTGGTAATATATGAGTGCTATAATATCTCGCTATAACAAACGAAGTATTGTTCATCATTAGTTGTGTGTTATCGGACGTCCGTCTGAAAGTTTGACCGGTCAACTTGCCGATCAATTGGTCAGTGACAATTTTTTTTAAAAAAAATTTCCTCCAATTTTACCTTTTGTAAAACATAAAAATTGTTTAGTTCATAACTCATCAATTTAATTATAAAAAAAAAATAACAAATATTTTAATAAAATTGAGTTAAAATAGAGAATTTAATGCAATGAGATGACTAATTAAAATAGAAAAATATTTTTTTAAGTTATAATTTAACTAAGATTTTAAAGAGCATGACTAGTCAACCACGCTTCACGAATTGACCGTAGCACCATTGCTCTTTACAATTTTCTTTTCTTTTTTTTTTTTTCTTGTATTTATTCATTTATTTTTAGGAATTTTCTCAATTTTTAATGACACCGATAGATTTTGAATAATTTTAATTTTATTTCTAAATATTTTAAATCGTATCATTTTTATCCCTATCGTCAAATTTGTAACGGAAAAATTAAAAAATAAAAAAAAAATTATATTTTGACTCCAATTTTTTTTTTAAAAATGTGCAAACTCACCCTCTCCTACCCAAACTCACTATCTCCCCTCTTCCTCCAATTCTTCCCTCTCCTTTGCCCTTGCAAGCGCTACCACCACCACCAATCACCATCGCAATCACTCAATTATCTAATCCAACTTCTTTAACACCCAAATTCACTCTCTCAAAATATATATATATATATATGTGTGTGTGTGTGTGCGCGCGCGCGCGCGTGCACGTGTATACATATCATCTCTTCATCAACTTCTCTCAAACCCAAATTTACTTACTCAATATTCTCTCAAACCCATTTCGATTATCTATTTATGTATCTATATATATACATATCATCTCTTCATAACCTTCATCAATTTTAGCAACATCACCAACTTCACCGCCACCATGAGCATCACCATCACTACCACCTTTCAACACCAAACCCACTTCTTCATAACTAAGTTTCATTACCACTACCATCAAGCTCCACAACTACCATCATTGTAAGCTCCGCTGCCATCGCTGGACCACCACCATCACCAGCTCTATTACCATCTAAAACCATGCTCCACATCATGTTATAAGAGAAGAAAAAGAAGAAGAAGAAGAATAAGGAAGATGGAGGAGAAATAAATAAAAGATGAATGTTTTAAAATTTTTGAAGTTAGTTTTCGGGCAACTTTTGACATACCAAAACCACTCATTATACGAAGAAGTGAGAAAACGAGGTAGTGTAGGACGAAGTAGGAAGTGAGGTGAAGAGAATAAAGAAAGAATGAAGTCGAACCACCAAGAATCGAGAAAGATATAAAGTACAAAAGATAGCTCAAAGAAAAGTCTTTTATTTTTTTATTTTTTATTATCAACTTTCGAAACTTTGACGGTATGCAAAAAGAGCAAGAACGAGATGTGTAAGAAGTGATACGAAAATTAGGCCGCGAGGTGAATCCAATGATGAAAAAATGAAGTAAAACAGAGTTATGACCAAAGAGATAGAAAGACTTAAAGTGGTTGGCGGTAGTGGTTTGGTGGTGATGGCAGCGCTTGGAAAAAATTTAGGTTTATCATTGACATTTATTTATTTGATGGAGGTTTGGAGTTCTGGGTTACATGGCATTGAGAATGGTTTCATTGATAAACCCAGAATGGTTTCTTTATTGTATCAATGACATTCATTTATGATTTTAATTTATGGATAAAATTTTATGAAAAAGTTTATTGTCATTGCAGAAGATGACAGCGTAGAAGGAAAGAGAAGAATTGGTGGGAATTGAGGGAAACAGGGGAATGAGGGTTCTTGGGAGGAAGAAGTGGAAGGTTGAGAAAAGAGGATGAATTTGGATAGGAGAGGGTGAGTTTGCATCTTTCTTTTGAAATTTGAAGCCAAAATATAATTTTTTTTTAAACTTTTTCCGTTACAAATGTAACGGTAGGAGTAAAAATAATATGATTTCAAAAACTTTGAGTGTAATATTGAAATTATTCAAAAGGGTAAAAATAAAATTTTCTCTTATTTTTAGGGTAAAGTACACCAATCTCCAATAAAAGACAATTAATTCGTTGTATTTGTATAATTTTATAATTATATAGTAGTTTCTTGAAATATCAAATTCATTTATATTTTAACACGTATAGTCAGTGGCGGAGCCAGAAAATTAATTTAGAGGGAGCACTTACTAATTATAATAATTTTTACAAAAATATTTCACGTAAATTTTTTACGATTGATTTCAGGAAACATCAAGAAAAAAAATATTATTTGTAACTAGTGTACCATAGACAATATAAAAAAAATATGGATATAAGCCTTAAAATAAATTATATAATGATAAATTATTTTTTGATACAAAATTTGATTAAAAATTCAATATAATGGTAATACCACGTCATCACTGATATGTAACATCACCCACTAATGGTAAATAAACGCATAAATAGTGAACCTCACATGTTAAATGTAACTAACAATCTAATAAATTTCATATATTTATAGTGAAATTACTTATACTTACATATCACTAATAATGACATCATCGTTACATTAAAAAATTTTCATAACTAATATGGTTTATTTATAATAGTCTCTTCATTTTCAATCAAAACAACCATTATTGTTTTCATAATTTTTAAAATATCTTTGACATTTCACTATAATAATATTTTTGTAATTTTTTATTTAATTTTTTTTTATGTTTACAAAAAAAAAAAATTCCCAAAATCTAGGAGGCACGTGACCCCCCTAGTCACATGCTCCCTCTGCCCCTGCGTATAGTTAGTCACACGAATGACAAATAATACTATAATTAGTTTTACATTTAATTATCTATTTTATCCTTTATTATTCTTGTGCCAAAACATTATTTGCGTCTTAACACTCATATTTTATGTTGGTATACTACACAAATTGAGAGGATAATGATATTTGGAAAATTATAGACTATTCTTATAGTACCACCTGTCTCGATTTTTTTAACCAATCATTATTTATTCTACCACCTCATATTCTTCAATCATATAATACAATACTTTACTTATTCACTTTCTCTACTAATTGTAATACTATGGAATATCACGTGTTTATATTCTGAGATTATTGAATAATTACCCCATTTGTTTAGATAAGTTCATTAGTAAAAAGGACGATAGTTGAATTATTTAGGGCCTGTTTGGTAACCACTTCGTTTTTAATTTTCAGTTTATATTCACAAAAAGTTTAAAAATTGATATAAAAATTGTTTGATAATTTTTTTTAGTTTATAAATAGTTGTCTCAACCTATAAATTTAAGGAAAAAAAATATAAACTCAAAAAAAAATAAAAATTGACTAACAAATTTGACTAACAAATTTTTTTTTCAATTAATTTTTTTTCACATTAATTTTTTTATTTAATTTTTTTTTTCAATTATAATATGTATACCCCATTGTCATAAATAATAAAAAATAAATATAAATATTGTAGGCTTGGAAAAACATATTTTTAGTTTATATTTTTAAAATTTTTAAAATATTTTGTTCAAACTAAACGCGTTTGTAGTTTATGTTTTTCTGAAAATAAACAAAAACTAATTTATAAAATTTTTATAAATATAAACAAAAAACATAAGCGTTACCAAACACTGCCTTAACATTAGTGTTTTATGTTTAAATACCAAATACCTAAAGGTTATTTAATAATTTCGCTAACTCCATTAACATTGTTAATATTTTAATTACTATAAAGGAAGTTAATTTTATTTTGTTAAAATTATGGTATTGGTTATACTTTTTTATTAGTTGGGGGAAGTTAGTATAATGTACATTTTTTTAGACTATAAATCTTTGTTTTTAAAAAAAATCAATTAATAATAAAAATTAGAGAAATTAATTGTGCATTAATAAAGTATAAGTGAGAACTATACCAGATACAAGTAAAACTAGTCAAATATAACTAATTCAGTTATTTTTTTACTAATTTGTAATAGGTTTTTCCATTTCCCAATGATCTGATATACCTCAATCTCTTGTAAGGGTTTTGGTTTGTGGCACTAAATTGGAGGTACTAATGTTCCTAATTTCTATATAAGGCAAAAAAAAAAAAAAAAAACAAAACAAAACAAAACAGTTACCTAAAATGAAAATTAGTGCCCCAATTTAGTGCCACAAAACATTTTCCCTGTTGTAATAGGTGGACAATTTATGCTATTCCCTTTTCTTTTTTTTTTTTTTTTTTTGGGGGGTGGTGGTTTACATCAGAAAATGCTATTCCCATTCAATTTAGGTAGATTCACACTTCGTTGACCAACAAACATGTTGTTTACATGAAACAATTAATCAAAAACTTTAACTAGGGTTAACAGAGACAGTGTCACTAACATGTTAAAAAAAAAATTTAGAAAATAAGAATGTAACTCGATTTTTTTGCACCTCTTTTCGGAAGACGAATAAGTCCTACAGTATCGGACTCTCGCAGTTCTGAATCTGATCTCACAAGTGCAATGTGAAATAGATAAATACCAAAGAATCCAAATCTAACAAATCTTTTGAAAAATTGATTTTGAATAAAAAAAAATGTCATAAATGGACTACTTTGCCAGATACAGAGTTGCCACCTCCATCATCACCAAGATTGTCTCGGGTCGGAAACTTAGATACGAGAGGAGAAGGTCATGAATTGAGCACTCCGGCTCACCCGATCGAAGATCGGCCTCTACTAATCATAATATGAATCATATTTACATTATATGCTTTTGTTTTGATTATTAGGCTAGCATTACTATGTGATGTGCACACATATAAGTATAGACTAATTTGCAAAAATTGAAACACTTTATTTCATGTTTGTTTTGAAATATGTATCACTTGAAAAAGTGATCACATATAACCATTACTCAAATTATTCCAATTTAAACAACTAGCATTCATCCACAGGCATTCAAGCAGATATATCATTTCAGCACTTAGCCTCATGGTGAACATGCTAAACGTGGCAACATCAACATACAATGCAATATGCTAAAAGAAATAAAAGCTTACCTAATACTTCAAGCCAAAAAAGATGACAAAATTAGAATAATGCATAATCCTAACTATGCAATATAACTAATGCAACACATGTGATATTCAATTACTAGGCTCAGCTACTAACATGGCATATGAATCAATTTATAGCATGTGGTCCAAGCACATATTCAAAGAAGTATTTAACTAACAATGCAAGTTAGAATGATGCGCCGAGCCCAATACATGCAATACAAGTGGACGCAAACATGGATTATGCTAAACAAAACATGATGCTCTAATCTAACCATCGTAAGCAGTTAAATAAAAGAGAGAAGGACGTGAGGTTGGAAGACATACACATTATTATAACATTTGCACACTCACGCAGGAGGGTCCGAATGAACTAATTAGCTAAGCTTATTGACTAGCTATTACAAAACAAATTGAATTAGCTAAATTACTTAACTAATTATTAGAACAAATTAATTAACTATTCTAGCTAACTAATTATTATAACAAATCAAAACGAACTAATTACTTACACGAATACAACATGAAAAAGGTGCTAAGCTAGCTATTCTAATTACTCCACCTCGGAAAACGAGGAATGCTCATGTATGCACGAACTTTCCACCCGAAAAAGCCATTGTTTCTGCTGCCAAATGCCTCTATTGCATAGTAAAACACTTATGCTGATTTCCATCTCAAGACTACTTATGTTCTACTTCAAAAGTACACTGCAAATTTTGCACTTGTAGCCGGCAGATGGCCTGCCGTCCACTAATGGTGGCCTGTTAGCTACTGAAGGTAGCCTACTAGCCACGAATAGTGGCTTGCCGGCCACTAATGACTAGATTGTCCTACTGCAACAGAGAGCAAACAGAGTAGGGACAGGGTATTCTCAAGGGTTTGTTTGCACAACTCACCCCTCCTTATTATCAAACAGTTCAAAGGAGTAGTAAATTTGATTCACAAACCACTAATGGAAGCAAGTTCAATGCATGCAATAAAACAAGACTCCCAAAAATACCTCCCTATCATGAAAGATCAAGCGAAGTAGTTGACAATGAATCTTGAACCGTTTTCATCACTAATGAGTATGAAATGACTCAAGACTCAAGGGTTCAATTAACGTCCGATTGAACCCTAGCCAAATTATTATCCTGCACATTTTTATTCGCCAATTTTTTTACTCAATTTTAGTTACCTCTCAATTCTTTAATCAATTAAGTCCCAAAGTGAGTTTAAGTCCTCTAATGGAAAGAGGGCTCAAAGCAAGTGTTGCTTTGGGCATGAAAGAGACATCATACCGTTAGTAATGAACCCCCAAAGCGATTAAACCATTAAGCATGACACCTCAATCTCATGCTTAAACGAACAAATAATTTGAAACCACTTTCAAAGCAAAGAGAAAGCCAAGAAATGAGAGAGGTTGCAGAGGTGATTAAAGGTGAGAACAAGTAAGAAAAACACTAAATAAATGCAATCAACTCAAATAAGATGGTGTCTAAGGCCTAAAACACCAAACTTTTGAGGACAATTACACTACAAGCATGCAATATAAGGCTCAAATACAATGAACACCTAAAAATAGTCCTAAAATAGAGCTAAACAAGTCCTAAAATATGCTGGAATTAAGACAAAAATAGCTCAAAAAATAAGCTAAAACATAAATCATGCTAGGCTAGTAAGCAAGACACAAAGAGGGGAGGCCAACCTCTCTAATTTTGGACTTCAAAACAATATTTTAGTCACTGAAATAACTCTGAAAATCAGTGTTTAAAAGCTCAAAAAAAGATAGTGTAAAGGTGGGAAACACAAGAGGAAGGCCTTGAGAGGAAGGTGTAAAGAAGAGTGAACCACCCTTCAACCTTTATTGGCCTTAAAACTCAAGTTTCAGCCCAAAAATACAGATTTTATACAGCCCAAAAATAGTTGGAAAATAGTAGGAAAAAGAGTAAATAAAGCAAGAAGGGAGGCAAAGCTTTATACCTCCTGAAGAGGAGAATCAATTCTAGGCAACAAATCAAGACAAACACACCCTCAAGAGCTCAAACAAGGCTCAAACAAGTCTCAAAGATACCTCAGCTCAAAGATGGAGAGATTTGGTTAAGAATGTATAGGCAAAAGCTTGCAAAAATCTAAGAAATTTCAAGAGAGAGAGAGAGAGAATTTTTGCTTTAAAAATTTCAACCTTAAAAATGGAAGGGGAGGCCTCCTATATATAGAAAACCAAGCAAATCCCTCAGAAATATCAAGACATACATGTGTAGGAAGGTGCATGTATCTGTGCCAACAGCTGGCAGTGCTGGCAAAAAATATCTGCAAAACACATTGGTGGCTGGCAGGCCACAAGAGGTTGCAGGCTTAAAAATCCAAGGTTTTGGTCCAAAAATAAAGCAATCGGTGTGTAGGGTTTGAAAGGCTCAAAGCTGTGGCATTCCGCTGAGGACTTCGAGCACTTGACAAGCATATTCATCATTGGGTATGCAAGCGGTGACGTCCAAGTTGTAAGGGCAGTCAAAAATAGAGTGTCTACAGTTGCCCCTCTTTGATAGAACTTGAAGTCATGAAATGACATGAGTGAATGTTAAAGCCTGGAGACGGCCCATTTTGAGAAGGCCGTAAGACTTGGACAAACAATCAAGACAAAAATAAATGGTTGCGCCCGCAGGCTGCCTACGTATCCCTTTGCAAGGAATCAAACTAGTGTAGTTCTGGGGCAAGATGCAAATGATATGCACAAAAACTTTGAAAGTTGGACTCACACGCTTCGCGAAGCCGGCTATTTTGAAAACTCATGATCATGCAAGATGATGCAATAAGCAATAACAAAGGCAATAAGCCAGATAACGAGATAACAACATATGAATGAGCAACTTCAAGTTTAAAACCAACACAGGTTCTCTACAAAAAGATCTAAAACACACTCTAACCATGCCAAAACGTGAGACGATGAAAGAAAACACCGCTCAGGGCTGGGTTTCACGTATCCTAAGAAACGAAAATTGCTCGGGAACGTGTTTTACGTGTCCCGAGATAAAAAAGAAATCGTTCGGGCTTGCGCTTCATGTGTCCTAAGATAAAACATGCCCAGGGCTGTGCTTTATGTGTCCTGAGATACAAGAGAAACCGCTTGGGCTCACACTTCATGCGTCCCAAGATAAAACACGGAGGACTGAATGTGCGCGATAAATGCACAAAAAGAATAAGTGCGATAGATGCATAAAGTGAATAAGTCAATACAGTGGCAACTCATATTCTATGCAAAATAAATATCTGACGTATGATGTTAATTGAAAGCATGTTCTATATGAGAAACAAAAGCATATTCATGCATGAAACAAGAGCATATTATATGGAAAATTGACAGCATGTTCTACACACGAATCATAAATTATGCAAGACACGCATGCGACATACGAATATATGAAAATGCACATTCTATGCAACGGAAGAGAACAAAGACCTAATTTGACAAAACGAATAAAACGATATTCGGTGACAACTTCTGATTTACCTCTCAGAGGAATTGCAACATGCTAAAAAAGGATACACCTTGTTCATAATGGCTAGTGGGACATATTCACACACCGAAATGTACTGCAAGCTTTCAAAACAGAACCTTCCATACACTACTCGGAAAGAAGAAGCATAGAACAGCACCAAGACCCGACTGAGAGTCATCGGTCACATGCTGGCCACCAGGAGAAGTTGCCGGCCATCTACCGGCCACCAATGTGGCTTCTTGCACCCGTGGCGATTCGAGGTAGATTATTAAATTTTTACACGTGGGTCTTTAAGTATAGGTCAAGACACTTCATTTCCTCACTTCTCCAAGCCTGAAATAGCTCTCCCTCTCTCTCTAGGTGCCTTCCCTCTAGATCCGTGCTTTAAACGCATTTTGTAATGCCCCACGCGAACTTTTTTTGTAAAACCCTCTTGATTCTCTACATTTTGAACCGATCAGATTTTGATTTCGTCGCTTTTTTTTTTTTTTTTTTTCATTTTCACCAGTTTAGGTTTGTTCCCCTCGAGTTTCTCTTGGGTTTCGTAAACTTTCCTAGGTTTTGACTTTTTCTCCCATTTTCTTTTCTCCTAGGGTTGACTTTTCCAAGTTTACCCTCTTTTTGTCCATTTTTCTTTACTTTTCACCTACTTTTCACCCACTTTCCAGATGGCAGAGCTCCTCTTGAGGTTCCATCTGTGTTTCCACCCGTTGCCGAGGTAGAAGAGCCGGTAGTTACCGAGGCAAGCGGGGCGGCTAAGGACATTGAGGCTGACCTTGAGGCAGAGTTTGCGCCAAAGTTCGAGCCAGAGCCGTTACCATTGAGAGTGTGGCCCTTTGATTCGGCGACATATCATCTCCGCACAAACATATTACCGCCTAGAGGCATTATACATTTCAGCGATTTTGCTCGCGGTGTACCAGAGGACCTCATGCTGAGGGAGCCGGGCTCCCACCTTTCTTCCAATGCTACTGAGGTATGAACTCTGTTTTCATGCATTCCAGCCTTTCTTTTAACTGCATTTCTTGCACTGCCTTTCATCTGACTGTTTTTTCATCACTGCCTGATTCACTCTTTTTCTCTGCCACAGGGAGACTCCCGTGCCTACCAGGGGTTACGGGGCAACGACTACGAGGGATTGGTACAATGAACTCCCTGCCGGGGTTCGTGACATCATCAATAAAGCTAGCTTCGACCTTTTCTGCTCCGGATTGACACACGTCATAGCGAGCCGGCCACTTCTCGGAGCGTTGGTAGAGAGGTAGTGGGACACTACCAACTCCTTCCACCTCTCTACTGCCAGGGAGATGACGATGACTACCTACGACTTTGCAATGATCACAGGCTTAGGAGTAGGGGGTGATCCGAGCCCTTTTGACACAGACATGGGCGAGTAGGAGGCTACTTGGATCGACCTGTTGGTAGTGTGCCTACCTCTATACTGGCCGGCCATGGTGAGATATAGTTGGTTCGCCGAGCAGTTCCACGGGAGCGAGCCTGAGACATTAGAGAAGATGGAGCAGTATACCCGGGGTTTCCTGATGCTTGTCCTTGGTACCACATTGTTTTCAAACAGATAGAACACCGTGGGGCTTATATCTGTTGAGCACCCTGGTGACCCTTCTTCGGGTGCGATTCTATAACTGGGGCAGAACTGGCATCGCCACCCTTTACGGCCATATGAGCTCCACCTCCCGCATGAGGGGAGAGCGGATCGGAGGCTAATGGCAAGCCTGTGAGGTATGTATTTCAGTTTTCTCTTTGCACTTATACTTTCTATTTCATATTTTCTGCTTTATAGCTATTCAACACCTATGCTTTCTGCTTTGCACTTTCTGTATCTGTTCATGCTATGTGCTTTCTACTTGACACTTTCTGTATTTGTTCATGCCTTGTGCTTTCTGCTTTGCAATTTTTATATATGTTCATGCTGTTAATAACATTGCTGCCATTTCCTTGTAGCTATGGGTTTACGCATATTTTCCAGCCCTCGCTCCAGAGCCTATAGAGGAGCTCCCATTTGTTATCCCTTATTTGAGACGATACGATGGTCGGTGTCAGCGTCGAAGTCATGAGACCTTCGCCTTCTTCCGCCATTACTTTGATACAATGCCCGCCCACGAGGTAACCCGAAACTCACAATCATTTTTGGTTTACTACTGTTCTGATTCATACTTTCGCAACTAACAATCTGTATATTCGTTGTTTGCAGATCATATGGCAACCTTGGGTGATGATGTCGGCCAGGATGAAAGACCAGTATACGGGAGCTTGGGGCACATCGCGCTTCCGAATTTTGCTGGAGGGCCTAGTCTGCCGGGCTTGGTTTTTGAGCGAAAGATTCGTACGCCAAATTGTGGGCTTACCTAATCCAATTGTCCCGATGCCACTCCTAGCGTCTATGAGGACAACAGATAGCCTATCAGTTGACGCAGTCATGCAGTTCATGGTAGGCCTAGATGCTGACTTCTTTAAAGAAGAGGGTGATTACATGACATTTATTCAGACCCACCTTATGCCTCCTCTGACGGAGACTCCGCAGGCGAGGGAGTAAGGGCTTTTGTAGCGGGCGAGACGACTTGGGTGACTGGGGCCCATACTTGAGGGGCTTCCCTTATTGAGCAGACTATCCGTTGGCCAGAGCTTCCCACCGCACTCACATGTTGGCGACCGACTGGGACTACTTATCATATTCCAATCGAGCCAGCAGAGGTAGGGCATGAGTATGTCGGAGTTCGAGGCACGTCTCAGGTATGGACCATACTTCACAATTTGCACGCCCAAACTTCCATTTCATATATGTTTATTCTAGACATTGATCACCCAACCACGCTTGCAGTCATCTACAGAGTATACAGGGAGCCTCCTTGAGCTGGTGGCTTCTTTGATGGGTATGGTGCAAATGAGGGAGATGATGCTTGGTTTCCACAGTATCTAGGTAATTTCCTTCAGTTCAACATGCATTTCATTACTAACTCTGTTTGTGCATCATGCTATCATATTTTCACTGATACACCGGCATTTTAACCATAGTTTTTCCCAAACTGCACTGATATACTGTACTCATAAACTGTACTTATATTGTATCTGATTTCTGTATGATACTTATGCTGCATACTATGCTTGTATCTGATACACACATTGTAGCTAATATGTTGATAACTGTTTTTTCCCAGATTTCATCTATACCGATGGCACCAGCGGCAACACCAGCACCAGTATCAGCAACACCTCCTCCAGCAATAGATAAGAGAGAGAGACAGGCCCCAATACGCAGTTGAGATGTGAGTCGCGGTCGAGGCAAGAATAGGGGCACTCGAGGCCAAAGCAGTCCTTCAGAGCCCATTTTGAGCGATGATGATGCTAAGACTAATGACTCCGATGAGGCAATGAGTCGGCATTCTGAGTCATTCGAGAGTGGAGATGATGATGCTGGCTCGGGGTCGGAGAGTAGACGTGATGCCAAGAGGGGCTTTGAGGTAGGGAGCAGAGATGATACCGGCTTTGGTTTAGAGTCTGATTCTGACAGCGGTGCCGATAGAGATAGTGCTCTCGAGTCCTCTCCAAGGAGGAGAACGAAGAGGGCCTCCCGAGCTTGAGATGACCGGCGCTGATTTTTTTGTACTTTTTGCTTAGTTTCTTTTTATTTGGTAGCATTAGCACATGTATAGCTTCATATAGGTTTTATTTTTGCTTTTGAAACTTGTACGTCTATTTTGTAAAAACCATGATCGGAATGAAACCTCACAATTTTTATGAAATGTGTTATCATTTTTGCATTATGAACACCATATTTGCATGAAATGGAAATGGAATTGAATTTGCTAAGAGAGCACTTGATTGAAACAATGTTTTTAATCGGGTAATGAGCCGACCAACAACCAAAATACAAAATACAAAATACAACTCGACAAATAAAGAAAAAACAACGCAAATATAAATAAACACATTTGCTAAAACCAAAAGACTCAAAACAAGACCTTAAACATACACAAAGATCAAGACAAAACACATGCTGCCAACACTGCCCACCACACAGGTGGACAGCAGGCCAGAAATGGGAGCTGCCGACCAGAGATGGGATTTGCCGGCTAAAGGAGGTGGCTTATGAATGACGGCTTCCACTCACAGCTTATCTTCTACAAAAGGTTCTACTTCATGATTTCTTCTCCAGAACCTCATTTCAACTGCAATTTCTTCCACAAATGGAGATATTCCTTGCCGAGAAGCTCACGGATTGGATAGCTGCTTTAGACGGCAAGAAAAAGGTAAATTTTTTGGGATTTCGACATAAATGCACTTTTTCTGTTAAGCCTTACTCCACTTTATTTTCCGTTCCTCCATGCCGCGACTCGATGTTGGGATCCAATTACACATGTCTTTCGCTTCAAGACATAAGAAATATGCCCGACACTTGAAGAATTTCAAGCACTAATGGAAACTCGACGCAATGAGAAAATCATGCCTCAACCCCGTTTTGGCCATGCCCAAGCTTTGGGACGGATGTATGGGTTCACTTTGCACGAGGCTCGATCTTTGGCCCACAACGGAGAGCTAAACATACCTAGCTTGATTTATTGAATCTCTAATATCGGTGATAGAGGAGACCTTCTCTAGAGAGGTTTTCGGCAACATGCCCTCTGTTTATGTATGCTTGCTTATTTCCTTCTTGCCTCTAGTTTTGGCGGATCTAACATTCAGTTGATTAAAGTGGCCCAAGGTCTGAAAGAAGGTAAGAGTTGCATTGGTTTGACGTTGGCCGAGACCTTAATGGGCTTAGATGCCTTTCATCAGTGAGAGACGACAAGGTTCGCGGGGAGTCCACTACTTCTTCAGGTATTATTTTCCACCATTTCTCATATGTGTTCCTCACATCACTCAGCATTCATGCTCTATTTTTCTCTCAAAGCCCTTTTCTTACTTTTCTTTCAACGTACATCTCTCTATTCTTTAATCTCTCTTATTTTTAATCCATTCCTAGGTATAGCTTATGGATAAGTTAAAGGTAGTGGACTCTTGCCTTGAGTACTTAACTCGAGCTTATTTCTTCTACCAGCGGCTAGTGGATTCCCCAATGAGGGATGGTGGTGCAACTGGATATGTAGCAAGTCTGCAACTGACATAGCTTGGCATTGCCCCTGGCTTAATCTGACTGAGATGGGCTACAGCATGGCTCGGCAACCTGGCATACAGTTGATTGGCCTTACGCACTATGTGTTCTACTTCCTTTTCCGATTCAGACATCAATTCGGGCATAATCAGACTCGCCCACAAGAGGGGGTAGAGTACCCAGTTTCATTCCCAATTCGTGTTTCACACTTGGTTAGGTACCTCACTGCCTGGAGGACGAGGGAACTTCTGGCCCTTGCCCTTAGTTTTAGTTATGCCCTTTCCGGCGTGTGCTTGGCTTGGCTCGAGGACGAGACACAAGTCGGGCCCACTTTGGCTTCTGAAGCTTCCATAAGCATGAGCAGAAGACGTAGGAGCACCTGACTCACCTATGCCCCTAGTTTATTGCTTTGACCTTTCTTTTCAAGTTTTATGATGTAATAAAAGTAACTTTGACTTGTATCAGAGAGTTGGAGAACTTTATGTTGAAATCAACGAAATTAAAGTTGTGAGCACTAAAAATTTTCCTTTTGATCCAAAAATGGTCTAAGTTATAAAAGGTAAAATTTTGAACAAAATCGACTTTTATCCAAACTTTTCAAAACCATTTTCGAAAGTGATCACCACCTGACACACACGGAATCAATCCTTAAGGTGTACAACCCCGAATCAAAAAATCACAAATTGCCCCTTGAATAAGCATCACTGCTTTGCATTATAACCAGCACTTCTTCTCAGAATGAAGATCACAACCGAACTCTCAGAAAAAAAACAAACAAAGATGACCTGAGCAGACACATGGACAAGACAGTTGAGTTGGAGGTGATTGTGACCGAACTTCAGGATAAAGTTGCCTACGTATCCTAAAGATGGGAATAAGGCCTTACATAGTTTGGTTCAGGTTCACTCGAGTATTAACTCTCTCTTTTTGCGTTCTAATTTTTGCCAAAGTCGCCCTTTAAGGTTTTCAACCTTGCGAGCTCAGTTTTTGTTTATTTCTAATTTTTCATGCTTTAACTTTTGCCTAGGTCGCCCTTCGGGTTTTCAACCTAGCGAGCCTCTTAGGGATAGCATTTCTTCAACTTGTCCATGTTGATCGGTTGTGAAAATTCTAGGCCATCTAAGTCCATGAAAATAACAGCTCCACTCGACCAGATAGCTTTGATGATGTAAGGACCAATTCAATTGGGTCTGAACTTGCCCATAAGGTCGTGAATGGGAGCTCGGTTGTCTTTCACCACCATATCCACCTCTTTGAGATTTTAGGACTTAACTTTCTTGTTAAAAGCCCTAGCAATTCTGCGTTGGTAGCCCTGAACATGATACAATGCTTTCAGCCTTCTCTCATCAACCAGCATTAACTCCTCAAATCTGCTCTGTTGCCAGTCCGCCTCTATTATTTGATACTCAGCCATAACTCACAGTGACAGGACTTCTATTTCAATTCGCAAAACGACTTCCATCCCGTAGATGAGAGAATAAGGAGTTGCCCATGTAGACATCCGGATCGAAGTTTTGTAACCCTGAGAGTGCGAACAGCAATTTATCTAGCCAGTCCTTGTAGATCTCAACCATCTTCTATAAGATGTTCTTGATGTTCTTGTTGGTGGCTTTAACAGCTCCATTAGTTTGCGGCCTGTATGTAGATGACTTATGGAAAGCCACATTGTATTTTTCTAACAATTCTATCACATTTTTCTTAAAATGTGAGCCATTATCTGATATGATCTCGTTCGGGACTCCGTATCGACAAATGATATTGTTTCTGATGAACTTAGCCACATGCGATGCCTTCAACATGGCATAGGACTGAGCTTCCACCCATTTCGTAAAGTAATCAATCACCACCAAGATATATTCATGCCCATTCGACCCTTTTGGTGTGACTGCATCGATAACGTCGATTCCTAGACTGAGAAAGGCCATGGCGAAGTCATGTTGTACAGTTTTGATGGCGGGATATTCATGCGATTGGCATGAATTTGGCATTTGTGGTATCGCCGAACAAAACCAATATGTAGACACCCCATTTTTGACCAACCTTAAGACTCAGACATCATCGATTGAGTGCTCGGTGATGGTGCATGTTGTGCTCGTTTCGAGTCTCTGGAGTTTTGGCTAAGAGCCTCACCTCCGGGCCTCTGAACTCTTTTGTGCTTTGGCTCGGTTTGTGGACCGAACTATGTTTCTTTTCCCAAAGGGAGGGAGAGGTCTTGCAGACCATCTCTATGTGGTCGTAGACCACTTTTTGTGGTCGTAGGCCACTTTTCCCGTTTGGAGACAAGTTTCCAGTTTTTGGAGCCTTCGGCCGTACGCCTTGTCTTAGGACCACTTAATGTTCTCCGTTTGGTGTGGTTTTTCAACTACGCCTTATTGCCTCTGCCTAGAGGAACACTGTGATCTGGGAGACCACTTTTGTGGTTGCATACCACTTTTGGTGCTCGTCAGCTAGTTTTCGGGGCTTTCGGCCGCGTGCTTTGCCTCCCAGTCTCTCGTCTTGCATCTGTTTTGATTTTTTTCACAAACCTTGTTTTCCTTGTTTGGAAGGTGGTAAAAGGGTGGGAGACCACTTTTCCCTCTGCCAGCCAATTTTCTGGTCGGATAACTGGCTTGCTTGGTCTTTAGGCCACATTTTCTGGTCGGCCACCACACCATTAGTCTTCTTTCATGCTCTAGACCTCTCCCACCTATGGCTGACCAGTTTGTGTCTTGGAAGACCACTTAAAGTGGTCGGCTGCTTTTTGGCACCTTTTTGGAGATATTTTTGGCCAGCTGACACAGCTGGAGGGCACCAGAGCTATCCTCCATACACGTGTATGGAGGGATTGCCTTGGCCCTTAGTTTCTCCAAGAAGCTTTGGCTTTTGCTCTCTATAAGAGGGAGGTTCCTCCTCCCTCCTCTAGGTTCAAAAAATTGCCCTTAAAGAGATACATATTATCTTGTATCTATCTTGCCTTGTTTCTTCATTTTTGTGCTTCAAAAGTGTTGATTTGTCTTAGTTTAACACACAAACTCACACTCAAACACCATCCTTGGGTAGCTGAGGTGCTAATGTTTTTGGTGTTCTTGGACTGATTTAAGTTCAAAGAACTTGCTGGAGTTGCAGTAGTAAAGAAGGTCTTCAAGGGTGAGTCTTTGACCTTTAAAACCCCCATTCTTGCTTAAGCTTTTGAGCCTATTTTCATGCTGGTTTGAGCTTAACTTATAACTGGAAAAGGTTCCATTTTTAAGTGCTTAAAATAGTTGTTTTAGGTCACTTTTTCGTTTGGGGTGATTTACCCCCTCTTAGGCCTTGTTAGGCCTTATTTTGAGCCATCCCTTTAGGCTCTTGTTGAACCCTTTGCATGAACTTTCTACCACTAAAATCCAAAGGATTTTCAGTGGTGGAAAGGTGATTTTGGTGTCCTAAATAAGTGGGGGTCATCCCCTCTCCTTGTGTCTTCAATACTAGCTTCATATACCTCATGTTTGAGCACCTTTGTTAAGCTTGTGTTGGCTTGTTCTTAGAATTTATTTGTGGTTATTTTGCTGAGGCATACCACTTTTTTTGCTTAGTTTGGTCACCCCATGCATGGTTAATACACTTGTAGTGTAAATCACACAAACTAGCTTTGTATGCTCCATGAAGTAGCATGTCATTCTAGCTTGTTTTCTTTCCATTTCAGCATGTTTTTAGTGATATTTTGCCATGTCATGACTCTTTTTTGGTTTGGTTTGGTTGGCCCTTGCATGCCTCATGCACTTGTAGTGCAACCCCTTGAAATAGCCTAACATGCACCATGCTTTGACGTGTCATTTTATCATGCTTTTGGCTTAGCTCTGAGAAGACTTTGTTCATATTTTACCATGTTTAAGGTCTGTTTTTAGTTGTTTTGGCCATACATGACTTGTTTTGTATAGCCATGGTTCAATCTAGCATGTTAGCTTTGAGCATTAAGTCCACTAGCATGCATTACTTGGACTATGTTAATAATTTGGCATCATTTATTATGTGATTTCAGTCCATGTTTCATGGCCATACATTCACATTTGTTACACATTCAATGCGTTGGAGGGTTTGCCCCTTTATGCCTTAATATGAACCATTGCGTATGCCTTCATGCCATAGCTTGCAAGCCATCATTTCAATGTGTTTTTGGGGTTATTTTGCCATGATATAACTCTGATTTTTTATTGGTCGAGTCATCCCATGCTTGGTCTTAAGAGGTGTAGTGTAATCCACCTTATTTGCCTTGCATTCACCATGTTTCATGCCCTTTATGCTATCATATTTTGGCCTACTTCCATACATGTTTTAGACTCATTTTAACATGTACTAGGACTATTTTGGGTTTCCTTGGTCACATGCTTCATGTTTTGTATACTTGTAGTACAAATGTTCTTGTTTGCCTCAAGCATTGGGCACCATTGCATGCTTCATTTGTGTTGTGTACATGATTTGGCATCACCTAACATGACATTTCAGAGCATTTAGGACTACCATGTTCTCACTTCATTCGTGCTTTGAATGCCTTTAAGTATTGTGCATTGTTGCCTAGTTTATGCCTTAGCTTGTATGCTTGCATGCCTAAGCCTTTGAGCCTTCATCTCAGCATGTTTAGGTCCTTATTTTGACTTACTTGAGCTCTGTCCATGCTTAGTTCATGCATTTGTGCCATGTATTGCATGCTTCCTTTGTAGTCCTCTTTACTAGCTTCATGCTTTAAGGACCCAAGCATGCCATACTTGTGTTGTTTGAATGATTTGGCATCATTTCTTACCTTATTTCAGTGCATTTAGTGTTGCTACACTTCCATGCTTTTCACTCTTTATGTGTTCTTGAGAGTTGCACCTTAGTGCCTTAATTGGTGAGCCAATTGGCATGCATACTTGTATTTGTTTTCGTGCCTTCATTTTAGCATTATGGCCACTATTTTGGCATGACTGACGTCTGTCCATTTCGGTTTAAGTCCATTGAGTATGTGGTTTGCATATTGTTGCATGCTTGTTGCATTGCATATTGTTGCCCTTGTCGCATTGCATTGCGCATGCATGCATTACATTGTGTTGAAAACCTCATTGATTGCCTTGCATTGAGTATGCCATCTAGTTCCTAGCACTTAGCATTATGTATGCCATGTTATTCCTTGTATTGTGTATGCTAGGTTGCTAGTTGCATTGAGTATGCCATATAGTTGCATGTTTGCATGCTAAGATTGCATTACATTGCATTGAGCATGCTATGTTATGTGTTGCATTGTTGTTTGGAATAGGTGTTAGTCAAAACACGGGAAACGAGGGACGTTTCATACTTCAAGTGATGAAACGTGCCTTAATTCCCAGTCGCCGATGCTCTTGATCATACATGATAGAGTTTTAGACTTTCTGTTGTTACTTATGCATTCATTTTCATATTGAATTGTGCAACTTCGCCTATCGGCCATCACGCATTGAAATGTGCGATTGGTGGCCCGAGGGTCAAGAACCACACCCCCTTCAGTTCATCACATGATAGGGAGGGTGGTTGTGCACACATATCTTGCAAATACATTGCCATGCCCTTTCTTCCTCTGCTGCGGCGGGATTCAACGACAACAAGCGGTGGCGAGGAAAAAAACTAAATTGGCGACGACTTTTCTGGTTTTTCAACAGCCAAAAGTGGTCGGCAGGTGCCTGGAGAGACCAAAAGTGGTCGGCCACCCTCCCACAGGATTCCTAAGGTGGAGTTTCATATTTCTGGAGCTTGGTGCAAGTTTCTGAGAACAAATGAAAACAGAGGCAAATCGAGGCATCGCATTGGATTTTCGAACGAAGCGACCGGGCTTGCATACATTCCTCTCCCCTTGAAGCTCCTGACTTACTGCTTTCCTTAGCTGCCATGCTTAGATAGCTAGCTTTTGCTTTGGTTTGTACTTCAATTAGTTAATGCGTTAGTGATTCAATTCGTTTTGTAATAATTAGTTAACTAGGATTAGTTAATTAATTTGTTGTGTAATAATTAGTTTAATTAGCTTAGATTAGCTAGTTAGCTTCTTATTTGGTCCCTCATTCGAGGGGGCGCATTGTTGTAATAAGCGTGCGTGTGTGTGATACATGTCTTCTAATCTCCATTTCTTTCTCCCTTTTACTTAACCGCTTACGATGGTTAGCTCTAGGGCATATTTCATTTAGCATACCTTATGCTCGCATGCGTGCATCCATTCATCTGTATTGCATGCACCGGGCTTGGCGCATCATACTAACTGCATTGTATTTCAATTCCAATTTGAATACATGTATCAAGTTGCATTTCACATGCCATTCTATAATAGCTGAGCCTATTTTAGTTGCATTTTCGCATGTGTTGCATTAACCATTTTAACATGAACTAGGATCATGCATGATTTCTAACTAGTTCTTTGTTTTGGCTCGGAGTACACTGTGAGTGTTTACACTTTAGCATACTGCATGTGTGTTAATGTTGCCATGAAAGCATGCTTAACATGAGGCTAACTGCTTATTTGCTATAACTGCCTGAATACCTGTGGGTGAAGGTTGGATTACTTGAATTGGAACAATTCATTGAAATTCGCATTTTAGCCTACTTGCGAGTAGCAAACTTCAAACCGTTTTCAAACGAATATGCAATGTTTTGTTCCAAATTAGGCGATCTAGTCTATACTTGTTTGCTGTGCGCATCACATAGTAAGATTAGCTAATTAATCGGAATAAGAACACATGTGTTTTCAAAAACAAGATATCATGCTTAGTACAGGCCGATCTTTGATCGGGCGAACGGGGGTGCTCATTGCATGACCTTTCCCAATCGTACCCAAGTTCCCGAGTCGAGGCAACTTTGGTGATGACGGACACGTGGCCTTAGGCACAAGTCAGGGTTTCCTAAATTTTCCCAAAATAAAATATTTAGGTGGCAACTCTGTATCTGGCAAAGCAATCCATGTATGACACTTCTTTATTAAAAATCAGTTTTTCAAAACGATTTGTCGGATTTGGACTCTTTGGTGATTTATCGATCTCATATCCCACATTGTGAGATTAGATTCAGAACTGTGACTTTTGAGTTCAAACTGTGGTAACTCAGAGAACAACACGAGAATTCGCACCCCGCCCCTCGCAGGCGCGCACAAATACTCGGAGAGTCCTCCCCGGGAGCTCGTCCACACAATACAATCCTCCTCCATGGTGGACCAGTAGTAACCTTTCTTGAGAATCTTCCGAGCTAGCATCACTCCGTTCATGTGCGCCCCGCACTCCCCGCCGTAGATGTCCTCCATCAGGCACTTTGATTCCTCTTCTTCGACACATAACTTGTGCATTCCCAGATGATCTCTTTTATACAGTTTACCTCCGCATATGATAAATTGGACGACTATTCGCCGTATTCCCCTTTTGTCCTTGGCATTTGCCCCCGGTAGATAAATCTTATTTTCCAAGAAGTTCCAAATATCGTAGTACTAGGGTTTTTTGTATTGCGCTTCATCTATTGCGACAATAGTTTCATAAACCAGCAAGTATTTCTGCTTGATAATAATCGAACACATTCGGACTTCAAGTGGGATGTCTACCATAGAAGATAAAGTTGCTAAAGCATCAGTGAACGTGTTGTTCTCTCTTAGTAGATGCGTGAAAGTCAGTTTTTCAAACCTAGGAATCAGAGCGTCTAGGGTCTGGTGATAAACCTTCATCTTTTCTTCTTTGACTTTCCAATCCCCATTTGCTTGAGAAATAACTAAGTTTGAGTCCTCGATAACATCCAATCTTTTTGCCCCTAGTTCCAGGGCAGCTTTGAAACCAGCAATACACGCTTCATATTCTGCTTCATTACTGGACACCTTGAACCGAAGTTTGAAGGCTAAAGGTATATGAGAGTCGTCAGGTGCTATCAACAACACACCTATCCCATAACTGTATTGATTGGACACTCCATCAAAGTACATCGTCCAAGTTTCCTCTTCAATTTGCAGAATGGCTTCATCTGGAAGCAAGTATTCCACTGCCTCATCTCTTTCTATCGGGTGATCTGCCAGGAACTCCGCTACAGCTCTTCCCTTGACCGACTTACGAGTGACATATTTGAGATCAAATTCGGAGAGAAGAAGCACCCAACGAGCTAGCCTATTCGTCAGCGCTGGTTTCTTAAAGAGATATTTGATAGGATCTAATCTCGAAACTAGGATTACAGAGTGAGTTAACAAGTAGTGCCTCAATTTCCTGGTAGCCCATACCAAGGCTAGGCAAGCTTTCTCTAACGGAGTATAGCGGGTCTCATAATCCAGCATTTTCTTGCTGAAGTCGTAGATAGCTTTCTCCACCCTATCTTCAGATTCCTAAGTGAGCATGCATCCTATAGTCGTGTCTATTACTGAAAAGTACAGAATCACAGGCTTCCCCGGCTCTGGCGACGACAACACAGCAGGGCTTGGAGGTACTGCTTAACGTGCTCAAAGGCGAATTGACATTGAACATCCCATCGGAATTTCTTCCCTTTCTTCAGGAGACCAAATAGTGGTTTACAAATCAAGGTTAATTTGGAAATAAACCGTCTTATGAATTGCACTTTACCTAGAAAGCCTCGCACCTCCTTTTCAGTCCTTGGTGGTGGCATTCTAGGATGGCCTTGATTTTGGAAGGATCTACTTCGATGCCCCTCTATGTGATCAAAAAGCCCAGTATTATCCCTGCCGTTACACCGAAGGTGGATTGCTGCAGGTTTAACCTCAATCTATACTCTCTGATCCGTTGAAAGAATTTCTTCAAGGCAGCAAAGTGGCCCTCTCTTTCTTTGGACTTGATAATCATGTCGTTCACGTACACCTCGACCTCTTTGTGGATCATGTCATGCAGAATGGTGGTTGCAGCCCTCTAATAAGTAGCCCTGGCATTCTTCAGCCCAAACGGCATAACTCGGTAGTAGTAGGTACCCCATGGTGTAGTGAATGCGGTATTCTCTCTGTCCTTGGGCACCATCAGAATCTTGTTGTACTCAAAAAACCCATCCATAAAGGATAGCAATGCATGGCCCGCAGTGAAATCCACTGACTTATCAATGTGCGGTAGAGGAAAGCCATCCTTTGGACTGGCTCTGTTCAAGTTCTTGAAGTCCACACACACCCGAATTCCGCCATCCTTTTTCTGCACTAGGATGATATTGGCCAACCAAGTTGGATACTCAGATACTAACAAGAAACCTACCTCGATCTGCTTGGTGACCTCTTCCTTGATTTTCAGCGCCCAATTCGAATAGATTCTACGCAACTTCTGCTTGACTGGTTGGGCCCTGGGGTCAATAGGGATCTAATGCTGTACAATCTCGGGATCGATTCCAAGCATGTCTTCGTAGGACCACGCAAAAACATCTTTGAAATCTTTTAACAAAGAGACTAAGTGCTCACACTCCTCCGAAGACAACGTGGACCCAATCTGGACCAGACACGGATCCCTATCAGTACCCACATTAATGGCAATGATTTTATCAGCACAGGGTTTAGCAAACCTCTCCTCCTCTCGATTAATCAAGTTTTTCAAAACCAGAGGAATTCCTTCCTTTTCATTTTCATTAAATTTTTGAAAATCTTGGTCAATACAATAAACCAACGGTATAGAGAAGTACAAAAAACTCATAGAATTCTCATTCAAAAGGTCCAGATCTTCGATTATAGACTTAAAAGAAAAGCTGAATGTAGACCTAGACAGGACTTTGGTATTCAGGTTATCACCCCCAAGAATACCAGACTCAGACTCAGAGGAACTGATACTGAATGCACACTTTAAGGCGTTTAGTTTCATTTTGTACTTTCGAAGAATGTCGAATGTCTCTGCCAAGTCAGCTAGATGGGCGTGCTTTTCCTTGGATTTGACCACCATGTCGTCAATGTATACTTCCATGGTGCGGCCAAACTGTTCCTTGAACATGGCAATAACTAGTCTCTGGTAAGTTGTCCCCGCATTCTTCAGCCTGAAAGGCATGACCTTGTAGCAATAGGTTCCCCTTGGGGTAAAGAATGCAGTCTTTTCTTGGTCCTTCGGGCGTATGGCAATTTGGTAATAGCCTTTGTAGGCGTCCAAGAAGCTCATGCGTTGATGATGTGCCGTTGCATCTACGAGTTGGTCTATTCTGGGGAGGGAAAAATAATCCTTGGGACAGGCTTTGTTTGAATCTGTCAAATCCACACAAACAAGCCAAGATCCGTTCTTCTTCTTTACAACCACCATATTGGACAACCATGTAAGATAGGTAACTTTACGAATTGCCTCGGCATCAAGCAATCAGTTAACTTCTTCAACAATGGCAGAAGCATGCTCCGCGGCTGACCGCCGACTTTTTTGAATGATTGGTTTACATTTTGGATCAACGTTTAAGCAGTGCTGGGCCACAGATGGATCCACCCCCGGCATCTCGTATGGCATCCACGCAAACATGTCGAGGTTGCCAAGTAAGAATGATACAAGCTCGTGCCTATCAACTTCGTTCAGAGAAGTGCCGATTATGAAGAACTTGTTAGGACTCCCACAAATTTTGATCTGATCTAGATCTTCAGTTGCCTTTTCGCTGGGGATCTTTCTAATGTCCTCGAGGCTCTCCCAATCCGGTACTTTAATTGAATTCACTTCCATTTCCTTTGGTCTCTTTGCAACAGCAACAAGGTAGCATGCCTGTGCTGATTTCTGAGAACCCCGAATTTGTTCAATGCCATACTCAGTCGGAAAATGAAGTAATTGATGGTAGGTGCTTGGCACAGCTTGCATGGTA
Organism: Camellia lanceoleosa; assembly: GCA_025200525.1. Lineage (NCBI taxonomy): Eukaryota > Viridiplantae > Streptophyta > Magnoliopsida > Ericales > Theaceae > Camellia > Camellia lanceoleosa. Next base: position 135,122,194 of record CM045764.1, on the reverse strand, counting down.
TGCAACCAAGTTCTTCCCATGATGAGATTGTATGGTGATGGAAGTTTGACGACCAGAAATTCTATATCTACTGATCTAGTGTCCGCTCGAACTGGTAATGTGATCTTGTCCAAAGGATAGTCAGGGTTAGCGTTGAAGCTGAATAATGGGTAATTGACCGACAACAAATCCGAGTCAGTGAAGCCAAGTTTAACAAACGTCTTGTAATACATTATTTCTGAAGTGCTTCCCTGATTGATGAAAACACATTCAATGGTGAATCTGTTGACGCGTAGCTCGACGACGAGGGGATCGGCATGGAGGAGAGTTACTCCAACTAAGTCGGTGTCATCGAAACTAATACTCCCAGTTTCATGGGGCCGTTTTGCTGGTGTGATCGGCCTATGGAGGCTAGGTTGCAACTAAATTGTTTGTATCTCGGCTGATGATGGCAAGCTGTATATCACGTGAATTACACCTAGTGGAGGTGAATCTGGCCGTAGGGCTATCGTGTTCGATGGATTATTCTTTTGGACGTGTTGCCCCAGCCGGCCATTTTGTACCAGTACCTCCAGGTGGTCCTTCAGTGCATAACAACTCTCGGTGTCGTAACCATGGTCCTTGTGGTATTCACACCGCTTGTCCCTTCTCCTAGTAGCAGGAGGTCCTATCATTTTGGACGGCCATTTGAAGAACGAAAAGTGTTGAACTTTCAGAAAAATCTTGCTGATCGACTCTGTTAACTCCGTGTACTTTTTGTCTAAGCGTCTTGTGCCCCAGCTATCCACTTAATATTTTTCATTCAATCAGTGTGAACATTGATCATTTGATCGGCGCGAGTCACGTCTTTTGTCTTGTTTAGCCCGATTTCGCGGGTCGGGGCTCCTCAATGGCACAACGCTTATTGGCTGAACGATTCTAGGCGGAGCTGTCTTAACAGCTTTCTGTCCAGCTTTGACCCACAAGACATCGTCTTCCACCTTGCAATATTCTTCAACTTTCTTCATTAACGCCCAAACTGTTTTGGGCTGCTGTCTGATCAACGAACTGCGGAGGGGACTATCAGGATGTAATCCAAATTTAAAGGCAGTGATGGCCATGGAGTCATTGTAGGCATCATCTACCAGGTTAAACCATTCCCAATAGTGTATCGAATATTCACGAAGGGTTTCTTCTGGTTTAATTTGCATTGCCCAGAGAGAATCAGCTTGCTTTGACTAGATTTCATTGGTGATGAATCTTGCCCTGAAGGACTTTTGGAGTTGATGGAAGCTTTTAATCGATGTCGACTCCATTTTATAGTACCATCTGATGGCCAACGGTCCCAGGCTGCTCGGAAACATTCGACATATAAGGACTTCATTGTCAGCATGCAGTGTCATCGCTTATTTATAATGACGAATATGATCAGTGGGGTCTAATTTCCCCTCATACAGGGTGAACGATAGTGCTTTGAACTTCTTGGGTGGCATTGCCTTTGCAATTCATCGCACAAAAGGGTCATGCTTGTCTTCTTCATCCGAATCGTCACTTCTTCTCCCTCGCTTGTGCCGTACATACAGACTCCCTTCGGATGAGCTGGATACATCGACTTGTCCCTTTTTTCTGATTTCCGGGGATGGTGAGTCAGAATCACTGTCATTATTGTGTTTCCGAAGTATACGTCGTTGATCATCCTTCTTTCCTGAAGGTCGACCCCAATCATGGCATGAGACCTGCTGGGATTTGGCTAGCTCCAGGGCCAACTCCTGGTGCAGGCGCTCGTTCTCGGCCATCATATTTTCCGGACGCTATTCATTTTGCTTTGCTTGATCCATGATTTTTTGCATTATCTCTTGAACTGATGTTGAGGGTGAGGTCTAGGCTACTAAGTCAAAGTTCAAGGCCTGTTGTGCGGTGATATTCTCTGGTCCAAGCATGTTTATTGGAGTGATGTCATCTCTCTGCGTAATGTCGTCAACAACTATCGGAAGATCATCTGTTACGCCCACCATGGATGTGCTTGAGTATTCCCACAGACGATGCCAATTGTGGAGAAGTGGTTTGGAAATACTCCAAGATCCAATAAGACGTTCTTGATCCTCTGATTGCCACATGAAAAAAATGATGAACACTCCGGTTAGGGTGCCGGAATAAGCACTTTGATGGACAAGTTAGTATGCTCTCAAGTTTACTTCTATTTCAAGTTATTTAATCTATTCTCACATACCTCTCTTTGGTTGATGTTCCTCTATTTATACTAATATATGGTCCCAAGGGTCGGGCCTACTCTTAATCCAGCGCATGATTGCTTATTCGGCCTTTTGGTTATATGCCGGTTCCTACTCGGCTCCTTGTATGGCCGATTGCACGGCCAATTTGAATATTTGGCTTCAAGAGCCCTTTGGACAGAGCCGAATCGTCTTTGGCCTGATTTCCTTCAAATAAATCTAGCTTTCTTTAGTAAATAATTATTCGGCCCCCACAACGGCCCTTAAGACTTGAGCACCACCAATTGATCACTCAATGATGAATGTGTACGCTTGTCAAATGCTTGACTTCCTCAGCAGGAAACCTCATTTTTGAACCTACCAACCTTGTACCTTGTTTTGGATCAAAATAGTGGTTTTTCAGGCCTAGGCATCCAGGGACCTGCAGACCCACTAGTGTGGCATGCTGCCCACTAATATAGCATGCTGCCCACTAGTGTAAAAAGTAGATATTTTCTTCCAGCTGTCTCCCCAGATACATGCATCATTCCAGTTGTGTTTGTAGGAATATTTTCAAGGGTCTCTCATATATTTCTATATATAGATGACCCTTTCTTTTGTTAGAGTGGTTAGAAAAAATTTTGAATTTAGAAAATTTTGGAGAGCAAAAGTTTGGAAAATTTCTCTCTCTCTACAATTCTTTCTCTCTCTCTCTCTCTATCTCTCTCTCTCTCTCTCTCTCTTGCAACTTGCATAAACTTTGCCTAAACACTCTAAACCAAACCTAGAGAGTTCCTTGCTGAGGTGATTTGAGCGTGCATTTTAGCTCTTGAGGCTCTTAAGAGTGTGAAATAGTGGTTTGGGAATTCAAGGGATCATTCCTCTTCAAGATGTATACATTCTAGTTCTTTTGTACCATCTTTTTCTCATCTTCTCTTGCTATTTTTGAGCTATTTATTACCTATATTTTTAGGTTGAAACTTATGGTTTAAAGCCATTAAAGGTAGAGAGGTTGACAACCCTTCTTTAAACCTTGCTTCTTAGGTCTTTACCCTTGTGTTTTCCAACTTTTTATCAACTTTTTTGAAGCTTTTACCACTAACTTTCAGAGGTTTTTCAGAGGCTAAAATCATATTTGAAGTCCCAAAAGTGGAGGGGTTAGCCTCCTCTTCTTATGTTTATATGCTAGTTTTAATCCCTAATTATTTTAGCTTGTTGTTGTAGTTGTTTTTGTCTTCGTTTCAGCACTTCTTTTGACTATTTTAGGACTATTTTAGGAATGTTTTTATGAGTTGGCTTCATTCATGCTTCGTATAGTATGCTTGTAGTGCAATAGTCCTCATAGGCTTGGTGGTTTAGGTCTTAGCCACCAACCTATTTGAGTTGATAGCATTTATTTTTTACTTTCCATACTTGTGTTCGCCTCTAAGCATCTCTGCAACCTCTCCCCTTTCTTGGCTTTTTTTCTTTGTTTTGAGAGTTACTCCAAAAGGAGTGTTGTTTAAGCTTAAAGGGGTGGTATTGTGCTTAATGGTTTAATCCCTTTGGGGGTTTATTACCAACGGTATGATTTCTCTCTCATGCCTAAAACAACATTTGATTTGGTATTTCTCTCCATTAGTGGACCTTAATCTTCATTATTGGACTTAATTGACTAAGGAATGGAAGGTAATTAAAATGGAGTAATAAATTGGGGTTAAAATAAAGCAAGATAACAAAATGATTTAGAGTTCAATCGAACGTTAATAGAATACATAGAGACTTGGGTCATTTCATACTTGTTAGTGATGAAATGGTACAAGTTTCCAAGGCGAACCACTTCCCTTTGATCAATCCATGATAGGGAGGAGGTTTTGAGAGTCATTTATTGTGTATTTATCAAAATTGTATCCCTTGGTTCATAAGTTATCATACAATGAAATTGCGTCGATTGATGGCTTGCGAATCAAGCCTACCCCTCATTTGACCTGTTTGTTGATAAAGGGATACAGGTTGGACAAACATCCTTTGAGAATACTTTGTTTGTGCTCTGTTTGTTCTCTGTTGCTGCAGGAAAGTACTAACATTAGTGGCTGGCAAGCCACTTTTACTGGGCGGCAGGCCACTTTTCCAGCCAGGCAGTGTCCTTTTTCCAGTAGAGCAGAGCAGAGTAGAGGCTGAGGTGGAAAAACAATGCAATTTTCTAATTGTGTAACAGAGGCATTCTGGCAACAAAACATGGGACTTTTTCGAATGAAAATCCGCATGCATGCATGGGTCAACCCTCATTCCTCGGGGCTCATAATAGTTAATTAATTGTGCATTGTAATTAGTTAGTTAGTTTTTGAATTAAAACTAAGTAGAATATCTAGTTAATTTTGTGTTGTACTTATTTAATTCGCTAAAGTAGTTAGTTAATTCATGGTGTTGTAATAATTAGCTAGTATACTTAAATTATTTCATTTGGTTTGTAATAATTAGTTAAGTAGCTTAGCTAATTTATTCATTCGAACCCTCTTGTGCGAGGGCCAAATATGTAATAATGTGTATGTCTTTCAACCCCACGTCTTTCTCTCTTTTATTTATCCACTTATGATGGATAGAATAGAACATCATATTTCATTTAGCATATTCCATGTTTTTATCCACTTGTCTTGCATGCATCGAGGTTCGGTTTATCATTCTAACAAAGCATTGTAGTTTATATACTTCGTTGAATTCGTGTTGAAATTTCATGCTATCAAGTTGTTTCGAATGTCATAACTAGTAGCCGAGCTTATTAGTTGCATATCGCATGTGTTGCATTAGTCATATTGTATTCGTTAGCAACATGCATTTTTCTAATTATTTTGCTTTGTTTGGCTTGCCTTGGAGTACTAAGTGAGATTTTATTTGCTTTAGCATATTGGATGAGTGTGATTGTTGCCATAACGAGCACGATTACCATGAGACTAAGTGCTTAAGTGCTATAACTCTTGAATGCCTGTGGATGAAGGCTAATTGCTTGAATTAGAACAAATTGAGTAATGTACTTATACGACCACTTTTTCAAGTGATACATATTCAAACACTTTTTAAATAAACATGAAATTAAAGTGTTCCAATTTTTGCAAATTAGTCTATACTTGTGTGCAACACATAGTAATGTTAGCCTAATAATCGAAACAAGAGTATATAATGTAAATAAGAATCACATCATGATTAGTAGAGGCCAATCTTTGATCGGTCGATTGGTGTGCTCAATTTATGACTTTCCCCTCTCGTACCTAAGTTCCCGAGCCAAGACAATCTTGGTGTTGACAGACACGTGGCCTTTGGCACGAGTCATGGGTTTCCTAAATTTTTCAAAAAATATTTAAGTGGCGACTCTGTATCTAGCAAAGCAGTCCATTTTTGGCATTTTGATTCAAAATCAATTTTCCAAAAGAATTGCTGGATTTGAACTCATTTGTGTTTATCTATTTCATATTGCACTTGTGGAATTAGATTTAGAACCACAGGAGTCCAAACTGTAAGGCTAGTCGTATCCGAAAGGAGCACGAAAAGTCGAGCTACAACTGCCCCTTTATCACCTAAGAGAATTCCAATGGTCACTTCATCTTTAATGATAACTGGTTCTGACAAGGAAGTCACAGATGGCTCACCAATTTCCTCCCTACCATCCAGCTTTAGTCCTTCTTCTCTTGACTTGCTAGTGGCTAGGACAATAGACACTGCTAGAGATTCCTATATTCCTTCTCCTATCCTCATGCAGTCATCTTTTCCTTCCATTAGTGATTCCTCTGCATTTCCAATGCTAGAGGAGGAGATGGACATTTTTGAAGCCCGACTAGCTAGCCCATTTTAACATGCCTTCCTCAGCTCAATCAACTGGTAGTGAGGCTGAACCATTGGTCCTTGCCGACTCCCTCTTGGAAATCTTTGAGAGTTCCTCTACTGTCAGTAGAGTCTCTTTGCCTCTAGTGGACTTATGCGTTTATTTGGAATTACTGACATCATTCTTAAGGATCCCATTTGAAGCCTTACAAAGACCCATCATTAAGAATGGTTTCCTCCAATGCTGCAAAGCTCTTGAGCACTCCAACATAGCCATCTCAAGCCAATTAACCCAGGCAGCAGCCACCATAGATTTTTATATCAATATCTGCCCTATGGCCAAAGCTGTGGAAGAGAGATTATTGAAGGACAAGAAGTTTGTCTCCTACATACATGCAAAGATATTTGAACTCAAGGGACAATACTCCGATGCCTCTCAGTTTCAAACTCAACTTTTGGAGAAAAAGGCCCGACTAGAGAAGGAGCTAGCAGCAATCAACTTAGCCTTGGATCGAACTACTAAAAAGCTGTAAATTACTAACCAAGGGTTGATTGACAGAAGACAAGACATGGCTACAGCCATTCAGTTGTTCCCAACCCTTAGAAGTAGAGAATCAATTGTAAGGGAACAATTAAAACACTGTACTGATTTCTGGGCCAATTTGTGGCTATATGTACTTAATTATTTATGAAATGAAACCTTTATTATCTATATGAGTGTATCATGCTTTTATTATTCTATTATTTAATACTTTCTGCACTCCTTGTGTTTCCCACACGCTTGGATAATAAGGCCTCAAGTACTGCCATTAATTCTCTCATATGCACTTTATAACTATTTAGGTTTCTTAGATGGTAGGCTCCCCCAGGCAAGACCCCATGAACTTGATATGGTCCTTCCCAATTAGGTGACCATTTGCCAAATTTATGGCTCTTAATGCCTATTAGAAGTATTTTTTTCCATACTAAGTCATCTTCATCAAAGCTGATGTACTTAACTTTCTTATTATAGCTCTGGGTTGTCTTCTTCTTTTGGAAAAGAATGCTATTTAATGACAATATTCTAGCTTCATCTATATTCTTTACTTCCAAGAACATGTTTTGATGGTACTATTCAAAAGTTAATTGGTCTTGGCACTGTACCCTCAAGCACTTGATGTTAATCTCCATAGGCAACACTGCATCATGTCCATATACTAAGACATAAGGAGTGATTTCTGTACTTGACCTTGGAGAAGTCCTATCCGCCCATAATACATCTAACAACAAGTTATATCAATCCCTAGGATTATCTTCCACAACTTTTTGTATTCCTTTTTTCAAGGATTTGTTAGAAGATTCTGCTTGGCCATTTGCTTGTGCATAATAAATGGTGGAATTAATAAGCCTAATTCCAAATTCTGCTGCAAAAGACTTCACTATCTTTCCATCAAACACAGTTTCATTATCTATAGTTATGGTCTGAGGGATGCCAAACCTATGGATTAATTCTCTGATAAATCCAATAACCTTAGTTTGATCCATAGCCTTATAAGGCTTAGTTTCAACCCATTTAGTGAAGTAATCTGTGGCCACTAAAATGAAACAATGCTGCTTTAAAAAAGGTGGATATATTTTTCTTATCATATCCATTGCCCATTTTCTAAATGGCCATGGCTTCACTAGTCCATGCAAATCAGCCATTGGAACATGTCTTATCATGCCATGCTTCTGGCATGCCTGACATCCTTTTGCATACTCTATGCAATCCTTTAGGATGGTTGGCCAATATTAGGAATGCCTTCGAAGCAACCATCTTATCTTCACACTAGGCTGATGTGCACTACAAATACCTTCATACACCTCAGCCATAGCAGTCAATGCTTCCTTTGGCCCTAAACATTCCAACAACAACCCATCTATTCCCATTTTGTAAAGAGCATTGTTATACACTATATATTGCATAGACTGTAATTTAATTTTCCTTCTGGCCTTCGAAGATGGGTATAGCTCGGCTTTTCGCGCTTCCTTTCGGAAGAATGAATATCCCGTACAGTTCTGACTCTACTTGTGTGATTCTGAATCTGATTTCACAAGTGCAATGTGAAACAGTGGAAACACAAAAAGAGTCCAAATCAGCAATATCTTTTGGAAAATTGAATGTTTTGAATCAAATACCAAAAATGGACTACTTTGCCAGATATCATAGTCGGCACCTAAATATTTATTTTGGAAAATTTAGGAAACCTGTGACTCACGCCAAAGGCCATTAGTCCGTCGTTACCAAAGTGTCTTGGTTTAAGAACTTAGGTATGAGAGGGAAATGTCAATAATGAGCATCCCACTCACCCGATCAAAGATCGGCCTCTACTAATCATGATGTGATTCTTATGTACAGTATATGTTCTTATTTTATCCTTAACATACAAGTATAGACTAATTTCACGAACAGTTGGAACGTTTGATTTCATGTTTGTTTTAAAAAAAAGTGTTTATATGTACCACTTGAAAACGTGATCTCATATATATACATTAATCAAAATATCCCAATGTTAGTGAATAGCCTTCATCCACAGGCATTCAAGTAGGTATATAGCCTCATGGTAGTATGTTTGATGTGGCAGCAATCACACTTATGCAATATGCTAAAGCTTAAAAACTTACCTCATACTCAAAGCCCAAAGAGGAATTAGTTAGAAAAGAATACATGATCCTAACTATGTGATATGGCTAATGCAACACATACGATATGCAATTAATAAGTTCGGCTACTAGCATGGCATGCGAGTCAATTCAAGGCATGTGATAACGCACGTATTCAAGTAAAGAGTTTGAATTTGGCATTTGAATAATATGATAAGCCGAACTTTTATGCATGTAAAACAAATGGATGCAAGTCATAGGAATGCTAATTTGAAAATATGATGTCCCTATACTAACCATCATAAGCAGATAAATAAAAAGGAGAAAGAATGGGGATTGGAAGACATACAACTTATTACATATTTGTCCTCACGAAAGAGGGTTCGAATGTCCAAGTGTCCGAATAAATAATTATTACAAATACGAATGAATAATAACTAGAAGGGGCTGTCTAATTTATCACAACAAATATACAATGATTGCGCAATGCTCCTCAGGAATTACTCTGTCTGCCTTGCTGGAATTTGTTCTGTTTCACCCTATCATTGCTTTCAACTAAAAGTGTATTGTTTGCAATTTATTGAAGCCTTGCCGTGCCGACCCAAAATGAGACTCAGTCGAGCCCCAAATAAATCCAATACCTTGTTTTCTTGTAGAAATCTTTTTTTTTTTTTTTTTTGGTGCCTGGGGTGAAACAGCGCAGACAGGGTATTCCTAATCATGTTTGTCTCTTTTACCCTTCTCTATCATAGAAAATACTCAAGAGAGGAGCGAACTCGGTTCCCAAACCATCTATAGTTGCAAGTTGATTTGCAAGATGATTTTGAACATGATAGGACAAAGATCAATAAATGCAATGCATAACAACCACCCCTTCCTCCTATCATGAAGTGAATTCAATAAGGGAAGTAGAGACGCTTCAAAGTTCACCAAAATATCATGAATTGATGTAAGACAAGCCTTAACACAATAGACTCCAACATAACGTCTGGCCGTAAAGACGCTTCAAGATTCATCAAAAACATCATGAATTGATGTAAGACAAGCCTTGACACAATAAACTCAGTATAACGTCTGACCGAATTCAATCAATCATATTGGTTCTTTATGTTGGTTGATTCATTTTAAACTCAATTTTATTAGTCTCTTTTATATTACATTTCCTTTTCTTTAATCTATTAAGTCCACGGTGATATTTACATCTACTAAGTCTGAAACACATTAAAGGGAAACAAGTGTCGACTTAACTGGAGAAAATAAACCTTATTTTATTCGAGAGAAATTACAAAGGAAGAATCAAACTTATTTACAAGTTAAGGATTTCAAGTCAAACCCAAGATGGGCAACAAGGACTAGTCAAACTCAAAAGAGTAATAATGACTTAGAAAAACCCAAAGTGAGTGATAGTGACTTGAAATCCAAACTTGACAATTAGTGATAATGACACTTTCCTTGGTGATTTCCAAGGGTCCATTAGTTCCTTAAAAGTAAACACACCGATGATAAAAAGAAATAAAAAATAAAAGATTGGCTTTAGTATAAAAAAGATGTATGCCTTTGGTAATGAATCTCTGAAGAGATTAAACCATTAAGCATGGAAAAAAGTTCTTTCTTATACTAGAATAACAACCTTAATTTTTCACAACTTTTTGATCAAAATAATCAAAGAATTGAAGGAGGTTGCAGAGATGATTCTGCGAAGTTGATGAATTGATTATTATAAAACAAACATAATATGCAAAGAAAAATTATTGAAATAAATTAAACAACCCCTTAATAGCATAAAATTGTGCTGAAATTAAGCTATAGAAGGTGTACAATCATAAAGAGATTAAAGCTAGTAAACAAGTGTAAGGGAGGGTGGCTAACCCCCCCTACTTTTATAACTTCAAATCACATATTTTAGATGTTGAAAAACAGCCCCAAAGCAGTCCCAAATTAGCCCCAAAACAATGATAACAATTAGAGAAAACAAGTGGGAAATACAAGGATTTAAGCTAGAATAAGGTTCAAGCAAGGGTGATTAACCCCTCCACCTTTGGGTAGCTTTTAATCATAAGTTTCAACCATTAAAATAGTCCTAAAACAACATGAAAACACAAGAAAAAGATGAACAAAGATTGAAATTAAAGTGAGGAAGCTTTACCTTTTGTAGAGAAGGTGTTCTTGTTGTAAACCAAACTTGATTCCAAAGCACCCTCAAGTTTGAGTTATGATTTTCAATTCTCAAATCAAGTTCCAAGTTCAAGCTCTTATATGGTATGTATGGATGGTATGAGAGCTTACGGAAGAACAAAGATGAGTTGTAGCTTTGATATTTCTACTCTTGGATATTTCTAAACTCTTAGATATTTCTAATACTTGATGTTTCTCTCTTAATCAACCAACCTCTATTACAACAGAAGGAGCCCCGTATTGATAGGACTTGAGCTGTTGCTCAAAATATCTGCAGAATTGGGCAGTTGGCAGATTGCTGTACAATCTGCTTGAAAAGTCAAGAGGTCCGGCCGGATGTTTGTGTCTACGGTCAGATGTCACTGGGGTTCGACCGGACTTTAGTGCATTTTCACTATTTCTTACTTTCAGGTTCAATACAGGTTGATACCAGGTGCAATACTGAAATTCTAGGGTAGAAATACAGTGGGTATAGCAGGTTGGAATTGTTTAGAGCTCGAACTCGGATTCCTTTATTGAGAATTCAAACCACTGACTCAATGTAATCTTCATCATCAAGTGCTCAGAACCAAGCGCCTAAGTCTTACGAGCGATCAAAACTGGGGTGTCTACAATGGGCTAGTTAAATATTGAATGATTGAATGTCTCTAATCATGTTCTTCTAAGTTATTCTGGTTAACTTTTTCCCTGATACCCCTTTTAGCCAAATGTGGTATTAATTTCTGATATATTGCTTGACTTATGTCCACTTGGGTATTCCCTTTTTTTTTTTTGAAATTTGAGGCCTTTTGAGCTACATCATTGGCCGTATGGTTCATGAATCTTAGGATATAAGTCACATTGGCTATTTGAAACTAAGAAAGAAAATGCAGCGCAACAACATAAAATGGTAACATGCTTGCACTTTGACATTTGAAGATTCCTTTTACTTGGTTGATTACCAATTGGGAATCTCCAAATATATCAACTGCATGAGCTTCTAATCCTATAAGTATCTCAAGTCCCATTATTAAAGCTTCATATTCAGCTTGATTATTGGTACAAGTATTTTCATCCACTCTGAAACCATGTGTGTTTTCTACCCCTGTGATGATTTAATTATAACACCAATTCCAACCAAACCATTGGCTTTTGATTCATCGAACAACATTTGCCATGGGTTAACATTGACCATACCAAGGTCCATTATCTCTTGGCTTTCTGTTTGACATAGATGATCTACCAAGAAGTTAGCCAAAACTTGTCCTTTTACTGCCTTTTGGGGGACATATTCTAGATAAAATTCTGATAGAGCTAATATCCATTTGCCAGTTCTTCCTCTCAACATAGGTCTAGATAACATGTACTTAACCAAGTCTGTGGTTACAATTACCAAGACAACAATAGGCAAAAGATAATATCTTAATTTCATTGCTACAAAGCAGAATACAAGGCACAGCTTTTCTACAGCTGAGTATTTACATTCACAAGAATTTAAAAACCTACTAAGGTAATAAACTGCTTGCTCCTTGCCTTCTTCATGGTCCTGGGCTAGGAAAACTCCCAAAGAATCTTTTGCTACAGCAATGTATAACTTCAAGGGCTTGTCTCCCCTTGGTGTCATCAACACTAGAGGCTTGCCCAAGTAGGCTTTAATTCCTTCGAAGCAGCTTGATGCTCTGCTATCCACACAAATTCTTCTTCATTTTTTAACTTTAACAAAGAAGAAAATACTTTAGTTTTCTGCAGTGTTAGAAATAAATCTTCGAAGGAAATTAACCTGACCAAGGAACTTTTGTAATTCTTTTTTACTTGATGGAGATTTGGCCTTAATGATGGCTTTGGCTTTATTCTGATCAATCTGTATTCCCTTCTTGTGCACTACATACCCCAAGAAGTTTCCAGCTGATACACCAAAAGCACATTTGAGAGGATTAAGCTTCAACTTGAACTTTCTCATTCTTTCGAAAGCTACTACCAAGTCAACCAAGTGTTCCTCCATAAACTAGAACTTTACAACAATATCATCAATGTAACACTCTAGGTATCCTCCTATAAGATCATGAAAGATAGTATTCATTGTTGTTACATAACTTATTTAGAAATGTTTGTGTTGAGAATTCTAAATTAAAAAAATTAGTTACTTTTTTTTCAAATGATGTGGATGTTTTAAAAATGGAAAATGCTACTTTGAAAAATGACTTTACGTCTATTGCCAATGAGAAAAACATTTTGAAAAACAATGTTGAGGATTTAAACAAAACTCTTGAAAATTTTGTAAAAGGAAAAGAAAACCTCAACAAGCTTCTTGGAAATAAAGAATCTGTTTTTGACAAAGTAGGCATTGGTTTTGATCCTCCTAAACTTTTTATGAGATTAAATGTTCTAGAGACTAATCTCTATGGACCCAAGAAAGTATGGGTACCAAGAAAGAAATCAAGATATTTTGTAGGTGGAATCTCAAAGAAGATAAACAATAGAGGTAATGTATGGGTGAAGATTCCAAAGAGGTAAATGAATGTATAACTCCTAACACGCCTTTAAGCTTAAAGTTCTATATTCTTTAAGGTGTAATTTGTGTACAATAGGTAGTGTCTAATCATTGCTTCCATGTAACCTAATTGTACTAAGTTTGCTAAGTCATGTTCTGCTAGTTTCTTTCAAACATTCATTGAACTCAAAAATGAGAATTATATTATTTTGATGAATGCCTATTAGAATATGAATGATTCATTTATTCATTAACATTGTATATCATGTCATCCATTGCTATGAAAAAGAGATAAGAAGTGATAAATATGTTTTGTGAGCATACTTTTCACATCTTATATATGACTTCATACTAATATGTTAATTCCTTTTTAAGTCATATCTTTGTAGAATCAATTTTGATATCATAGTATGTTTTTGAGATGTATACTATCTATATTTTGAATTGTACATTTATGATCTGAAGAATATGCTCAATATGAAAATTTTATACTTATATGCTTTACATTGGAATATTTGAAAGTGTTATAAAATTCATTGATTATGATCCATCAATAATGTCTAAATGAAAAGAAGTATCATACGTTTGTAGAGACATTGCATCTATCCTATTGAATATCTTTTGAATACGAATTATATTGGCATATGTCTCATGAAATGCTTTTGATTGATAAATTGTTGAATTAATTATTTATAGCATTCATGTTGTGTTCCACATTGAGTAAAATATTTTATCACACTTAAGTATATAGATTGAATTAATGAAAATGGCTCTTGATAATGTTATGTGATTAAATAAAATTGTTGCATCATTTTTAAAACAAAGAGCATAGCACTATTTTCTTATGCATATTATGCGATGTGTTACAACTTGAAAATTCTGAAAAATAGCATTCCAAACTCTTGTTTGATTATTGAATTATTTTTCACTTTTTGAGTTTGTGATAAGAAGTGATTTGTGCTGTATTTTTATTGAGTAATAGTGATTGTTCTATAAATCCTATAGTTACACAAATCACATTAGAAAAGGGTAGCACCAACTTAGGGGGAGAAATCATTTTGCTAACATACTTGTTAAACCCTTTTGAGATGAACTCCTCATGAAAGAAAATTGAAGATTGAAAAGCTTCCATCTCTTGAACTTAACGTATGCCTCATATACTCTCTTAAGCTTTTGAGGTAAAAATTCTATCTTATAACCTTTGAGCTAATACTGTTATTATTTTGATATGAAAAAAATTGATTATGCTTCATATGATTTGCAATATATACTCTTTGATGATGCTCTTGCCTAGAAATCATGCATATGCTTAAAATGTGTGCTATATATTGAAACTCATGATTTTTCTTGACATATGGATTGCTATACCTTGAGCATGCTTCATTTTTTGAATTTACATTAGTTCCGTGAGATTATATTGAGTTTAACCTATTATGAGAAATATTTGGTATTCTATATAATGCTTGAGTTATGATTATTAAATCTTCTAAATTACATATTGGTATCCTTGGTAGATTGCATGTTGGTATCATTTTGGCATCCTTATCGGTCACATTTGGCATCCTATTTAATATTATTGAGGAGAACATTTCAGTTATAAGCTTTCTTTTATCATATCTCCTATTGATTTTGCCAAATGAAACAAGGGAAAGAAGTTCAACTTGATTATTTTTTAAAACCCCCTCAGTTTCTATGCTGTTTTTGATATCAAACTTATAGGCTTGCACCTTCACATGTTACTATTTTTTTTGTCCATTATTGTCAAATGGTATGAGCTTCAATTGTATGATCATTATGTGCTATCATTTTTTTTGGTATCATAGAACTACCTTGATATGGATGATTATTTGTGCTTTAATGAGACTTACATTCTTTCATCCTATATGTTGTACCATACTCCCTCCTTGTGCTTGATTTTGTTGAAAATGTCATCAAGGGAGAAAAAGAGACTTGATTGTTTTAGTATCTCTGATTATTTTGGTATCTCTATGCTTTTGGTATCTTAATTCTTACAGCATGACCTTTGAGTTGATTAGTTGTTGCTAATGTAAGAGGAAGATCGTTTTCCTCAAGGAAGAGTGACTTGAACTTTAGCTCCATATTTATGCTCTTGCTTGGCAACCTTGTTTGATCTATGCACTGTTATGTCTATTATAGTCTTGAGATTGGTATGCTCTTGCTAAGAAATTGAGAATTAGATCATGCTCAAATGCTTTTCATATACTCATTAACAATTTAGTCTCTTATTATTATTTTTTGTTTGGGCCTAATTTTCTTGTTTTTTTCTCTGCTTTTTAATTTCACTTTTCAATACTTAAACATAAACACAACAACAAATCAAAATACAAATATTTACATAAAAAAATCAAAAAAAAAAAAAAACACCCTTTATTTTTTTTACAGCCACACACCGATCCAAATAAACATAAAAAAAAAAACCTTCATTTTTTTTTTCCGGCCATACACCGATCTTATTTACTCGCATCTTCTATCGTTTTCTTCTTCTTTTTATCACCTTAGGTGACCCTTGACACCCCTGCCCCCGTGCTTTCGTCGAGAGTGATGACTCCCCGCTGACTTTCAAAGGCCAAGAACGACGTTGCTCTAAATCGGGCCATGAAGATGGTCTTCCATTTAAGCTCTTTATTTTTGGCCTTCAGTGCGCCTATTTCTACTCGTGCATCCTTGTATATGCGCTGAAGCAGAGAGAGTTGGGAGTTAACCTGATGGAGTTCACTCGTCCTGTTCTGAAATCGGTGAGCCAATTTTGTGACTGCAGTCACCGTCTCCATACAGAATGTCAGTGTGAAATGATTGGCTTTAATGTCTGATTGAGCTGCCATGATTTGCTCAATCGACATCACAGGAAGGTTAGGCAGAGGAATGATAGGAAGAGTAGGAGTAGGGGCACTCAGACCAGCAGAGCTTATGGGATCGCTCAGGTCTGGAATAAAGTGAGGGGACAGGATGAGGAAGCCATGGTTTAGAGTTGAGAGGTGTAAAAGAAATGAGTTGCAGAGAAATAAAAGAGAACAAACTGAGGTTTGGCCTCCTCAGTTCATTTTTTTTTTTTTTGTCTCTCGATGAGGAAGAAGAAACAGATGAGAATGATGAAGAAGAGATAGAAGAGAGTAAGGTGAAGAAGAAGAAGCAGATGAGTGTGATTAAGAAGAAGGCTGAAGAGAAGAGACTGAAGAGAAGAAGACAATGAGGGAGAGATAGCCGAGGCAAGCAGCAATCGAGGAGAGCTGCTTTTGTCGGCCAATGACGCAAAAGTCAGGCTGCGTGGCAACCGCGTTTTGCGAAAAAAGAGAGAGACGAGGGAGAGTTGTATGTGTATGCATATATGTATATATATGTTTTGATTATCTATTTTTTTTATTCCATTTATCCTTATCATTTTCCTCCTCTTCCTCTAGATTCTGACCCATGATTTCTTTTTGATAATGTCACAGGGGAGAAATTATATGATGTTATGTATTATGGTATTATTTTCAAACTAATCTGATGTTATGTATTTATAGTTTGATATCTTAATCTTATATCATGCTGGTGATTAAAGCTTATTTATTACAAATGTGCTAACCTATGTATTTAGAAATGAATTCAGGGAGCATGACTTGAGGGGAAGCCTTTCTTACTCCCAAATCAAATCAAAACATCATTGTGTGCCATCATCAAAAAGGGGGAGATTGTTAGACTTATTTATTTTGATGATTTATTTAATTATGTTTTAATTTATTTGAAAGAGAAAAATAGAATCCAAAATTTATTTTGATGATTTATTTAATTATATTTTAATTTATTTGAAAAAGAAAAATATAATTAAAATTTATTTTAATAATTTATTTGAAAGAGAAAAATAAAATCAAAATATATTTTGTCCCATTATTTCTCACCTAAACCTTTATCCTAAATGTTATTAGAATGTATTTAATATTTGATTAAATCAGGAGTTCAAATAGTCCAAAACAAAGGTTCAAACAGCCCAGCACAGCAGCAGGCCAAAAGGTTCAAGTGGAAAATATTCAAATTTGTAATGATGGAGTGGAAGATATTCAAATTAGTAATGATGGAGTACAATGGCTATAAACGGCTGTAAACGGCTATATATTCAAATGAATTACAACGGCTATAAACGCCTATAAGTTTCATTATATATACCAAAGCCTCTAATGTAAACAAGTTACAAAAAAAAAAAAAAAAAAACTAGAAAATATTCTTTGATCTATAATCACTTACATCTATTCTCTGAAAAATTCTCTGAGAAGTGTTCTTCAATTTTTGTTTACATCCTCTCTCAAAAATTATACAGAGAGCCTTATAGCATTAAGCTCATCTTTTTCCTGTGTGAGATTTACAGAAAAATCAAAACTTCATTTTATATATCTATCTTTGAGAGATATTTATTGTAAACTTTCTTTGAAAGCAAAAATACCATTTCATCTTGTAAAAGTGTTGCAAACACTGTGTTCTTGAAATCTTGAGAGTGAATGTGAATCACTTAAGATTTGCAAGGGTTTGAGCTTATGAAATCTGTGTAAAATCCGTGGAGGATTGCTCCATTTGTAAAGAGGTTGCTAGCACCCCTGTGAAGCTAGAAGATAGTGAAAAATCTCAAGTGAAGCTTGAGGAGTGGATGTAGGCTTGGTTGAAGCCGAACCACAATAAATCTATTTGTCTCATCTTCCCTAATCTCTTTACTTTCCTACTACTGCTATAGCTATCTAATATTCATGTGTTAATCATTTGATGTACCATATATGTTAGTTATACTTCATTGTTATTTTGCTTGATCATTTACTGCTAAGTTCATCATTGTGCTTGTTAATAATTTGTTGTACTAGTAGTTAATTTTATTGAGGTATTATTAATTTTAATTTATAGAAACCTAATTCACCCCCCTTCTTAGGATGCTTTTTGGGTAACAATTGCTTTCTGATATGTTGCCCCAGCATTCTTTAGACCAAATGGCATTTTCACCCATTCGAAGATGCCAATATTCTTAGGACACCTAAATGTTGTCTTGTGGACATCCTCATCTGCAATGCAGATCTAGTTGTAATCAGAATGCCCATCCATCATAGACAAAATCATGTGCCCTGCGAACTGTCCACCAATAGATCAACTATAGGCATGGGGTATTCATCTTTTGGAGTTGCCAAATTCAGATTTCTAAAATCGATGCATACCCTCATCTTGCCATTCTTTTTAACTACAGGCACAATGTTAGACAACCATTCAACATACCTGGTTGTTCTAATGAAGCCTACTTGAAGGAGCCTGAGAATCTCCTCCTTCACTTTCTGAACCACTTTAAGGCTCATCCGTCTTCGTTTCTTCTTGTGTGGCTTGAAGTTAGGCTTCATAGGGAGCCCATGTTCCACTAATGACCTATCCAATCTAGGCAGTTCATTATAAGACCACGCAAAACAATCCTTATATTGCTTTAAGACTACCAACAACTGGTTCCTGTCAATAGGACTTAACCAAGCACTGATATAAATGGGTTGTTGTGCAAAACCTTCCCCTAAATTGACTTCTTCCAAGGGGTCTTGTACTTGAGCACTTACTGATGCTTCTTGTTTGACTTCTTCTGCCTTCAAAGAAACTTCTTCATTTTGTTCTGCTCCCACCTTCTTGGTTCAACATCTTTGATTTCTTCTTCATAGACAAAATCTGTCCATAAGGCTTTCTCTTCCTGTATTTCCTAGACTTTTGTATCGATGTCCAATGCACAGTACTTATCAAGGGCCAAAGGCCTAGCCTTTTGTTGCTCTTGATTACAGCCAACCACCATAGCTTTCTTCTATTGTTCTTGTACTTTCTGGACTATTGACTTTATGTCCAATGCTAAAAACTTGACTAAAGCCAAGGGTCTGGCTTCTTGGTTCTTATCTTCTTGCCTACAAACCAAGCATCATTGTCATTTTTGGTGATAAACTCTTCATTAGCACTCTCCTGCACTAAGTGCTTCAGGTGTGCTACTTCCTCATCAGTTGTCACTTCGACTATTCCATCAGGCTTCCTCAGTACACTGAGTGGTGTCACTCATTCAGTGTATAACTTGGCCTATGCAAAATCAACACAAACGATAAAGGGTTGGGGGTCTGCGTTGATCTCCTCTGTGTCTCCATTGTATAGTGCTATCATTATTTTCTAATGTAGAAAGGAAGGCACACATTTGTTGGTATGGATCCAATCCCTGCCAAGCAAAGCATTATAGTTAGCATTACTGTCTATAACAAAGAATGCTGTCATGCAATCCCTGGTTCCCACACTCAGGTTGATGGGTAGAATGCCCTGAGCCATCTACTTATCCCCAGCGAAACCAGCAATAGTTGTGCTGGTTAGGATTAATCTTGGGTTTCTTTTTTCCAATTTCTTCAAGGAGGACTTTGGAAGCAGGTTCACTGCCGCCCCATTATCCACTAACACCTTGTTCATTTGTATCCCATCAAAGTAAGCCTTAATATACAGGGGCTTAACGTGCTGTTCATTTGTATCCCTCTTCAGCCTAGAACTCCTATGGCAGTACATATACCATGTTTGGAGGAAATGAGCCAAATTAAACTGCTAGCTATACTTGTTTTCCTTCCAAACTAGCTTGTTCTGTTATTTTGAAAACAACTTCCATGCTGCACTCTGATACTTCTGTGTTAGTAGGTTCATTTGAAGCAGCCTATTGGTGATCTACCTCTGTTGACTTGTCAACCAAAAAGGTTTGTCTAGCCATAAAGGCCTCAAACATTACATCTTCAGCCAATGTTCTCTCTTAGTTTAGCTTAGTCCCTTCATCTGTTCATCATCAATTTCCATTAAAGCCTTCTCGAGGCCCGCTAAACTAGATTTTTCTTTGGCTCTTAGTTCAGCATGAACTTTAGCCAACTGCTGCATGCTGGCACTCCTCTTAATCTTGGAAGTAGGTTTCGAACCTATCTCTCCATCTGTCTGGTCTTTTGCTTGTGCCATGGAAGTGCTCTCTCATCTTTCTTTCAGATCCCTCTGATACTGGGTGTATCTTCATTGGATCTTCCTCCTTTGAGACCTAAAAATTATAGGAACCACATCTTGCTCCCTTATTTTTGGATTCTTTAATAACACCCAATTATTTGGAGCCACCAAGGAAGGTTTGATCATTCTTCCCTAGTCTCCAAAAACCTTTCTTTGAGTAGGCATTTGCATAGGTTTATTCTGCATGACAAACTAATTTGGAACTCTTGGGACCCATGAGCCCACTAGTCTGGCTGCTAGATCTGCTGCCCCACTCTTTGAAGCAGTCTTCAAAACACTCATCGGGGGCCAATTATCAGTCCTGGTCTCATGCCTTGCACTGAATCCATACTTCCTTTCAAGCTGGTTGTCTACTCTGTAATAATTGGGTGACCTAGTTTCATACAGAGGCCTCTTTTATTTTGATTGCATCCGAGTGTCTGATGGGGCTACCAAGGAGGAATGCTGTCTAGGGCCAGTTAGGTATGGCCTCTTGTTGTAAGTGCTGGCTATTCAGTCCCTCTGCACCTCTTTGCAATACTATTTCCCATTAACTGGGAGCCTTTTCAGCCACTTGTAACACATCCTGCAGTTGGGACACATCCTCTGCACTATAGCAGCTTCAAGAGAGTCGTCATCCAACATCTCCTCACTAGAGCCTTCTTTTAAGCCTACGGAGCTTTGTCCATCAACTAGTGTACTACATTCTTCCTAAAAATAGCCTGGCTAGCCACATGCATCTGCACAGTGACTTCTTCCAATTCCTTCGAGGATAGGTTTTGGAAATCTGGCATACCAACATTGGTTACAGCCTCCCCAATCTCCGAAAACGGTTTGGTGTCAATTCTCATAGCTTTTTCAGGCTTAGCTGGAAACTTTAGCCTCCCCTTCAAAATTTGTTCTTGGATCTTGTCTTGGAAAACAATACAATTTTAAGTTGAATGAGACCAAGAATTGTGCCATTTACAATACAATTTTCCTTTAAGTTCTTCAAGGGCAGTGATCTTGACTCATTTTGGTAACTTTAGGAAATTTGCTATGAGCAAATGATCAAAAATGTCATCTGCTTTTGTTAAGTCAAAAGAATACTTCTTATGCAGGTCTTTCTTTTTAAACTGCTGGTCTATTATACTATCTTTCTGAATTAATGCCTCACAGGTCATAGGTTCTTTTTCTACGATCTCTACTACATCAATTTCATAATTAGGGCCCCTATAATACGTCTTATATGATGCATTACTTCGATCTTGTTCTTCCTCGAGTAAAGTTTCATATCTAGACATCTTATATGTTAACTCTATTAAGTCTCAAAACTCAGTTAAGTCAAACTTTTTTCGAAGCCTAAACTCTAAACCATTTTGAGCCAATCTTACAAATTTAGGCTCTGGTAGCATGACCCTACATTTGTTTCATGCCCTTTTAAATCTGGCAATAAATTGAGCAGTCTTCTCATTAGGCCTTTGGCTCAATCTTGCCAAGTCTACCATAGAAACTTTAGGTTCTATTTGAAAAAATTAGGCATGAAAAACTTCCTCCATTTGCTGCCAAGTTTGGATAGAGCCAGGTGGAAAATTTATATACCATACGAAGGCTGCTCCAGTTAAAGAATTTGGAAAAAGTCTCAGTTTGATGTAATCATTATTAGCAAACTCACCACACTAGCTTATAAACCTAGCAATTTGTTCCACTGTTGACTGATTTCCATTACCATAAAAGAGGGCAAAGTCTAGTACTCTAAACCCCCTAAAATGTTCATGTACCTTATCCACCCACTCTAGGTAAGGTTTTCTGTACACTAGTGTCTGGACCCCCTAAGCCATTCGTCTACACATTTCTCTAACTATATCAGCAATTTGGTCCCTTGGAACTATATTTTGTGCTAATTGAGCTACTACTGGAGGGATAAACACAGGGTTTGAAGGAACACCATGTGCTTGAAGGCCTCTTGGTCCGTATATAGGTATATTCAAGACTGGTTGTCTTTCTTATACTGGTTGCTATTGGAGATATGGCTGAGCTCTTGGAATCTGTCCTGGGATAGGCCCTTTGATAGGTGCTATAGGAGAAGGAACGGGTGTTATTTCTCTCCCAACCACAAAAAATCCTTCAAACTCCCCAGGTGTAAATTCAAACACAGGATTATTGTAACCCCATGTGCTAGGTATGGCTTTAAACATAGGATTTGGAAACATCCTCATACCATTCCCTTGTGTTGGCCTAGATCCACCAATTTGAATAGTTTCGCTGGGGGGCAATGGTACAGTTTGGTTTGCTAGTGGTCTCGAAGGAGCTTCGTACCATGACTAAGGCACAGGTGATGACCTCTCATGACTCTGATTGCTAGTCTAACCATTAGTTTGTCCATTATTTTGCATAAGCTGTTTATCTCAAGCCAATCTATGCTGAAGGGAATTCATGTTTTCTTCAGCTTGTCGTACGATCATTGGTTAATGAGAGTTTACTTGATCCAAAAAAGATGTTGCCCCATCTTTCCATTGTATACATTAATTGTTTCCCCATAGCGTCTACTAAACGTCTCCATGGATTCATTGGGTGGGTAGAAGGGACATTCGAAGGTCTAATCTCACGACCCTGTCCAGTGTGTTGGACATGCGTTGTATATTCTGAAGTGCTGGCCTGTTCGACCATTTGTGGAGGATCTGATGGGATAGGTGCATCCATCACATTGTCTTCTGGGTTAGGTATTTCTACCTCTCCTTCCATACCCTCTTCCAAGCATTCATTTTCTTATTTTGCTCTACGTCTAGCCATTTTTAATAGTCCCATTGGGCGTGCTAAAAAATATATGTTGGCTTTTTTGGCTTTTGAGGGTTAATAATATAAATTTAAGCGTACCAGCATGGATCAATCAGTCCTTACAGAATTTTAATTGCCAACCAATTATCAGACGATTGTGTTAAAGTTCTTTCAGCCTCAATGAAAAGGATTTTTATTGGTAGCTTGTTTTAGGAGAAATTGATAAGAAATAACAAGTACTGAACAATTCAGAAACTGAATTTCACTAAGCAGATGAGAACTTACAATGAAGTTACAATGACCCAGCCTCGCAGAGGTTCACAACAATGATTACTTGAAACTACCCCTAAGAAATAAAATGCAGTACAGGAATTGAAATGCTGAAATGTAAAGAACTGGAAATGTAAAACTGGAAAGAAATATAAAGTAAATAAACTGGTTTATGGATCTGAGTCTGAGTTTTTCAATTCGGGACCTTCTCTGTTATTTATACTCTCCAAGGGTAACCGTCGAAGTGGGCTTCCAACCATCGAAATGTCCTCCCATGATTGCAGATCATGCTATCTCACAGTCAATCTCACTACGTCATTCTTGCAGTTAGGCTTCCCTCTTGGATTTTGAATTTGAATTCGTGAGTAACCGTTGGGCCACGTCATCTTGCGCCTTCTAGCTTTCCCAGTGTTGCGCAGATCCATTATAACCAATATGACCTGCCATGTGTCTGTCTTTGATTGGAGACTTGTATTAACTCCCTAAATTGCCCATCATGTAAAACATGTCAAGCTACGATTAGCTTTTACAAAATATGTAGCCAACAAATACATTATCTCTGAACTATTTGGTTAGCCTAGATTTATATCCTATGTTTATTTAGTCATGAGATTAGAGATGTCTGGATATTGAATCCTGTGTTTCTTTGAGATATTATGGAGAAGGATAAATACTCAAAAAATTATTTTGCCTTTTTGAATTATTTACTAAATAATAGGAGTATTAAGTCTGAATTATAAATTTTATTTAATTTTTTTACGAGAACTTTTAAAAAATTAAATAAATAGAATATTAATAAAATTACATAAATTTATTTTAATTTGTAGTTGAGATTTTTAAATTTTATTTTACTTTACTAAGTATAATTAATACCATATGATTATTAAAATAAATAATTTAATAAAGTATAAATAATTTAATGAATAAATTTATTAAGTATAGATAATTTAATTAATAAATTTTATTTTTAAAAAATTTATTAAATAGTAGAGGGTCAAAAATGTAATTTCACTACTTAATCCCATGGGATGAGTTATCCTATGTATTGTGTTCCCCCTCCCCCCCATGGTATAAAACAATCCCATAGATTTGAGAATCATAGTCCGGTGCAAAAATTGCGAATCAAACAACGGATTATTAGTTCAAATGGACTATTAGTCTTATCTCATGCTTGAATCCTTTCAAATAAACACCACAAAAGAGTAAAAAAGTAATTCATACAAACATTTGGAATCATTGATGTCCTTTATGTGCAACGGTTACTGTTGTGTGCTCATGACTCATTTCGAGTTTTATTTTGATAATTTGAACTATTTAGATTTTAAAAACTATCATGAAAAATATATTTGTAAAAAATTAAATTAATTAGATATCAAAAATCACTTCATGAAATCACATTTGTATTCAGTTTTATACATATATATTTATTTTTGGGAAAACTTTACTTTACCCCCTGTAGTTTGGGACGGGTGTAGTTTACTCCTTTAACATTCGGGAATCACAATATAACCCCCTTATAGTTTCTGGACCAAAGCGCACCGTTAGCTTTTCCATCTAAATTAACAAAATGTGAGGCTCACACGTCTAGAACGAGAGTAAGTTGATTTTTAAGACTAAATTACCCCTCATTCACCTTCAAATTTATAAACTATACCATTCTTCTTCCTTCTTTCTTTACTGTTTCTCTCTCTATGGTAGGTTGAAGATGAGGGTTTGGAACTTGTAATTTGGAAAAATTGGAGTGTTTGGGAAGAAAATAGAGACAATAAAGAAGAAGAATATAATATCTCCATACCCTGAAAATCAATTACATATATATATATATATATATGCATATATTCACGATTTGAAAGTTATTTTTTGATTACTATGATCTGGACCAACATGTGAATAGAAAGGACAATTACTGGCCATGAGTCTAGTAATAGATTGCCAAAAGGTTGGATCAAGATTCATTTGATTAGGATCCAGGTCCCATTAAATTTAATGACATAATATCCAATAATATGCATATATATATATATATAAAGGATAATCTAATTATTACTTGAGAAATTATACAAACACTGTTAATTGTATTTACCTCAGATTGGAACCAAAATGGGATCCTGAGTATTTTGTAAACTTGAGTTCAGGTGGTATTGTTTAGGATTAGATTCAGAAATAATTCAAATCTCACCAAATGTGCACTGATTCTGTCCTATAAAAAGCCCTAAGCAATAGGCCAAATCCTTGGCCTAGAGCCACAGCTAGACAATCTAAAACATTGTTTACATTGTAAGAAACACTTCACAAAACCAAGATGGTGGACTTCACAGATTTCATCTGGCTAAAGACTATTGATGGTGGACTTTACAAATTTCATCACCAACATGTGAACTGGGTTTGGGCTAAACTGGGTTTGATATGTATATATCTACGTATGTACACATAATTAAGAAAATGATGAAGATGAGATTGCATATGTATATATATGTATATGTATGTACACATGATCAAGAAAAAGATGAAGATGAGATTGTATATGTATATATATATGTATATGTTTATACACATATAAAGTTTGGAAAGTGAGGTTTCACCTGAAATGGAGAGAGAGAAGAAGAAGAAGATGCAAATGATGGTATAATTGTCAATTTACTTCTGTTAACAGAAGTTAGTGTGCATTTTAATCTAATAACCACATGAGGGTTATATAGTGATTTCCAAATGTCAAAAGAGTAAACTACACCCGGCTCAAACCACAAAGGGGTAAAGTGAAGTTTGCCCTTTATTTTTTTATATATAGATGTGCTTTGATGAAGGGATTAGAGATATCTAATTAATTTGATTTTTTATAAATATATTCTTTTTGATATTTTTTATAATTTAAATGGTTCAAATTGTCAAAATAAGACCAAAAACGAGTTCCACAAACCATACAATAGTCATCTTTATATATCAAGCACATCAGTAACACTATGTCCACAAAGAACAGAAAAGGTAATTCTTTTAGTAATTTGTCAAACGTATTAATCTTTAACATTTCTTTTTTTTTTTCTAAAAAGTCAAAAATAAAAAATGCTATTGTGCTAAATGTGGACCTGAGAAAAGGAAGTAATTTTAGTTTGGCCTAACTTAATTGACCACCATAATTTTTCTAAGGGTTTCTCTTAAAAAGATGGTCATGGGAGAGCTAAATTAAAAAATTAATCTAACAACCAATAATTGACTTTCG
Source organism: Camellia lanceoleosa (assembly GCA_025200525.1). Taxonomy (NCBI): domain Eukaryota; kingdom Viridiplantae; phylum Streptophyta; class Magnoliopsida; order Ericales; family Theaceae; genus Camellia; species Camellia lanceoleosa. Next base: position 135,095,727 of record CM045764.1, on the reverse strand, counting down.
TTTATAAAAAAAATAATAAATAAAAAAGTAAACGTAAATTTTTAGAAATGTTTGGTAGGTATGGTCATTTTACAGAAGGAAGAGGATCCTCTTCAATCTAGATTTTAGATTGAAGGGTGTTATTTGGGCCTGTGAGGCCCATCACAGGTCCTGTTTTCATGATCTGAACCGTTCATTTTGTCGAACACTATGTATATATTAGAAATTGGGCTGGGTATTGGACCCGAATTTGGGTGCCCATGTGGCATGACCCATGACCCATTTAAACTTATCCATGTAATTTGAATTTGAATTTGAATCCTATTTGGATAACCCACTCTTGATATCTATATCTATCATATCAACCGATATGGATAGATGGGATACCCAACCTATATATCTTATACGATATATGGGATATGAGATGTATTGAATAACGAATGATTTTTTCCCATACTTTCTAACTCTCTCCCATTAAAATAACGATCAAGATTTTTGCACTGTGACTTGTGTGGGTGATACTCATACTATGGTATCACTCCATTGCTGGGTGTTCGTTGTTCGTGGTTTATGAAGCACGTGATTTACCCACAAGGTTCTTCGCTTCAAGTTCTATCACCTATGGTATGATCTGAAATCTTTAACCGCTGCGTTATACTTGATTTACATTGGTACCAGAGCATTAAATGGGTATTTTCTTGCTCATTTTTATGCATTACAATATGTGTATAATTTTATATAAATATATACACGATATATGCATGAAAATTAATAATATTTCGAACTCTCTTCGATCGACCTGAAATTTATATATGTTGTCGTATATTTAATGTAAAACATATTTGCAAAGTTTCATGAAAATCCAACGGTTAGATTTTAAGAAAAATGGAGACCCATTTTATATTCCCGAACTTTTATATGCATGATGGTTTTACATGCTTTAATTTCAAACTACAAATCTTACATATTTAGAATCCTTGTTTCGAGACCTTTGAAACCATATATTATTTGTTAGATTTAGACTTACGGTTGATGAGATATTTCAAACCCTAATTTGTGTTCGTTTTGAATTTTTGATGGTTTAAGAAAGAAGATGAAGTGCAAAGTTTCTGGAATTCCAATCTCATTTGAGAGAGAGTGTAATACACCTCATCATTTATATTTATTTAATGTCATTTTTTAGAACACAAATATTTTTATTTTGGAAAATGGAGTTCGGGAGTACCAAAATTGGACCAGAAAACACCCTTAAAGGCAGCGCGTGAGCTACATACGCCATCTAACGACGTCAGCGCCGCCACGCACGCGCCATGCGCCGCAGCCATCAGACCATCGCTACGCCATCCGCGAACCATCGGCTTGGTCACTGTGATGTTAAGGCACTATTTGTTTTTCCCTTAAATCTTGAATCGCGTTAAATGGTCATAAATAATTCGTTATAGCTTTGTTTTGAGCGTGTTTGGTACTATTGGACTTAGAATTAAATTTTTTATCTACTGTAAAATGTTCAAAATTTTATGAAAAAAAAAATATTTTTCTTGAGATAATAATTCATTATTTTTGCTTTAAAATGCTTCTGGTGTTGCATCACTAAGTTTCTGGGGCTGAAATTTTTATTGTAGACTACTACAATGGTTTACTATTTACTGATATGATTGTTGCAGTTTACCAAATTCTAAAATATTTATTTTTGATTTTATGTGTGTTTATTAATTATTTAAAATTCTAAAAAATTTCAGAAAATTCCAGAAAATTTTAAAATGATGTACTTTCTATTATGACATAATCTAAATATTAAACACAACATATTTTATTTAGAGTTCGTAATATGTTGTGATTAGAGAAGCATGATTTTTTTTATTTATTTAAATTCCTTTATTAAATGAATATAGCATGAGTTAATTTACATTAAGATGCTATTGTATGGAATTTATCATGCTTTGTACATGCCATAAGTAGTGGAAGGATTTTTTTTTGTTTTTTTTTTTTTGGCACATGGAATTAAATTAAATTTTGATAATTGTCACTAGAGGCGCAAAAGATGATTACGAGTATAGCAAATTTTCAATCTTGAGACATGTGTAATATTATCATTATTTAATTTAGATTATTTTGTTGCAAAATAATTTTGTGTTGCTAACATTAATATCCCTTGCGCATTTGTTCTTTCTTTACTCTGTATGTAGAAATGGCAGCTAAGATAGTAGTGGCAAACTTAACTAAGGGAGATAAATTGGATGGCGATAACTATGACATATGGAGCCGTAAGATCCAATACCTCCTCAATGAGCTAGAAGTGTTGACCGCACTTGAACAAGTGATGGTTGAGCCTGAGCAAGCCAATACAGCTCAGCATCGTCGTAATCTTGAAGCCTTTCAGACTTGGCGTAACAAAGATCAGTGTGAATGCTTTACTATGTTGAGTAGCATGCACAACGACTTGATTAGTGAGTTTGAGCATTGCCTGACTGCATTTGAGATGTGGGAAGCTTTCAAGCAAAAGTTTGGCATTACCTCTTTGGCAAAGCTACGTGGGCTGACTATGAAGTTTGACTCCTATCAGAAAAGGGCGCATCACTCGATGAAGCAGCATTTGAGGGTCATGTCAGCCATGATACGTAAGCTTGCGGCTACTGGGCACAATTTGACTCAAGAACAGCAAGTACAAGCTGTGATTCGCTCTCTGCCAAATTCTTGGAGGCAGATGAAGCAGAACATAATGCATAATGAAAATGTGAAAACATTCGAAGAAATTTCGCGTCATTTAGAGCTAGAGGCGGCTAAGTCTTATGGTTCTGCTATGGTGGTTGAGTCAAACTCGCGTAGGACTTCTCAGTGCAAGCGTGGAAAAGCAAAAGGTGCTCCTAAGAAACAAGCGACAGCTGCACTAAAAACCCAATGGCGCTAAAAATTTCAAGCATAAAGGCAAGAGAGGTGGCAAGAAGGTAAAGGCTAAATTGACATGCTTTAATTGCAACAAAGAAGGACACTTCGCTCGGGATTACCCAGAGCAAAAGAAGGTACTCCCTTATTTAATTTCTCACATTCAATGCTTTGTTTCTAGTCAAGCATTAATTGCTTATTCTCTTCATTTTTGGGTTGTAAACTCCTAAGTAACACACCGCATCGCGAGGGACAGAGTAGGGTTCGTTGAGTATTGCCGAGTACCTACTGGGAGCAGAAAAGTTTACATAGGCAACGAGTCCAGAATGGAGGTGCTTGGCATTGGCACATACAAGCTGAAAATACGATGAGGGCATACCTTGTATCTTCATGATGTTCTTTATGCTCCGGATATACGGAAAAACTTAGTTTCAGTTATTAGCATGATGAGCCTTGGTTTTAGCTTTTGTTTTGAGAATAATGGTGTTAGCATTTATTTGGGAACAATTTTTTATGGTTTTGGTTATCTTTCAGATGGTTTTATAGTTTTGGATGTTGATGATTCTAGTTTTAATAAAAATGTCAATGGCTCTATTTCTAATATTGCATCTTTTTGTGATAATGATTCTATGAGATGGCATGCTAGATTAGGCCACATAGGGCAAGGCAGGATGACTAGATTGGCTAGAGAAGGTCTTTTAGGCCCACTCGCTAGTCACTTTACCTACTTGTGAGCACTGTCTTACTGAAAAGGCAACAAGGAAACCATTTGGGAAAGCCAAAAGGGTATCTATCCTATTACAACTTATTCATTCTGATATATGTGGACCAATGAATGTGAGCGCAAGGCATGGAGCCCTTATTTCATCACATTTATAGATGATTGCACACGTTTTGGCCATGCCTATTTGATTTCTCACAAGTCAGAAGCATTGGATTGCTTTAGACGATATGTTAATGAGGTTGAGAATCAATTAGACAAGAGCATTAAGGCTCCAAGGACTAACCAGGGATGCAAGCATCTATCTGAGCAATTTAAAGTGCTCTGTGAGGAAAAATGAGTTATCAGGTAATTGACAATTCATAGGACTCCGCAGTGAAATGGTGTAGTGGAGAGAAGGAATCGCATATTGCTTGACATGGTTAGATATATGATGGCGCAAGCTAATCTTCCCATTTCTTATTGGGGACATGCTTTGTTGACTGCTGCCTACATCCTTAACTGTGTGCCCTCCAAATCAGTTCCTTCCACCCCATATGAGATGTGGACTGGCAAAAAGCCTGAAATAGGTAATTTGCGGCCTTGGGGTTCGGTAGCTTACATACATAACGCTTCTCATAAGTTTGGGAAGTTGAGCCCTAGAGAAAAGAAGTGTATCTTCATTCGCTATAGTAAGCATTCTAAGGGCTATGTGTTTATTGTGGAGCATCCAGATGGAAGTGTGACTGAAATTAAGTTACGAGATGTGGATTTCCTAGAGGAGGATTTCCTTAGCAGAGGTGAGGTAACTAGAGATGTAGAACTCTATGAGATGGAGGATCTACTTGAAGGCGCACCTAGTAGCCTAGTAGAGAATGAGGAGATAATCCCTCAAGCTCCTAGGGACAGTGGGAGCGATTTACCTACCCATGGATTAGATCCAATGGATAAGGATTCTCAGGATTCTCAACTGCGTAGAAGCAAATGTGGAGCTATACCCCGTCGTTGTTTTGAGATTGAAGGGAAAGCATTCATGATTGCTCCGAGTGATGAGATGGAGCCTAAGAATCTCAAAGAGGCTCTCTCATCCCATGCTAGTAAAGAATCGAGTGCTGTAATGGATGAAGAAATAGAGTCTATGAAGAAAAATAATGTCTGGGACTTGGTTGATTTGCCGCACAGGGCGCAAGACTGTTGGTAACAAATGGGTTTTCAAAATCAAGCACAAGGCGGATGGTTCCATAGAAAGGTATAAGGCTCACCTAGTGGTGAAAGGTTACACCCAACGAGAAGGTGTGGACTATGAGGAAAATTTTTCACCAGTTGTAAGGTTTACCTCTATTCGCCTAATTCTAGCCATAGTACCCCAGTTGGACTTAGAGCTATATCATATGGATGTTAATACTGCATTTCTCAATGGAGAATTGGATGAAAAGATCTCTACGGATCAACCAAAAGGCTTTGTGGTGGTAAGTCATGAGCGCAAAGTTTGCAAGCTTCAACGATCTATTTATGACTTAAAGCAATCATCCAGACAGTGGAATTTGAGATTTCATCAAGCGATTGTTTTTAATGGGTTTACAATGATCGATAAAGATCACTGTGTGTACATTAAGCGGTCTAAGGACATTTTTCTGATATTGTCATTATATGTGGATGACATATTATTGGCTGGAAATGATAAGAAGATGATTATCGCCACTAAAAGGTAGTTGTTCTCTACATTTGAGATTAAAGACATGGGTGAAGCAAGCTATGTGCTCGGTGTTAAGATCCTTAGGGATCGCTCTAAGAGACTTCTCGATTTGTCTCAAGAGACTTACATTAAGATTATTCTAGAGTGATTCCAGATGCAGAGCTACAAACCCATTGACACTCTTGTTGCGAAATGCGAGAGCCTAAGCCTTGATATGGGTCCTAAGACTCCAGAAGAGAATAAAAAGATGGCCCGTGTTCCCTACGCAAATGCTGTTGGAAGGTTGATGTATGCTATGATGTGTACATACCCTGACATTTGTTATGCAGTCAGATTGGTGAGTCGTTACAAATCCAACCCAAGACTAGCTCATTAGAAAGCAATTAAGAGGATATTACGATATCTTAGAGGGACTTTAGATTACACACTTTGCTACCAAAGTGCAGATCTACGTCTAGTTGGCTATTGTGATGCTGACTGGGGAGGAGACTTAGATGAGCGTAAGTCTACTTCAGGATATGCTTTCATGCTTAGCAATGGTGTTATTTCTTGGGGCAGTAAGAAGCAATCTTGTATCGCCTTATCGACTATAGAGGCTAAGTTTGTGGCTTGTTCATCTACCGTGTAGTTGAGGAGATTCCTTCAGCATTTGGATATTGTCACACACACTTCAGACCCTGTGACTATCCATTGTGACAACATAGCTGCACTCGCTTACGCTAAGGATCCTAAGTACCACGGGAGAACCAAACACATTGATGTAAAGTTCAACTTTATCAGAGACATTGTGGCGCAAAAAGAAGTGATCCTGGAGCACATCCCTACGAGTCGCATGGTTGCGGACCCTTTAACTAAGCCCATTGCTAGAGATGTTTATCTTACTCATGTTAGGGCTTTAGGACTACGTAGGTGGTGATATATATATGTGTGTATTCAGTTGAACTCATATTTTTTTTTTTTTGGATATTTATGTCATTAGTATTCATATTTGTTTTTATTACACATTTATGTATACTAGTTTTTGCAATGGTTTGTGAATTAGCATACACAGAATAAATAAATTGATGTTAGCAGGCAAGATTGGCTCACTCACACGAGCAATCGCCCTTAGCGCTAGGTAGTGAGCAAGGATGAGACTGGTGGCTTATTGTATCTGGAGCCAAGAGAAAGGCTAAAATTATCCGCTAGCTATGTCGCCTTGGTTGGAGCCAAGATGAGGTCTTGTTAGAGACCGACCATGGATATGAGAGTACCCACTTTTCCATGATGTGCCTGTTATGGATAGCCAAATGCGAGATCTCATTTGATGCATGAGAGGCGAGCAAATAGAGAATTTGAGTTAGATGCTAGGAAGCGACTTGTGCGCTTAAGAACGACTAGACTAAGATCTGTATGGTGTGTGAGTTTAACATCACTCTTTGGAAGAGTTACTCCACTATAGCATGCATTCGTACTGCATGTGCTTATCGACTCATTAGCGAGGTGAGAGAATAGGTCCCTACTTCCTCACCGTGTGAGTCCTAAAAGTCTTTTTTTTTTTCCCCAATGACTTCATTTTGTGCCTTTTGTGACCTTTGACTATGTCACAAGATGAGAAGTTGATGTTCGGCTACTTTGGTATGTTGCCTGCAGTCATGTATGATTCGGCTTTAAGGGACATTACTAGGAAAGCGGTCAATTCCGAGTTAAATGATATGAGGGTGAAGGGAAGATCATCTAATTCTACATCTCTGCTCTATATCCACTATCGACAACTCACATCGCTCTGTATGGGATGCTGATTGAGTGTGAATATAATGCGGGACCTAGAAGGGTCAAACATGCTCTTTGATGGATTAGAGATGTTTTTAGACCGATGTAGCTGGATGGTTCTGGGTACATGAGATACTATTTCTGTTCTTTTTGGGTTGATGTCTCTATGCTGACTCATATTGGGTTTTTAGTATAAAGCTCCCACATGCAAGTGTTCTCAACAGTCGCAAGGTTCATTAGCTAGTATGAGATTGTTCAATTTTTTGGAGGAGATTGAGATAGAGATGTGGCAATGTCATGCCAACTCATGTGCGAGTGAGAGATGTTAGAAATTAAGCTAGATATTGGACCCGAATTTGGGCGCCCATGTGGCATGACCCATGACCCATTTAAACTTATCCATGTAATTTGAATTTGAATTTAAATTTGAATCCTATCTGGATGACCCACTCTTGATATCTACATTTATCATATCAACTGATATGAATAGATAAGATACTCAGCCTATATATCTGATACGATATATGGGATATGGGATGTATCAAATAACGAATGATTTTTTCCCATACTCTTTACCTCTCTTCCATTAAAATAACAATCAAGCTTTTTGCACTGTGACTCGTATGGGTGATACTTATACTGTGGTATCACTCCATTATTGGATGTTCGTTGTTCGTGGTTTGTGAAGCATGTGATTTACCTACAAGGTTCTTCACTTCAGGTTCTATCACCTAAGGTATGATCTGAAATTTTTAACCGCTGCGTTATACTTGATTTAGAATATATTTTATCTACAAAAAAAATTAGATCAATCCGATAACTGTAACTTGTTTAATTTTTCACTAAAAAAATAGACAACAATTATATTTTTAAAACAAACTACATATTATTTTAGTAAAAAACGTAATAAATTGAATAAATTATAATTACTAAATATATTTAATTTTTTTATAAATAAAATATATAAAATATCTGATAAAATAAATAATTCAAATAATCAAAACGAAACTTGTAATAAATCGTCAAGTTCAAAATCTTTACACAAACTGCAATACAACTGGTCAGGCGTCCAGATGGACTGGGTTAGACGAAAAGTCAAAAGAAAGATTTCGATCCGATGTGAGGCTCTCCAACAAAGAATCAATTAGAGCATCTTCAATGATTCACTTATTTTTTTACCAAATCTAAGTAGTAGAAGAAGAAGAAGAAGAAGAAGAAGAAGAAGGGGAAAAAAAAAAAAAAGCAAGTTCCTCGATCTGATATAAATGGCTCCAATGGTTGCACTGTAGTGTGCATCAAAAGACACGGACGATCGGTGAGAAGACCGGCCAATCGACCAGTAAGGCAACTGAAAAGCAATTCTCACAAACATGTTCTCAATTTTTTACATGTCCTATGCTTCCATTTACTTTCCCAGTCTCTCTCTCTCTCTCTCTCTCTCTCTCTCTCTCTCTCTCTCTCCAAATATAACTAGAAATTTACTTTCCCAGTTTTTAACTAGAAATTCAATCGAGCACCGTAATGCGGCAGCAGATCTGGCTCAGTGTTACCACTCATAGCACAAATATAGCGTAGATACACAGATATATATATACACACACACATACACATATGAAATAGAGAGACAATATACCTAATATAAGATCAGCCATCGTGGATCGCATTGCCGGTGAGAGGAGTGGCGGAGCGAGAAGCGACAATGCCTTCGCTGCTGCCGAAGAGAAGGTAGGCACTGCCAATTTCTCTGAATGCATCTTCGTGATAGGCGTGGATTGATGCGTCTGTTGATCCAATGGCTAATAATAGGAGAGCGAAAATGATGCAGTAGGGGATGAAATCCATGCCGACAACCCAACAATTCTAGAGAGAGAGAGAGAGGGATCGGCGAATTTGATGGAGATATTGGCGAGAAAGAGCAGTCGTGAGAGAGGAGTGTGTGAGAGAGCAAGCAATGCCACCAGACAGTGAGCAGACTTAGAACTTGATTGTATTTATTGGATAAAAAGGAAGCCACCTTGTCATATTGAAGCAATGCACAGCAGCTTGTCATTTTGTGTATGCAAGGGACAATCGGTGGGGTAACCGGTTGGGCGTCTGGCCGGTTGTCCAGTGAAATCCACCTTTAACGTAAACGCATAGTGAAATAGTGAAAATAAAAGTAACTCAATTTGGTGAAAGTTTTGCTCCGTTCTCAATTTGATATCAATTTAGTAAAATCGTTGAAGCTCCAAAAATTGTCTATTTTCATCAAATTTAAAGAACTGTTAGAAATGATCTGAGGGACTGTGAAGGCGACAACTGCAGCGTCTGTTACCTAGCCACGTCACTCCCGAAACATGATTGGATCAAAATCATCAAACGTTCGTTGGTGGTACCTTAGTTTTAGTCCGTCAAGGGGACGGGTAATTATCCTTTGGAAATGGTCAAAATTTATTACAACCTCCCCACTAGACGTCAAAATGAATGAAAGCCCAACTATCCTCCTCAGTGGTGGGTCCATTAAGCTTAGAAAAATATCAAGAGTCAATGGTATAAAATTCAAACGGTTGAACAAATTGGAATTTAATTAATTGGGCTAGTTATATGTTTTTATTTTAGTGCTCAGGGTCAATTCTCCATTATAAGATTTTACGTTATAATTACTAGCATATACGTAAGGACTAAATAAATAATTTAAAATCAAATAATATAAAATTTATTTAAAAAATATAAAAATAATAATTTAAAATAAATTAAATTTTAATCATTTTATTAGAATATATATTGCAGTTATTATGTTGTTAATTATATATTTTAATTTCATAATAGAAAATAAATTTCATAATTTAATTGATAAAAACGAAAAAAAATAGAATAATTTATAAAAAAAATTATATTTGTGATAAAATAAAATAAATTTCATTTTATAAATTTTTTAGTTTTAGCTTATTATATGCTAAAGTTTGTCATAAAACTTAAACATACCTTTTCGAAATACAACAATATATATATATATATATATATATTGATAAAATCGTTAAAATCGGTCAAAAGACCAACCAACTTTTCATAAAAATTAATTAATTAAGACTTAAATTTTATTTTGTTTTAAAATTTAAACTTACTTCTACTTTTTCTTTCTTTTTCTGATGTGGAATTGTATAAAATAAAAATTAATAATGTTCGGACGGAAAGTTTATTTCAAATCAAACAATATCAGTCATTTAATATTTAATTAGGTCAATCTATAGTTTTTTTTTTAATCAAACAAATCTAACTAATATATTTTGATAAAACTTCTAAGATTGCAATTAACCAGCGAATCAGTCAAACCGAAAACGGTTCAACCTAATCGGCTAGGTCAAAAAACCAACCAACTTATATAAAAATTAATTAATTAAAACTTTTAAATGTTATTTTAATTTTAAAATGTAAACTGTCTTGAATTGAAACATGTACAATACTATAATATATTAAATGAGAGTATAAGGTTCACTTTATATAAGTGAAATAACTCACATTTTCCTTCATTTCCAGTTGTGTGATTATAAAATAAAAATTAACAATTGTTGGGACGGAAAGTTTATTTGTAATCAAGCAATCTTAGCCATTCAATCTTTAATCAAATCAATCTTTAGTTTATTTCAAATCAAACAAATCTAACCAATATATTTTGATAAAACCGTTAAAATCACAGCTAAATCAATGAATCAGTCAAATCAAAAATGATTTAGCTTTGGTTAGGTCAAAAGACTAACCAACTTATACAAAAATAATTAATTTAAACTTTTAAATTTTATTTTAAAATTTAAACTGTCTTGAATTAAAATATGCACTATACTGTAATATTAAATGAGAGTACAAAATTCACTTTATATAAGTGAAACAACTTCCTTTTTCTTTTCTTTTTTTCCCGATGTGAGATTATAAAATAAATCATATGCTAATTAGAGTTTTTATTTTAAAATTTAAACCGTCTTAAATTGAACTATGCATAACATTATTATATTAATTGACAGGATAAGATTCACTTTATATAAGTGAAATAACTCACTTTTTCCTTATTGTCCCGATGTGGGATAATAAAATAAAACATAAACTAATTAGAGTTTTATTTTTGGATGTGCCACTTACACAAAAAGTGTAAGTGGAAGGTGAAAACAAAAGCAGGACTGCAAACAGAAAAGGCGTAAGTGTAAGGCGTAAGTTGCACACTATAACAGTACCCTTTATTTTTATATAGTTAAATGGAACCTAATCAATAGAGATTTTTTTAAATTGTTTAAAATTAAGAAAATCAATATGAGAAATCATGATTAAATTGAAGAAATCAATCACATGGAAAACGGTTCAACTTAATTGGTTATGTCAAAAGACCAACCAACTTATAAAAAAATTGATTAATTAAAACTTTTAAATGTTATTTTAATTTTAAAATTTTAACTATCTTGAATTTAAGCATGCACAACACTATAATATTAAATGGAAACGTAAGGTTCATTTTATATAAGTGAAACAACTCACTTTTTCTCTTTTTTTTTTCTTGATGTGGAATTATAAAATAAAAATTAAAAATTATTTGGACAGAAAGTTTATTTCTAATCAAGTAATCTTCGTTATTTAATCTTTAATCATATTGTAGACACCTCATTTTTGACCGTCCTCAAGACTTGGACGTCACCGCTTGAACACTCGGTGATTACCCATGTTTGTATTTGTTTGGAGTTCCCGGAGTTCTCGGCTACGCGCCTTGCCTCAAGATCTCCGAACTCGACTGTTTTGTGTCTGGTTTTACACCAAACACTTGTGCTTTGCCTTGGAGGGGCAGGGAATGCCTTCTGAGACATCCCTACACACCACCGGCAGTGGCTAGAAGCCACCGACTGGTGAGTGTTGCCATCGGCACTATATTGTGTCGGTCGGCACTATTTGGTACCGATCGACACTCCTTTTGGCAAAATGACCATTTTGCCCTGCCGATCACTTTATAGCTATTTTTTGAGATATTTTCAGACAGCTTTGTAGCACTTCTTTCCCCTCCATACACGTGTATGGAGGGATGAGCCTTTAATTGACTTAGCTTGTAAGCTTTGTCCTCTATAAGAGAAGGCTTCCTCCTCTTGGCTCAAGGGTTAGAAAACTTAGACATTTTAGGGAAAAAATACAGAGAAGAAGCTCTGGTTTTAGGTTAGAAATTCTATATATATTCTGTCTCTCTTTTGCTCTCTTATTTGTGCACTAGGTGTTCGTGTCTCACTATTGCACATCAACACCTAGTGTTTCACTTTCCCTTGGCTACTAAGGTCCCAAGAGGTTATTCTTGCTGTTCTTGACTGGTTTGGAGCTCAAGGAAGCAACAAGGTCAACATTTGTGAAGAGGGTCAACAAGGGTGAGAAACTTACTTTATTTACCCCATTCTTGCACTCCATTTTGACCCATCCTTGAACTGTTTTTGTGCTTGGTGTTCAATACAAAAAATTTCTATTTTTTAGTCCTCTTGATAGTTTATTAAGGGTACTTTGTGCTTTGGGGAAGTTTGGCCCCTCTTAGGTCTTGAAAGGCCTCATTTTTGTGCTATTTTGTTGAGCTCCGGGATTTTGATGCTTGGGTCTCTTCACCACTGAAATCTTGAGGGATTCAGTGGTGTAGATGATGCCTTAAAGTCCCAAGAAGAAGGGGGTCACCCCCTCTCCTTGATGTCCTTGAAAAGGGCAAGTTTTGGTCTCTTAAGGGAGCTTAGTTTTGAATGTTTGAAGAGCATTTCTTGGCTGCATTTTATGTTTATTATGCCCTAATATGACATTGCTAAGTGTTGATTTTAGTACTCCTTGCATGTTTTGCATGGTTACTTTGTAATGCCTCTTTGGTCCCTTAACATGCCTAGGTTGTTAGCCCTAGTTTGAGCATGCTTTAGGCTTAGACTTATGAATGTTTTATGCTTATTTTGACATATTTTAGCTCTGTCCATAGTCATTTGGGTTGATCTTGACATGCATTATATAGCTCCTTTGCATTTTAGGCTTGCTAGCCTTTAAGTATGCATGTGTAGCATGTATTGCTTACCTCATTTTGATGGTTTGGAACCATTTGGCATGTCATTTCAGTCCCATTGGTGTGCTTGTATGCTTGCCTTAGTTGCCTCTTTAATGCTTTAAAAGCATGTGTTGTATGCCTCATGTTTTAGCATTTGTGCATGTCTTCCTAGTTGAGCCATTTAGATGCCATCTAAGTGGTCCTTTGGGCTTAGTTTTACATGCTAAAAATCTGTTTTGGGTTGTTCAACGCATGCCATATTTGTTTTGCATAAGTGTAGTTCAATGCCTTATTGGCTTGCTTTGAAATGTTGAACCTATGTACGCATGTTTTGCTTGTCTTGTTTAAACATGATTTGGCATCATTTTATAGCATGATTTCAGAGCCTAAATTGCATGCTAATGGTCCGTATTTGTGCCTCTTAAATGTGTTTAAAAGTTGCTTTATTATGCTTAAGTGTTGGTGCTTTAACATGTGCATGTGTGTATATGTGTTTGGCCCTCATGTCTTAGCATTTGGCTACTGATTTTAGGCCTACTTGGAATTGCCTAGGTCATGGGTAAGACCATTATTTACTTGCTTGTATGCTATTGCATGTTCACTTGTATGTTTGCATTGTTTGTCTATATGCTCATGTTGCATCCCTAGTTGACATGCTTAGGATTGCACACATAGGCATGCATGCCTTGTTTCTTGACTTGGTGATGGAAATTGGGCCTCACTTTGTTTGATTGGTTTGCATGCATTTGAAATTAAAGTTGCATACTTGGTTCTTTGGGCCATCATGCATGGAAATGCGTGATTGGTTGTCTGAGAATCGAGGCACATCTTCGTTTGAGTCATTAGTATGATAAGGAGTGTGTTTAGTGCATATATGCTTTGAATTGCATTGCCATGCCAGTATTTGCCCTCTATCTTTGTGAGTTGCGTGTTCTGCGAGCATTCATGCTTGCCGGTGTTTAGTGCCGACCGTGATCAATTTGCAACCGATGGATCAATTCAAGGTCGATAATCTCAATCCACTGGAAGTTTTGTGCGACGGTAGTGATCTTGATACCTAAGGAAGTATTCCTAGGACTTTGGCGATCTTCGAGATGCAAAGCAGAGGCAAGCTAGGCATGGCGATTGCAATTACGGCGAAATCCGAGCGCGCGTGCATTGAGCCCTCGCCCCGAGGCGATTTACTGTTTTTCCTTAGATCAATTAATTTGTAATATTTAATTAGCTTGCGTGGTTAATTATTTGTATTATTCTTTTGGTCCCTCCAAGCGAGGGCGTAATTGTAATAAGTGTGGGTGAGTGTGTGTATGTCTCCCAACCCCCACTTCTTTCCCCCTTTTATTTACCTACTTATGATGGTAGATTAGGGCACGTTTACTTTTAGCATACCTTATGCTATGCATGCGTGCATCTATGCATTTGTTGACATGCATCGGGCTCGGTACATCATACAAACTGCATTGTATTTCAAATCTAACTTGAATACATGTTACTCGTGCATTTCACATGCCATGATTAGGACAACCGAGCCTACTCTAAATTGCATCTTTGCATGTGTTGCATTAGCCACTTAACATGAACTAGGTCATGCATGTTTGCTAACTAGTTTTTTGTTTTGGCACGGAGTACGATGTAAGTATTTACGCTTTAGCATATCACATGTGTGTGAATGTTGCCATAACAGTATGCTTACCATGCGGCTAAGTGCTTACATGAGATAAACTGTTTGAGTGCCTGTGGGTGAAGGTTGGGTTGCTTGAGTTGGAAAACTCGTTGAAATCTGTGTTTTAGCCTACTTGCGAGTAGCAAATTCCAAAGCATTTTCAAAACGAACGGATATGCAATATTTATTTCCAAATTAGGCAATCTAGTCTATACTTGTTTGCTGCGCGCATAACATAGTAATTCTAGGCTAATAATTGGAATAAGAGCATGTAATGTTTTCAAAATCGGATATCACGGTTAGTAGAGGCGGTCTTGACCGAAGGCGAAAGTGCTCCTGGTGACCTTCCCCGATCGTACCCAAGCTCCCGAGCCAAGACCACTTTGGTGATGACGGACATGTGGCCTTCGGCACCGAGTCAGTGTTTCCTAAATTTCTCATTTTAAAATATTTAGGTGGCGACTCTGTAATCTGGCAAAGCAGTCCATGTTTGGGACTACTTTTCAAAAAAATCTGTTTTCTCAAACGATTTGCTAGAGTTGGACTCTTTGGTTCAGATTTAGAACCGCAACACAAAAAAGAAGAGTCCGAACTGTAGCATCGAGGTCCCACGCGGGCGCTGTTACACATATCAATTTTTAGTTTATTTCGAATCAAACAAATCTAACCAATATGTTTTGATAAAACCACTAAAATTACAATTAAACTAATGAATCAGTCAAACCAAAATAATTCAGCCTAATCGGCTAAGTCAAAAAACTAACCAACTTATATAAAAATTAATTAATTAAAACTTTTAAATTTTATTTTAAAATTAAAATTTAAACTATATTGAATTAAAACATACACAATATTAAATGGAAGTAGAAGGTTCATTTTACATATGTAAAACAATTCATTTTTTTCTTCTTTTTTCAATGTGGGATTGTCAAATAAATCATACACTAATTAGAATTTTATTTTTATATGATTAAATAGAAGTTAGTTAATAGAAATTTTCTTAATTGTTTAAAATTAAAAATATTAAAAAATTCACATGAGATGTTGAAATTCTCACTAGGCTCCTCACTAAAAAATTTCCTTTTACTTATATAATATATAGATAGATTGTACAAATATATTAGAAGTAGGAGTTTAGAAAATTAGAGGGATTTATGGCATTTACAACGTGTGTCTCGTTTTGATAATTTAAATTATTTATTTTGAAGGTTTAGTTTGGTTGGATAAACAATAGAGGAAAGTGAAAGGAGAAAAAATTATATGTTTATTTAAATAAGGAGTTCAAGAAAGTAATCAAAATTAAATTTTCTTGTATAATTCAAATTATCTTGTTGGTTAGGCTAATAATTTGTTACATAATATACATTTTCCTCACAAATCGTGATAAGGAAAGGCTAACAAACCCTAAGGAGAGATTTTGGAGATGGGTTGGGTGTGATTTATACGCAAGTTTTTTGAGCAAGAATCCTCTAGAGTGAAATTTTCCTAAAGTTTCCTAGAGTGCTACATTGTGTGGTTAAGATTTACTGGCAAGTCACATCAGAAAAATTGATGTGACTTGCCAGTAAATCTCAACCACACAATTTAGCACTCTAGGAAACTTTAGAGAAAAATCACTCTAGAGGATCCCAATTCAAGTTTTTTTGATCGAATTTATAGGACAAGTTGAAGGCACTGAATGTTCCTATTGTTTTCATACGGAGTTGGAAATTAATTACTTGACATTCAGGCAATCTATTCTTTTATTTATGGAAAGAAACAAAAAAAAAAAATTTGAATATATTCTCAATTGGCACCTGTGTCAAGCACGTTATCCAACCAATCGTCACTCTCCATCTCCTAGTATTATTATGGTCTATATTTCCTTTTGTTGTGATTTTTTTGGCTGAATTTTGCTTTTAATTTTTTTTAACTTATCTCACAAATTCATTTCTTGTCCAAAAAAAATCACTTTAATTACTCTAAAAATAATTTAAAAAGACTAAAAAAAATTAAACAATATGTGAATTAAATTATATTTTAATTTATTTTTAAGTAATTAACTTTTTAATTAGTTCTCGAAAGAATATTATTATAGTGAATCATCTCCGACATAAATTTTGTCAATTTTTTTCATTCAACCAAAATTAGATTTGATGATGTCAATTAACATGCCTGAATTGTCTCCACCATCACTCAATGACTTTATTATCATCCAGCCGAAAAAGAAAAAAAAAAAAAACAAATCTGCTTAAAAAAAGGTCCTATTTTGAGTTGCTAATTGGTTCAAGAAGGTATTTTTCAAAATTTTTTTTTTTTGTTTGGATATGATTTTTGTTTTTTAAATTGAGAGAGTTCTATGTGCAATAGCCTCTTCGCAAATCTTATGGAAAAGTGGGGTGAAATTCGTAATGTGTAAGAGGTTCAATTTGTTGAATGAATTATTATGAATTTTGTTATGCAACAACCATCTCTTATCAAACCATCCTCTGTGTTGGCCCTGGCCATTGAATGGCAATTTGTTTCAATTATTAATCCCAACAGCAGAAAGTCCCATTCCACATCTGTGGGCTGATCACCTCCTCTCTCTGGTAATTTCAAAGTGCGACAAAGGGAAATCCGGACTTAACTTTTGCAGGAGGCATCATCAGGGATCACATTACCCTAGAGTGATGTACTCTTAATTATCTATTAATATAGTTTCGCAGGTTTATCAAAAAAAATAAAAAATAAAAAATAAAAAAAGGACACAAAATTTGGTAAGGGAATCTCATATTGTAAAAATATAAAAGGAATACCATTATGTGTGTAATTTTATGGGTCAAAATGGTAGGCGAATACTATTGATAACGAATAAGAAATTTGAACAATTAAGATAATGTTTCGCTTGGTTTTCATAAATTTGATTTTTTTTAAAAAAATTAAAAATTAATTTAGTGAAAGAAATTAAAAAATAAAAAAAACGCTTATCATTTTTACATAATTTTATCTTTTGGAAAGCCATAAATAATAAGAAATGTTATTCAGCAAATAGTTTTTGAAAACTATTTTAAGAATTTTTTTAAAAGAAATATAAAAAAAAACTTATTCAATTTATTTTATTATTGAAATTGTATTTGCTAAAAACCAAAAGATGATGTTTTAAAAGAAAATTGAATATGAAAATAAAAATGATATCAAACATGTCCTCAAAGATTTTTTTTAAATTGACAAGAGAAAATGAAAACAAAAAAGAAAAAGGAATTTGTATAAAAGAATATTTATGCTTGATGACTATTATAACATCAAAAGATAGACAGGGACAAACACGACAAGCGGCAAGCATCCACGAAAGGCCACATAAATGAACAGTAAAGGAACAAATGTCTAGCTGTAGGTAATTTGGCAATGAGTGATATTAGAGTTTTTAAAAGTTCTATTAAAAATTTTATTACATATTTTATGTGTGTAACTTACATTATATAGATTCGACATTCATGTGACATATTTAATAAAAATTTTACATTTTTGTTTGGCAACTGTTATGCTGAAGACTCCTTGGGAAATCCCAATGGAAAGGGGTTTTTGGTACCACAATCACCAACATACCTATGGAGAGGTCTATGAATTCAAGAAAATAAATAAATAGAAAATTACTTAAAATTTGTAGTTTAGAGTGTAGATTTGTTTTCATGTTTTGGGCTCGTGAATAAATTTTGACCTTAAATTATAAATTTTAAATAATTTTATAATTTTTTTTAGTATGTAGACCCGCTGAATAACTAAACATAATATCCACTTTAAGAATTTTGGTTAATATAGATAATAAAATAATAGTATTGTTAATATTAAATTCAAGTATGAATTGCTGTATAGAAATTCAATGGTAAGGGATATGAAATGTGAGACTTTTTAAACTAATCAATGTTTAGAACTTAAATTTACTCACCATGATAATATTATTTTTTTAAAAAATTATATTTTACAAATTATATAAAAGAAATTTTTGGTACATATGCTATTATTTAGTCAAAAAAAAATAATAAAAATAAAAATTGTGGATACATGGACCATTTATATCAACTTGTCATAATCTCGCAAATTTTTTTATTTTTTAGTTCATGATTGTTAGGACCCTACTTATTGCCAATTTCGTGAACAAACTTGGGTTAATTGAGTTGTAATTTTTCCTCAGTTTTGTCTTCCCGCTCGAGCGGGGAAAGTGGCGCTCGAGCTGTGTTTCCACCTTCTTAGTATTTTGGCTCGTCTGCAAAGAATACTATGAGGTGTGATTTTACGTTCGAGTATATGTTCCTGCGCTCGAGCGTAGAACCTTGTTTTCCAGATCTTCTTTGAGGGTTTTAGGGTTTTCTTCTGGGGCTATTTTGCGAGTTTTCGTTGTTGTTTGATTGAGTATTAAAACTCACATGGTTTCACAGGCATACATCAAAGAGTTTGATTGTTTGAGTGTTCTACTTCAAGAGTGTTCTTCTTCGATGGAATCCGAAGATTCACGCGTAGAGTATTCAAAGGAGTTTGAAGCTGTGTGCAGTCGTTGATTTGACGTAGATGTTGTGGATTCAATATCAATCTGATCAATTTCGAGACGAAAGTTGCGATGAAAGAAATACAGATTGTTGAAGACAAATTGTCAAAGTTTGGGTAATTTGGTTGATTAATTTGTATTCTTTCTTTCTTTCATAGTGGATTGATTAATGGCGTTTAGTCCGGGGTTTTTTAATCACAATTGGAGGAGTTTCAATTGTGGTTTTTTCCACGTAAAAATCTATTGTGTTGATTAATTGATTTTGAAGCAACAATCTAAATCACTTTCGTATGTGCTAGATAATTTAGAATGCCTGTTTTAAGTGTTTGGGTATTGTTGCAATTAATCTAGTCTGAATCACAAATTACTTAGGTTTTTCAATTGGTATTAAAGTAGGTCACTCTTTATTTTTCTCAAAACTATAGGAATGTGATTTTGTGTGATTTGTGATATAGATTCAATTTGCGAAGGTAATTCGACCCATAGACCTCCGTTACTCGATGGTACAAACTATTCTTATTGGAAAGCTCGTATGAGGACGTTTTTAAAATCTATCGATGAGAAAGTTTGGCACTATGTGCTCTATGGGTGGAGTGAGCCTGTTGTCACCATTGATGGTGCTGATATCCCCAAACCACTCAATAGGTGGGACACAATCGATTATCAAAACTCGAGTTGGAACAGTAAAGCTCTCAATTCCCTCTTTTGCTCTGTCACACCAAAAGAGTTTCGTCGTATTTCCACGTGTGAGGTAGCAAAAGAGGCTTAGGACATTCTTGAAACTATTCACAAGGGCATTACTGTTATTAAAAGATCAAAACTTCAACGTCTCACCTCCTCTTTTAAAACTCTTTTTATGCGTGATGATGAGACGTTTGATGATTTTTGTGCAAAACTTAGTGACATCGTGAATTCATATTTCACGCTCGGTGAAAAAATCCCTGAATCGAAGGTTGTTGGAAAAATTTTGAGGTCTTTATCTGAGAGGTTCCAATCAAAAGCAGCAGCTATTGAGAAGGCTCAGGATGTTGAGAACCTCAAGCTTAATCAGTTGGTTGGAAACTTGCAGATTTAGGAAGCCTACTAGATTTCTAAGAAAAAATAAAAAGATAGTGTAGCTTTTACTAATGCTCATGAGACTACTAAGACCTCTGAGGTTGAGTTTGATCTAGAATCCGAAATGATGGCGATATTTACCAAATAGTTTTAAAAAAATTTAAAGAAAAAGAAGTCGAATTTCAAGAACTCTAGTTCAAAAGATAAGGGTAAAGAAAAATTCAAAACTTTTCGTCCAAAAGTTGCTCCAAATACTAAGAAGCAAACTATGAAGGGGCCAAGGTGTCAAATGTTATGAATGTCAAGGGTTTGGACATATTGCACTTGAATGTCCATCAAAAAAGAATCGCAAGAAAGTCTATACTATGACTTGGGATGATGAAAGTGGGTTAGAGTAAGAACCCGAAGAAACCGAATCTGGTGAAGATGGAGATAGTACCTACATGGCATTCTGGTCTACTGTCACTCAACTATCTCCAAAGCCAATTGAGTTTGCTCCTGGTCTTGCTCGTGGTCAGAGTCTGCACCGTGCTCCTACCTTTGATGTGAGTGATTACTTATTCTGGAAGATCCAAATAAGGATGTATTTTAGAGCTTATAACCTTGAAGGTTGGCAAGTAATTGAAGAGGGTGCTGAAAATCCTGACAATCCGAGCAATCAAAGAGTTTTGAACACAATTTGTGAAGCAATTTTTGAAGAAGAACAACAATGGATTGCTCACTGCACTAAGGCTAAAGATGCATGGGACATTCTTAGTCAAGTCCATGAAAGATGTGAGTCATCTTCACAACCATCCATTAACTTTCATGCTTTAGTTGCTCGACTGGATGAGATCAAAAAGAAAAAGGAGCAAAAAGAAGATGATACAACCTCGGAAGACAATGATGAGATTGATGGTGATAACCTACAACAAGCTTATGAAAAGTTTTACAATGAATCTCTGAACTTGTCCAAGATCAATGACAAACTGACTTTCAAGCTCAAAGCATATGAAATCGAGAATGTTAAGCTAAAGGGAGAGGTTGCAACAGCAAAACAGGATGCCATCAAGATCTCCAATGACAAGCAAGAACTATGTGGAAAACTTTTGTCTATTGAGACCGAAAGGAATGAACTTCTGAAAATATATGCCACATATGAAGAGAAGATTGAAATCCTTGAGATGTCACAAGCTGCATTAGAAGAGATGATCGGTCAACAAAGGGTCAAAGATACTGGAAGACATCTTCGAGTCTCAACAGATGAGTTGCAACAAAAGTAAGATAGGTTATGGTAATACAACAATTCAAAAGGGACAAACTTCTACATCACATGACCTGAAGACTCAAGCAAAGGGTAAACTGAAGGTTCGACAGGGTGATTCCTCTCTTCATCAACCAAAAAGGGGTAAGATCGACAAAAGGGAGGTAAAACCTATTTTTGTTTGTCATCATTATGGTAGGTATGGCCACATTCGTCCTTATTATTATCAGTTGTTTGGTAAGATTTCTCAAAAAATTAGAAATTCTAATACTTCATGGATTAGGAGACAACCTTACATGTCTAGGCGGAACACCAAGATTCGTGATAGTGTTCACTACGCTGAGACAGTTACCAAGACTGCCAGTCCTGCTTCTATTAAGACCAAAAAGATATGGGTGAGAAAAATTGACTTAACTTGTTTTATTATTTACACTACACTGAAAGCACGTGACTCACATATGTGGTAGATAGTGGTGCTCTCGTCACATGTTTGATGACAACTCCTACTTCACATCTATTGAAAAATATGAAGAAGGAATTGTTACTTTTAGAGATTGTGGCACTTCTAGAGTCATTGGTAAGGGCTCTATAAGTGTGGCTTGTCTTCCTAAGCTTGAAAATGCATTACTTGTTGATGGCCTTGAAGCGAATGTTTTGAGCACCAGTCAAATGTGTAATTCCCATCATGAAGTATTATTTTTAAAAAATAAATGTGAAATTTTAGATAAGAAGGGAAATACTGTCATGCATGGGGTTCGCATATCTGATAATTGCTATGGAATTGTTACCACTAATGATCTCACTTGCCACTCAGCCATCATAAGTAATCTTAAGTTGTGGTATCAAAGATTAGGTCACATGGATTTCAAAGACCTAACTAAGATAGCCAACAAAGAGCTTGTGAGAGGGGTAACCCAAATTGGGTAAGAATGTGAACCATGTGTGTGGGCCATGTCAACTTGGGAAGCAAACTTGTGCCCCTCATAAAAAGGTGAATAGCTTCACAACCAAACGTCCTCTTGAACTAGTTCATATAGATCTTATGGGACCCACTCGCACTGAAAGTATTAGAGGTAAAAGATATATTTTTTTAACTGTTGATGATTATACTTGTTTTTCATGGGTTAATTTTTTATGAGAAAAATCTGATACATTTGATGCTTTCCAAGCTTTAGTTCTTAAAATCCAAAATGAACAGGGTGTTTCTATTGGGCATATCATAAGAATCCGAACTGATCATGGTCGTTAATTGGAAAATAGTTCGTTTTCGAATTTTTGTGATATACATGGAATCAAGCATAAGTTTTTTGTATCGATTACTCCACAGAAAAATGGAGTTGTTGAGAAAAAGAATAGGGTAGTCCAAGAGATGGCTAGGGTCATGCTCCTTAACAAGAAAGTTCCTCCTAAATTCTAGGCTGAAGCCTTAAATACTGCAGTTTATGTTGTGAATCATGTGTATTTCAGGCCCGGCACTTTACAAACTCCATATGAATTGTGGAAAGGGTTGAAACCTAATGTAAAATATTTCAAAACTTTTGGGAATAAATGTTATATTTTCAAAGATAGAGAGCCGTTGGGAAAATTTGACTCTCAAAGTGATGAAGGTACTTTTCTAGGGTATTCAACCACTAGTAGAGCTTTTCGTGTCTATAACATGCGCACTTTATCTCTAATGGAATCAATCAATGTAGTTATAGATGACACAGGTTCTCCTATGCCAGCAATACACGAGGAAGAATATGGTGAGTCTCCAATCTTGGATACTGAACCACAAAGACAAGGAGAAGCACAGGTCAAGCCCTAGAAGGTAAGCCGACACCAGCTTCAATGGTAAGTCCAAGTCCAAAGAATGCACAAAGAGACACCACCTCTAATGCTCCCGTTACTACTAGTCTAGAGTTAAAACCATCTGCAAGGGTAAGACTGAATCATCCAGCTCAACAGGTAATTGGAAGTGTCTCAGACATAATGAAAACTCATAAACAAATTCGGGAAGAGGTATCTCATATGTGCTATGTGTCATTAATTGAACCTAAAAATATAAAAGAGGCCTTACTAGATGATAGTTGGGTTAATGCTATGTATGAAAAATTAGGCCAATTTGAATGTAACAAAGTTTGGACTTTTGTTTCAAGATCTAGAGACATGAATGTGATAGATACCAAATGGATCTTTAAAAATAAATCTGATGAGAATTGTACTGTGGTTAGAAAAATCAGGGTTGGTTGTTCAAGGGTATACTCAAGTAAAGGGTGTTGATTATGATGAGACGTTTGTCCCTGTTGTACGTCTCGAATCTATTCGTATTTTACTTGGTGTTACATACTTTCTTGGGGTTAAATTGTTTCAAATAGATGTGAAAAGTACCTTCCTGAATGGGTACTTGAAAGAAGAGGCTTATATTGAGCAACCAAAAGGGTTTGAGGACCTAAAATGTCCACATCATGTCTACAAGTTAGACAAGGCGTTGTATGGGTTAAAACAAGCCCCTCAGGCTTGGTATGATAGACTTACTACTTTTTTTCTTGATAATGATTTTCAAAGGGGTAGTGTGGATAAGGCCTTATTTGTGAAACATACTAAGTCTCATATACTTGTTGCTCAGATTTATGTTGATGATATTGTGTTTAGATCCACTGTTAATTTTCTTTTGAAATATTTCTCGAATTGCATAACACATGAGTTTGAAATGAGCATGATGGGGGAGTTGTCTTACTTCTTAGGTCTTCAAATTAAACAGTCTCCTTCGGATATGTTTGTCCCTCAGACCAAGTATGCCAAAAACCTTGTGTCTAAGTTTGGTCTAGAGTCAGCCAAACATGCACGCACTCCCATGAGCACTAGCCTCCACTTTTCTAAAGATTCCTCTAGTACTGATGTTGATCCTACCCTTTATAGGAGTATGATAGGGAGTCTTCTGTACCTCACTGCCAGTCGTCCTGACATTGTATTTAGTGAAGGTGTTTGTGCCTGTTACCAAGCCTGTCCTAAAGAGTCTCATCTTCTTGCAGTCAAACGCATAATTAAGTGTGTTAATGGGACATTGGGGTATGGGATTTGGTTCTCGATTGACACGACAGCTAAAATCACTAGTTTTTCTGATGATGATCTTAAGAGCACATCTGAAGGTTGTTTTTACCTTGGGAATAATTTGGTTGCCTAGCATAGCAAAAAACAAAATGCCATCTCTCTGTCAACCATTGAGGTTGAGTATATTGCTGCAAGGAGTTGTTATGCACAAATGTTGTGGATAAAGCAAATGCTTCATGATTATGGTATTGACTAGGGCACTCTCACTCTCTTCTGTGATAATATAAGTGACATTAACATCTCTAAAAATCCAGTCCAACACTCTCGCACCAAACATATTGACATTCGTCATCATTTCATTCGAGAGTTGGTTAAAGAGGGCCTTGTTATTCTTGAACATGTACCCATTGAGCATCAAAAGATTGATGTTTTTACAAAACCCCTTAATCTTCTTAGGTTTGAGTTCTTTAGAAAGACCTTAGGTGTAGTGCTCAGTCACTAAGGTGTGACATGTTACTTCAGTGGGTGAGAGTGATTGGCTTTATGTGTACTTGGATGTTATAATCTCATTGTCATTGATTTCTGTCATCTTTGCATTTAGATTCATATTAACACCTCTCATGCTGCTTGTAATATTTCATTCTTCTTTGTTCATAGCTCATTTTGAATGCTCATATTCATTGACTTCGTGATCTCATTCTATACACATCCTTGAGATAAACTGTTGCAGGGGTTTCCGCATAAGTGATCAAAGTTCTCCATGGACCTCTAACAGTGTCTCTTATACATTTTCAAATGAATTGATATATACTGGCATATCATGGGTAATGTTACGTCTCTTAACTATCTACCATCATTTTTCACTTTCACAGTTCCTCCATCAGTTCATTAAAGTCTAGGCATTAGGAAAAGGCTACCTCAGAGGTACTAACCAAGCCATCTTTATTGATTACATGCTTCTTTGGTTTGGTCTCTATACTCTTGAGCGTGCATGCCACCCGTGAGTGCCCACAAACAAGAAAAGTCAAAAATCAAATGAAAAGGGGGAGGAAAAAAAAAATGGACTCATTAATTAAGAGGGAGCCTCCGCTTTTACTCAACAAATACCCCTTGATTTCTAGTAGTTTGATTTTCTCAGTGATGTTTAGTTTCTCTTGCCAAAGGTCCAGCCATCCAATCACTACGAGGATTAACTCTAGCTATGTGACCTCTCAAGGATTGCATACACACACATATTCATTATGTGAGCTCTCATGTTTGTCTTTGAGTTATACATTCCCCTGTAGCTTATGCTCATTGATCAATATTTATCTTATTTACTCATGATATTGTGATTCATATTGTCAAAATTGCGAGTTTGCGGGCTTCATGGTTTGTGGATTATCTCATCTTAGTGTCACTTTTTGCTAGTATCCTACTCACCTTTTGTTTCAGGTCCTGCTTGTTAGTGTGAGCTTTTTTTTTTTGTTTTTTTTGCTCAGAAGGGTGCATTTTTCTCTTTGTTTTTGGTTCCCTTCCTCTCGAACAGCAACTTTAGCACTCGAGCTCCGATTTCCCTCTTCCAGCACTTTTGCAGAGGCACTTGAATCTTGGCTCGAGCAGTCCCCGAGCGTAAGTAATCCCGCTCGAGCACCAAAATCGTCGCTCGTGCGGCCTGTAATGTTTTAAAAATCCCCTCTCTCAACCTTTCAGTCCATTTTTTCCCAAAATCCGTCTCCTCTTTCCTAGTGCTCCTTGGGCGATTTCATTTTTCCTATTGGTGCTGTGGTTTAGTGTATGAGTTCGTATCATCTCCCTCTTTTTCATGGTTCCTCATCTCAGGTATGTTTTTCTTCCTTGTCTCTTTCATGTTGTGTTTGTTGTTTCTTGTTTTGTCTCTCAGTCTGTGTTGAGGTTTGGTTATGGTGACTTGTTCGTTGCGTTCATTTTTTTCTCCTTGGTCACACACTTCCACAGAGACTTTAAGCATGTTGGTAGGTATTATCACTTTAGTCTTATTTTGTCTTGTGCCTAGGGTTTCATGGGTTGTTTCTGGTCTTGGTTGTGTCGTATTTTGTCTCTCTGTGTGTCATCTAATTTTACCATTTGTTGTGTTTTACTCATATCTATCGCTTGTAAGCATTTTGGTTTTAATCATGGTTTTGAATTTTGTTAGATTGCTCCTATGTTTTTTTTGGATTATGCTCTTGTCGGGAACTCTGATTTTAGTGGCTTTGAATTCTAATGGATTATGGTATATTGAGTTTTGTCCTTTGTATTTAAGTCACTGCTATTTTCTTGTTACTAATATATTTTTTTCCCCTAATGGTTTTGGGTCTTGTTTTGGTTTTTTTTTTTTTTTGAGAGGGGGGGGGGTGGGGTGTGGTTGGCATTGGGTTTGTCCTTTGGTTTAGCCATGTCCACTTCCAAACGCCGTAAGTCTACGGCCAATTGCCCTATTTATAACTCTAGCCATTTCCTTTCAGCCATAAAAACCAAGAGCTTTAGAGAGTTTTATGTCTTTAGGACAGTCCACTTAGAACGCAATGTGCAACCCAATACATTTGAGTCCATTACCATTTGGCCTTTGTTTGATCCATTGAGGGGTGACTTGGTTCTCTCTTTCTCCGATCGTCAAAATCTTGACTAGGTTCGGGAGTTTTATTGTAACATTGAGGATATTGATGATATCGGT
This sequence comes from Camellia lanceoleosa, assembly GCA_025200525.1. Classification (NCBI taxonomy): domain Eukaryota; kingdom Viridiplantae; phylum Streptophyta; class Magnoliopsida; order Ericales; family Theaceae; genus Camellia; species Camellia lanceoleosa. Next base: position 135,068,531 of record CM045764.1, on the reverse strand, counting down.
CCTTCTTTCCAGACATAGGTTAGGTCTAAGTCAATCATTGTTACCCCCAATCTTATCCGAGAGCTCTTAGGCATAGGCCATGTCTTTCCGTGTCACTATCTCTTTCTTGTCTGATCCATATGTGATTTTAATGAGGTGGCCACTGCATTGTGTGGTATGCCCCGTACTTGGATCAAGAGAGCCTTGATCAAACAGAATGCGCTCCTTCCCCGGTTCCATTTGCTAAACCTCATTGTCTATGCCAATATCATAGTCACCACTCATAGCTCCGAACTCAATAAAAAACAAGGCGTTGTTCTCTTTTGCATTGATCAACACCGTTCTATCAACCTTGCCACCCTTGTTATCCAAAAAATGGTCACCGCCTTTGAGAGGAAGTCTTTAGGGTTACCTTATGGTTGCCTTCTAAACCGTCTTCTCACCAAACTTGAGGTTCCTGTCTTTGAAGAGGATGAGTTTGCCTTTCATACTCGACCGTTCACCAAAAAACCGTCTCCCAGAGTCAGTCACATGTCAAGGGGGGTCCTTCTAGCGTGGATGGTTCTATTCCAGGTGATGATCCTCATGCTGAGGAGGCCAAGTTTGATGCTACTGCTGCAGGTGAGGGAGAGCAACCTCCTCTGGCTCGTTCTATCAGAGGCCAGCTACGTCAGTTTGAGCAGGCCATGGTTTCCAGTTTTGATCGCTTGGAGGGCCGGATGGATATCTTTGATGCTCGGCTGACTAATCTTGAAACCTCCACCAACGCCCAGCTCACTGCCTTGGAGGCCTCTTCCAGCCGTATTGAGGAGTCTGTTGCTCAATCTTTCCAGCATATTGCTCAGATCTTGACTCTACTTCAGCTATAGCAGCCTCTACCGTCGTTGGATCAGTGATGCTTGTTTCTCTCTCTTTGGACAGTGTTTTGGACAGCATATTTTTTTTTCCTCTTCGCACAATGTTTTTTCTTTTGGTTTCCTTTTGTTTTGTTTGCCTTGTCTCCTGAACAAAAAGGGGGAGCAATTAGACTGTTAGCAATGTTACTGCTAGAATATTACATTTGCTTGCTACACTTACTTAGATAGTTCTGGGTATGGTTATTGAGATGCATTGAAATAGATAGCTTTGGATATTCTGTTGGCCATTATTGATTACTTCTATCTATTTATTTTGTTGATCTTATTTGGTTCCATAGTTTTGATTTGTATGATATTTTCCACAAATGGATTGTTCTAACTGTTTCTAAGTGTTTCTTCATTTCATCGGCTTTTGTGGTTTTGCAGTTTTTGTTTGTGTTAGGTCGGGCCTATTGATTGTGTTAATTAGTGTGTCTAGTGCGTGTGTTTGTTAAGGAAAAATTGTTAGAAAATTTTTTTCTGGGAATTGACAAATAGGAGATTGTTAGGACCCTACTTATTGCCAATTCCGCAAACAAGTTTGGGTTAATCAAGTTGTAATTTTTCCTCACTTTTTTGTCTTCCCGCTCGAGCGGGGAAAGTGGCGCTCAAGCGGCGTTTCCACCTTCTCAGTATTTTGGCTCGTCTGCAAAGAATACTGTGAGGTGTGATTTTATGCTCAAGCGTATATTCCTGTGCTCGAGCGTAGACCCTGGTTTAGAACACGCATATTAGTGTATCCGCTTGAGGGGCCATTCCTACGCTCGAATGGAGATCGCGTATTCTACTGCTATAAAACAACAATTTGCTCTGAATCTAGGGTACAGCTTCCAGATCTTCTTTGAGGGTTTTAGGGTTTTCTTCTAGGGCTATTTTGCTAGTTTTTGTTAATGTTTGATTGTGTATTAAAACTCACATGGTTTGACAAGCATACATCAAAGAGTTTGATTGTTTGAATGTTCTACTTCAAGAGTATTCTTCTTCAGTGGAATCCGAAGATTCAGGCGTGGAGTATTCGAAGGAGTTCGAAGTCGTGCGCAATCGTTGATTTGACGTGGATGTTGTGGATTCAACATCAATCTGATCAATTCCGAGACGAAGGTTGCAGTGAAAGAAATACAGATTGTTAAAGACAAATTATCAGAGTTTGGGTAATTTGGTTGGTTAATTTGTATTCTTTCTTTCTTTCATAGTTGGTTGATTAGTGATGTTTAACCCGTGATTTTTTAATCACAATTGAAGGTGTTCCAATTGTGATTTTTTCCACGTAAAAATCTATTGTGTTAATTAATTGATTTTGAAGCAACAATCTAAATCACTTTCATATGTGCTAGATGATTTAAAATGTCTATTTTAAGTGTTTGGGTATTGTTGTAATTAATCTACTCTAAATCACGAATTATTTAGGTTTTTCAGTGACATTTTTTTGAAACTAAAAAACTTATAGTGTTCCTCTCATTCAAAAATTAGATTCACTTTTTAGATCTAATAATGTAACAATACACTATCTTTGACACACAAAAGAAAAAGATGTAACAATTTATTAAAATATTCAAGACTTATGCTTCCCATAAACCGAAGCCCTCACCCGGAATAGGAACTAGGACCTTCGAAGGAGACCTAGTGACCCACCTACATCCCCTCCCTAACGCCACGAATAACCAAGATTTATCTTATTGCCATTCACGGAGCCCGAACTAGGAACATCTATGGCACCGGAACCGGATGCAGCGGCATCTCAATCAGGAACCAGTGATTCAGAAGCTAGCTTTTCACTCTTATATATTCTCTAATTATCAGTTAATTATTTAACTTACCTATTATTAGATCTAAAAATGATCTAAAATATGAATTTATACATTATTTTCCAAAGAGTTATCAACGAGTTCTACTTTCAATTGGGTTGGGCTTGAAAAGGGTGGAAGAGGGATGACTATGTCGTATTGTCTAGCTCGTCATCATTGAATCGATCCAAATGATAGCAATGTCTCGACCTCCAACATTAATGGTTTTTACTTTTTGTCATGGATTGTTTGCTTTTTTTTAATCTTTTTTTTCTCAGGAAACATATGCCTATAGAGAGATTTATGTGTAGATCTTAATAGATAGATTTAATATCTAATAAATTTTATGATAATTAATGACTTTTTTATCAAATAATATTAAAAAATGTCATTAATTCTTAATTTTCAGCGATAGTTTCAAAATTTTATCACAAAAAATGTTATTAATTATAAATTTTAGCAACAATTTAAAAAAATCGTCACAAAAAAAGTCACTAATTTTTAACTTTCAATGACAGTTTGACAAATTCGTTTCAAGAAAAATATCACTAATTTTAAGTTTTAGTAACAAATTATAAAAATTGTAATAAAAAAATACTAATTGTCAATTTTTAGCGACATGTAAAAAATCGTCACTAAAAATTATTTTTAACAAAAATTTTATTAAGATTTGTTTTCAATAAAACTTGATAAAAATTAAGTTCAACTATTAAGACCTATTGATAATTTACTCTTTAATTAATGGGCTTAGCCTAACAAAAGATTGTTTTGAGAAGTTAATTAAAAATTGATTTTTTAAAAATTTTTATATTAAAAAAAAAACGTATAAAAAAATAGAGAGTGACCCAAAATAAGTCATTTCCAAATTAGGCCAAAACAAAAAAAATAAAAATAAAATAAAATAAATAATAAAAATAATAATGGGCATTAAACTTGAAATTGGCCTAGTCATATCTACAGTCGGTTGCTGTGAACTAGGCTAGGGGGCAAAGGGCTTGAAGTTGAGGAAAATCGAAAACAAAGAAATGGCTTCTCCTTCTTCTACGACGAAGTTGCTTCAACTGAGAAGGCTTTCGAGAGCTCTCAAACCTCCCCTTCCTTGTTCCTCAATTCAAAGATCATATATTTATTCTTCTACGTACCTTCCGGAAGCTTCGAACTGTTCTCGCAGACCTACTCTCTCACCCCCTTCTAGAAGCTTCTGCTCTCGCCCTCTGAATCTCGAACACGAAGGCCCAGCCCCCATTGATTACAGGTGCGTACCCCAAGTTTTCTCAGCTACCAAACAGTTTATTAGGGCTTCGTAGTGGCACAGGTTTTGATTTGAGAGATGGGCATTTCATTCTGAAATTCTGTATGAATTTCGAATTCCAGTGTTGATAACAGAGAGACTAAAAGCTTTGTCGAACTAATTATCAATTTGTATCTTCTCTTGAAAATCTGATTGTTAGTGGTGAAGTACTGCGGAATTGCTAATGATGATTAATGTGATTACAGTTCTCTAGTGCAGGAGGATGAATTTCACAAGCTGGCTGATTCCACAATACACGACCTGCTAGAGAAATTAGAGGTGATATTTTGTGATGAAAATGCCTAATATTTTGTGTGTTTATTGTTACTGATTGGGCAACCTTTTGTGAAGGGTTCTAGCCTAGGTTAATGGGTAGTTTAAGAAATACCTGCTTGTTTTCACTCCAAAGCCCAATGGTGAATCATGTGAATTTCATGAATTCTCCTAGGCCAATTGTAGTCATATTAAGGCAGTGTTTGGATCATTGGATTTGGGTCGAGATTTGAAAGGAAAAGGAAAAAGGTAACCTTATTTTATTCACATTTTACCAACGTTCTCCATTTTCTTTTCCAAATCTCTACCCAAATTCATATCCAAACACAGCCTAAAGGATCCTTTTAGCTAACATAATCCATCCCTACATTCTTTCAGCTATCCCACCTTAACCAGCAGTGTTTTGCTTTTTCCACTAGTATTTTAAGAAGTGGATGTTTTAGTAATGATGTGCAAAATTATAATGGTGCAAAAGTTTTTGTTATTTTCCTTCATGCTGTATTTATGTGTTACATTCTTTTGAAATGTAATGGCAGTCACTGTCACTGTCACTGTGCTTTAACTATCCTCCATTTTGTTTCCTGGCAGGAATATGGGGACTCCGTTGATATTGATGGTTTTGACATTGATTATGGGGTGAGAATGATGATTATTGTTCGTATCATTTACCCTTTGAAGATAAATTGTGTTTGTTCTAACATAATTATGGTGTGGATTTGGCAGAACCAGGTTTTGACGGTGAAGCTTGGGACTCTGGGCACCTATGTGTTGAACAAACAAACACCAAATAGACAGATTTGGCTGTCTTCTCCAGTGAGGTAGTTACTTCTTACAGAATGAGTAGATGCCTCTGCCCTATTAGGCTCTATGTTGTTTAATGTCATTTATGTGTAGCTTTGCTATATAATATTTAAATTTGGGTTGAAGAAAGTTTATTTAGCACCTTCTGATGTTATCCTGCATAATGTGTGAAAAAACTTAATGTTCAAGATAAACTGAAGTTAGGATAAAAAATTAACATGCTTGACGTAAATTAAATATTTACCTTCATGTGAAGTACCATTTACATCCAAAAGGACTCCCACCCTGGAATTTAGAAGTACCCGTATTAGTTGTGGCATCAGCAGCATTCCAATAGTGCTAACTATTAGATTTGCAAATAGTTTAACCATGCCATTTTCTAAAATGGAAAAAATGGAGCTTAATGTGTTTAAAATAATAAGAGCACAAACCTATGTTTTTATTCATGCTTTGCCTCCATATCCATGTTTTAGTACCTTGGACTTAGTTCCTTAGATGCCACCCAGGCTAATACCTCTGTGCTTCCTCTTTATCTTAATCTTATTGTTTTCTCTTTCTTTTAAGGTGGGGAAGGAGAGTAGTAAATTACTAACTACAATGAAAAGTCTGTTGTAGAACAAACAGATAAATTTGCAGAAATCAAAGCATAGAACTAAAAGCATTTAGTTTTAGTTAAAGAACTGTTGTTTAGGCAAAGATTGAGTGATTTTATCAACACCATCAATTAGAAACAATCATATTGCATGCTAAAGGAGGGGGGAAATGATTGTCAAATTCTCTCAAAATATATTTTATTTTGAACTTCTGAGAAGAAACTAAACAGTAAGACTACTAGTTTGAATGTCTTGCAAATGTTCACAAAGTGAAATTTTGAAGGATTGAAAGAGGAATTTGTGAGGCCATTCACATTACTGAGGAATTTGCGATGCCAAAAGACACCTATCTTCTTTCTTTGCCCCACCTCTCGGCAATGATGTTCAAACTTTGATTAGAACAACCTTGTACTTGTTTTTCTTCGCCGGTCTAACAGATTATATTTCCTCATGTAGTGGTCCATCCAGGTTTGACTGGGATCAAGATGATCAAGCTTGGGTTTATAGGCGGACAAAAGCAAATTTGGTGGAAGTTTTAAAACATGAGTTGGAGCACTTGTGTGGTCAACCCATCAATGTCTTAAACTCTTGTAATTGCTGATTTATGATGTAAATTTCTTCTTTCGGATTTCATATTGGTGGTCTGTGATATGGTTATTGACTGGTTTGTATTGTTTGTGTTGCTGTTCTTTTTATTTATATTTACGTTAATAATGGAATTCCAATAATATATCCCCTTTTTGGATTCTATTTTACTAGTGTTTCACCCGTGTTATGCACGGATTGTATTTATAATTATATATATATATATATGTGAATTGTGATTTTTAAATTTTTTTTTTTTTTTGGCCTACAGAAAAAGAAATATAACAAATGCAACATATCTTCAATCAATTATTTTATGTTTGTTTTTATTCAAAATTTAAAAATAATGTATGGGCAAAATTTATAACTAAATTATGAAAAAATTTATTCCGAACGATATTTTTTTACTTCTATATAAATACTTCAAAAAATAAACCCGAAAAAAGTAATCAATATAAATATTATACATTAAGTAAGAAAATGTGGTTAACAATTATGCTTACATAAATTTACTATAGTTTTAATTTCAAATTATATATATAAAAAAAAATTATTTTAAAAAACATTTTATTTAGTTAGTACCAAATAGAATTTTCTTAACAAAAAGAAAAGTCATAAAATTTTGTTACAAATTTTCAAATATCTATTGTAAACATTCTAATCTATTTATTTATTTGTTTACTTGCTTGCTTTGGGAGTTTGATCTTTATTCTTTTCTCCTCATTATCGTATTGTTTTATTTATTTATCTTTTTCTTTATCTTGTTTGATTTTCACATGATACTTCTTTCAAAGTAAATCTTTTAGTGTATTAGTGAAAACAATATACACTTAAAATGTATAAAATTACAAAATATAGAAAAGAAAAAAAAAAAGTAAGTAATTGCCCAAAACTAAAACTACTTTAAGAAAAAATAAAAAACAAAAACAAAAATGAAATTGTTTGAAATAAAAAATCGTTTATTTATTTATTTATTAAATTTTAAAAATAAACTTTTAAAGAAAATAAAGAAAACTATATAAAAAATAAATAAATAAACTAAATAAAATATAATACAAAAAATAAATAAATTATAGGATTTTCAAGAAAACTCACAAACAAATTTTATAAAATTCTGTCTGTTCATATACTTTTTGTGTATTTATTGATTTATTTATTTATTTATTGGTCTTGAGAATTACATTGAAATAATTTACACTTTTTGCATTAGGTCCATCTAGCTTTAGCAAGCACAGATATAACAAATTTCATAACACAAAATACAAACAATTGTGAGATAGTATCTAAAAAAATGAAAGCAACGTTCAATGATGATGTAGAAACACACCTGACGTTTTAATTGGAAGTATAACTAGATAAATCGCTATAGAAAATAAAGATAACCTTTATTTTTATCACAACAATTACATACCTTAATATATAATTTTAATATCTCTTACTTTTCCACACGTCTAATTCTTTATCAATATTAGAATGAATGCATGAATAAATAAAAAAAGAACATTTGAGAAGACAAAGAGATATGGTTTTGAGACTTTTCAATTTCTGAATTCTACTAATTAATAATTATTAGGCTTCAATGGTCAGGCTTCAATGGTCGGATTTCTAATATTTGTTAGCCATTAAAATTGAGTTCTTTGGTTTCATCTATATTCACTTGATAATTTGAGAGTGGACACGTATCAAGTCTTTACACAAATACTTGGCACATTTTTTGAGCATTATTAATGAAATGCACAATGTAATTTTTTTTCTATTTTTTTTTTCACAATTGTAACCTATTATTTTTTAATAAGAATTTATATTTGTTTTAGATATTTTTTTCATATACTAATTATTTTTTACAGTGTAATTTTTTCTTTTTTTTTTCGCAATTGCAACCTATTATCTTTTAATAATAATTTATATTTTTTTTGGATATTTTTTTAATATAGAAATTATTTTTTTATATTTTAATGAAATACATAGTGTAATTTTTTTTCTTTTTTTTCCACAATTACAACATGTTATTTTTTAATAAAAATTTATATTTGTTTTAAATATTTTTTTAATATACAAATTATTTTTTACAGTGTAATTTTTTTCTTTTTTTCCGCAATTACAACATTTTATTTTTTAATAAAAAATTATATTTGTTTTAGATATTTTTTTAATATATAAATTATTTTTTTAAGATTTTTTATAAAAATAATTTAACAATTCCATCATTAACCATAATATATGGGAAAAGCTGAAAAGATGCAGTAGTAAGTATGAGAGAAGTTAAAAAGGCTTGTGAATTAAGAGAAGTTAATAAATACTGAGGGTTTTTCTAAAATAAAAAAAAATAAACAATTAAGATTAGAATATTAAAATTCTCACAAGGTTTATGGATTAAAAATTCCGTTTTTCTTATATATTATATAGTATAGATATAGATTGATAATATTATGAAAATAATCATGAAAGATTCTCCACCGTTAGATTATACATATAAAAAAATACCACACGCTAATTAAGAGATAAAAAATCTTCATGAAACATTTTATGATATTTTTTTCATGATTCCTATTATTCATCTTACTTAGAGCTAGCTATTAATTTGTTGAAAATGTTTGTACACTTCACGATTTATTTATTTAGTGAAGTAAATAAACATTAAGAGCACACAGTTCTAAGGTACGAGGAAAATGTTATAGAGTTTAAATTTTCTATCAAACAAATGATCAAATATGAGTGTGAATTCCTACATCTATGTGAGACATTTAATTATTTGTTTGATAAAAAATTTAGTATTCTTAATATTATCCAAAATATAAAACCTCAACAGGAACATTATTGATCGTTAATGCGAACTTACAAAAAAAGTAACTCAAGGGTTCCCTTTAGCTGCATAATCGGTGCTGAAACATCAGTGACTCCAACATTTCCAACATTGCATTTTGAACGAGCCAAATGAGATTTAATTATATGATTAATTTAATTTTTTTTGTATGAATGATCCGCCTTAGAAAACTTAAAAAATAAAATATTTAAATCATTAAAATGGATTCTAAGATGGGCTCAATAAGGCTGAACAATATCCTCCAATTGAGTTCAATAACTGAAAAAAATTTGCTCCCATTTGGAAATCCTACCACATATAAATCTCAATAACGTTTACTCCAAATTTTATTTAAATATATTAATATGTGATTTAAATTTAGGAAAACTACAAATCAGTGTAGTTTTTCACCCAAAAAAAAAATGAAATTAATGGAAAATTATATAAACATTAATAATTAAATTTATTAATTTATAAATATTTTGTTTAATTCCCACTTATGTGTAATTTTTCCTTAAATTTATTCTAGGTGAAAATTCTTTTACCCCTATTGTTTTGTTTTTAATAATAACTAATTAATGGGAAATATTAGAGCCCAAAGCACGGAGCTTTGAAATTCATAAACCAGATGCTGAGTCTGCAGACCAGTCCATGGTTAAGAAATAGGCAAAATTACAAATAAATGGAACATTAGAGAAATTATTGCACTATATGTAGAATTTTTTATGATACAATTTTGACATACAATAAGGACTTACACCACACACATAATTAAAATAACTACATCACTATAAAAATATAAATAATCTTTTATTGTCCTACTAGTGTGCAATTTCCCCTACAAAATAAACAAACTCCATAAAATCTGTGATTAGTTATAAACCAAGAGGACAGAGAAAGAGAGAACTTAGAAGATGGAAACAATTAGAAAAATATTTGGGAGCCTCACAAAGGAAGACCCTCACGACCCCTATTAATGTGTTTGAATTTTTTTTCTTTTATATTTTTGACAGTGACATGAATGGTCCAGATAGAGTTGTGAGAGTTGTGTTTTGTGAGAGTCTCTATCATTATTAAAAAAATTATTGATTGGCTCAAAATATCACATTGGCCCCGTTTGGTAGAGCTGTGAGAAAGTGATTATAATTTATAGTTTAACAGTTTATAGCTTATAACTGTGAACATAAGCTGATTTTTGACTTATAAATTAAGTTTCTCCTCTCCCACTCAAAGAATAAGTTGATTTTTGACTTACAAAAAGCTATAAACTGTATTGTTAAGCCGAACCAAATACATCAAAATAGCTTAAATTAAGCTAAAAGCTGAAATAAACGGAAATAAGCCTTACCAAACTAATCACAAACTCTTACACCTTCTCATATTTCTAATTACTCAATATAAAATAGCATGTCTCATCTCTCTCACCCATCAAAATAGACTTAGAACACCACCGGGCTGTCTCAACTAACGAATAACCTCTCAGAAGATGGAGGGAAGGTGTGAAGTGAGAGACAGGAAGCGCAGAAAGTAGTATTAGTGATTTTGAGTGGAAATAAAAATAAAATAAAATAAAATAAAAAAGATAAATTATAAATACACCTCTTAATATTTGATTAAAATACGAATTGTCTCTTATAATTTTAAAAATTACATTCCACCTTTGGAGATTTTTAATTCCATAACAATCGCCACTTTTATTAATAAATTATCAAATCAATCAACAGTTTTTAAAGATGTTAGAAATATATTTCAATTAATAATTTAAGTAGTTTTATTATTGTATAGGAAAGTCATTATGAATTTTATTTTTAGTAGAGGCCGATTTTTTGATCGGGTGAGCGGGGGTGCTCATTATTGACATTCCCCTTTCATACCTAAGGTTCCGAGCCAAACATCCTTGGTTACGACGAACAGTGGCCTTGGCACTGAGTCATGAGTTTCCTAATTTCCCAAAATATTAGGTGGCGACTCTGAGATCTGATGACGCAGTCCATTTTTGACAAAATTGTAATAAAATGGATTTTCAATAAAAGTTGCCAAATCTGGACTCTCATCTACGTTTCACATTGCACTCGTGAGACTTGATATCAAAGAGATCTCGGGAGTCCGAACTGTTTAACCTGCGCGGGTACCCCCCGGGCATGTTACATACGTAAATAATTATAATCACGGTACATAACATAACATAACATAACAGGGGTCACTGAAGTGACAATCAAAACAGAGGTCAATGGATTCATGACAAACAGAGGACCATAAGGTGGCCAAACAGGGGCCAATGGTTTATTTAAGTCCCCTAAAACGTGGAACTCCCGTGGTGGTACTTACAGAACATAATTGTTTATAAAATCTTTGTCAAATAATTTCTAAAATTTAAACAACATATCCGTGGATTTCAATTTAAGCAAATAAGGTTCAGAAAATAATTCACGTAATTAAAACATTAATGTAACCATAAAACATTATATAAAATAAATTGTGGTGACTCAAAACATTCGTAAAATATATTATGGTAACTCAAGACATATAGAAAATATATTATGATAACTCAAGGTGTAATATAACTCACATAAATATTGACCCTTAGCCTTCACTTTTCTATTATTAACTCGTTAAACCCCATATGTATATTTCTTCCAAAGCTTGGTGATCACGGCCATAGAATCCTATACTATTTATAGGGAGAGTGTGTGATCTCTATGTCGCACGTTTTGCACTACTCTACAGGTGTCAATTGCCCAGTTCCTATTTGTCCCCTTAGGTAGGTGACTCATGCAAGCTATATGCTTGCTTATTCACCATCCTAATATCGAATGGTGATAAGCCATCATTTTTTATTTTTTATTTTAAATTTAAATAATTAAGGTGCTACATTTCTCCTCTCCTTAAAAAAACTTTATCTCCAAACTTGACATACCTTGGTTTTCGAAGAGGTGTGGGTATTTGGCTCGCATTTGACTTTCAATTTTCCACGTTACTTCTTCGACACGATGGTTTCTCCATAAGACTTTTACAAGAAGTATAGTCTTGTTTCGAAGGACTTGATCACGACGATCAAGAATCTGTACACGTTGCTCTTCATAAGAGAGGTCTCCTTGAACTTCCAAGTTCTCATAATCGACAACATGCTCTGGATCTCGAAGATATCAACGAAGCATCGAAACGTGAAATACATTGTGGACATTGGACAATTCGGGTGGAAGCGTAAGGCGATATGCCACAGGACCAATCCTTTCGAGTATCTCGAATGGCCCGATGTAACGTGAGTTTAACTTTCCTAATTTTCCAAATCAGATAACCCCTCTTGTTTGTGAGATCTTTAGGAACACATGATCTCCCATTTGAAATTCTAAGTCCCGTCTCCGTGTATCTGCATAGCTTTTCTAGCGACTCTGGGCAGTGTGAATTCGCTGTTAGATGAGTTGAATTTTATCACTTGTGATTTGCACGATTTCGAGGCCTACTAACTTCCTATCTCCGACTTTCGTCCAACATAGTGGTGATCGACATCTCTTTCCATACAGTGCCTCGTACGGTATCATTCCAATGCTTGCATGGTAGCTATTATTATAGGCAAACTCCACCAAAGGCAGGTAATCATCTCAATTACCTTTGAGGTCTAGCACACACACACATAACATATCTTCCAAAGTTTGGATCGTTCTTTCAGATTACCCATCGGTTTGTGGGTGATAAGCCGTACTAAACTTCAGAGTAGTTTCCAAAGCTTCCTGCAATTTGTTCCAGAAGTGAGACACAAAGCGGGAGTCTCTATCGGATACGATTGAAACTAGGATGCCGTGCAAACGAATGATTTCCTTAATGTATAGAGTGGCGAACTTAGAGAGGGTGTACATGATTCTGATTGGTAGAAAATGTGCCGACTTCGTCAATTGATCTATGATAACCCATATTGCATCATTCTTCGAGACTAATTGCAGTAGCCCAACCACGAAGTCCACAGTAATATGCTTCCATTTCCATTCAGAAATAGGGAGTGGTTGCAACATTCCTGTAGGTCTCTAGTGTTCTGCTTTAACCCGTTGACAATGCAGGCATTTGGAGACGTGGCTTGCTATGTCTTTCTTCATTCCTGTCCACCAAAAGCGTTCCTTCAGATCGTAATACATCTGCGTATTGCCAGATTGAATTGTAAAGCACAAGCTATGAGCTTCTACCAATAGTTTTTTCTTGAGTTTTGGAACGTCGGATACACAAATTCGATTCCAAAATTTTAGCATCCCATTGCTCATCGTAAAGTCAGGATCGAGCGTGCTTCTTTACTCCTCGTACTTTTTCTTCAAAATTTTGTCTTCACATTAGCAGACTCTGATTTCTTCAATTAACTCGGATTCCACGATTATGTTGGCGAGAATCCCATTGATCTTGTGGGGAACGAAGGTACATGCCAAACTTTTGGTCATCTTTCGACTCAATGCGTCTGCTACTACGTTAGCTTTGCCGGGGTGGTGATGGATTTTTATATCGTAATCTTTCATGAATTCTAGCCATCGTCGTTGCCTCATATTCAGCTCCTTCTGTGTAAACAGATATTTGAGACTCTTGTAATCTATGTAAATTTCACAGGTTACTCCGTAGAGATAATGACCCCAAATTTTGAGAGCAAAGATTACTGCAGCTAATTCCAGATCGTGGGTCGTGTAGTTTTTCTCGTGAGTTTTTAGTTGACGTGAGGCATATGCAATGACCTTCCCATTTTGCATAAGAATGCAACCCAAACCATTGTATTAGAAGCAGTCACGAGTCTGTTCTTCAATTCTTGGAAGCAATGTTCCTGCTTCTGAGTTAGCTGGGTCGAGGGTGATGCTATTTTCGAGAAATCTTGCACGAAGCGCCGGTAATAGCCGGCTAAACCTAAGAAGCTTCGAATCTCGGACACGTTAGTAGGTCATGGCCAATCTACAATTGCTGCAACCTTTTGGGGGTCAACTGAGATGCCATCTTTGTTAATGACGTGACCGAGAAAGTGTACACTAGTGATCTAGAATTCGCATTTCTTTAACTTGGCATAAAGCTTGTGATCATGTAGCGTTTGTAGAATCGTTCGTAAGTGTTGTTCATGGTCCACCGGTGACTTGGAGTATATGAGAATGTCGTCAATAAAGACGATGACGAACTCATCCAGATAGGGTTTGAACACTCGATTCATGAGATCCATGAAGGCTGTTGAAGTATTTATGACGCCAAATGGCATAAAGAGAAACTCGTAGTGCCCATAACGAGTTTTGAAGGCAGTCTTTTCGATGTTTTCCGTTTTGACTTTTAGTTGATGGTAGCCGGAACACAAGTCAATTTTTTAGAATACTTGGGCGCCTTGCAATTGGTCGAACAAGTCATCAATTCGTGGCAGAGGATACTGATTTTTTATGGTGACTTTGTTCAACTCCCGGTAATCGATTCATAACCTCATCGTAACATCCTTTTTTTGTACGAATAGTACTAGAGCTCCCCATAGTGAGGTACTTGGTCGAATGAAACCTTTGTCCAATAGTTCCTGGAATTGAGTCTTTAACTCTTTTAATTCTGTCCTGGACATGCGATAAGGGGCTTTTGAGATTCGTTGTGTATTAGGTTGGGTTTCAATGGTGAATTCGATTTCTCAGTCAACCGGGGTGCCAGATAGGTCTTCAAGAAATACACCGAGAATTCTCGAACTACAGGGGTTGCATCAAGTATGGGGGCCTCTTGTTGAGTATCGATCACATAACAGATACAACTACAACAACCCTTTCGTAGAAGCCGTTGGGCTGTCATGAAAGATATAACACATGAAGGGAGAGAGATTCCAGTTCCTTCGAAGACAAGCTCGAGTTGGTTTGGTGACCGGAGGAAAACCTTTTTGGCTTCACAATCAATAGAGGTGTGGTTGACAGCTAACCAATCCATACCTAAGATCACATCAAAGGTACTAATGCAAAGGGGAATCAAGTCTACGTGTAAAGTTTTCCCTTTTAAGGATACAGTACAAGATTTGTACACATCAATACTAAGGGCGGAGTTTCTAGAAAGAAAATACACAGATAGTATGTATCCTAAGGGTTCGGATGTTGATGCCAACTTGGTAGCAAAGCGTGGTGTAACAAAAGAATGAGTTGAACCAGAGTCAAAGAGAACATGGGCTAAGTGACCACAAACAGAAAGTGTACCTAATACAACATTCTCTGTAACTTCTGGATTTTCAAGCACCAGGGCAAAGGCTCTTCCTTGGTGTTTTTGGTTCTTCCTCACTCCTCCAGATACCGCGGGTTTTCGGACTGGTTCAGAGGGGCCGGCTGGGGACTGGTAAACTTTGGACAATCTCTTAGCAAGTGGCCAACTTGGCCACATCTAAAGCATGCTCCCGGGTCTCGACGGCATTGTCCCCAATGAATCCTTTCACAAGTAAAGCAAGTTAGAATGGTGCCACCTCTGAGATTTGTAGAACCTTGATTGCTTGAACTGGTTGTACCCGTATTTATCCTCTTGGGAGGCACAACACCAGGTCTTTTGTTATGTCTTTCCAAAAATCGCTTCCTTTGGCTTGGTTCCCCAGAGCGCAAGGCTTTAATCCCTTTTTCCGTAATGTATGCTCGATCCATTACCTCCAAATAGGTTGGTAGTTTCAAAACCTCCAACCTGTCCTTGATTAGCATCCAATCCTGCTTCGAATTTTCTGGTTTTTCGAGCTTCGGTGGAGATGACGTATGTTGCAAATCGAGCCAGTTGTGTGAACTTGCTCTCGTATTCAGCCACCGTCATGGTTCCTTGCCTTAGATGTATGAATTCTGCCGCCTTTTGTTCCCGCAGCGAATTTGGAAAGTATTTTTTATAGAATACCTCCAAGAATCTTGCCCAAGTCATAATATCTTCTTTCTCCAGGGTAAGAAGCCACCATTCTTGTGCATCATCTTTGAAAGTGAATGTAGCAAAAGTCACATTCTGTCTTTCTGTGCAAGGTAGCACACAGAAAATTTTCTCCATATCTCTGACCTAAGCTTCTGCCACTAATGGGTTTGTACTTCTAATAAATATGGTAGGTTTGAAGTCTTGGAACTGTTTTATTGTAGTTGGCTCTTTTTGTCGTTCAGGCATTCCGTTACTTATATTGGTTTGTAAGGCTCGCAAAAAACTAGTAACTGCTCTTTTCATAATTTGCTCCATTGGGTCGGTACCGCTGACCGATGATCCGGTTCTATTTCCATCATTAGCCATTACTACAAGGTGAAAACGATTAGTGAACTTCCTTCTTTTGTTTTGAACCACTTAGTATACATTTAATTATCTATGATTCACAAAATACTATAACAATACATATATCATTTTTTTTCTTATGCAAAAGAAAACATATTAGTACAACGTACTTAAAATACAGTCAAGAGTTAGTGTCTAATCCTATTAATACAAAAACAGAAGAATTAGACTAATCATGGTCAGGTCACCAAAAAAAAAAAAAAGGATCTCCTGGTCAAATGTTTAGAAAGGACCATTAGGCCACCATGAGAACTGGCTCTGGAAAATTGGCCTATGAAATAACCCCGGGAACTCACTTTGTATGAGGGGCTCAAACTTCTACCCACTGAGCTCTACTCTAAAGCACCGCCATACTACCCGGACCATGTAGACAGGAATACCGTGATCATAACCCCAAAACTCCTGTCCGAAAATCCACACCGGTATCTCCAAGTATGATACACTGTTAGTGAAGCTCACAACTAGGGTGTGGACAATGTGTTGTGGAGGAGGTGTCATAGTACGAATGTGGTTGCTAGGATATACGTGTCCCCTCCTCTCTACAAAGCCTAGGGGTAGAGGTACGACTAGAAAATGCAGTTATCCTAGGTCTGGAGTAAGACCAACAACGTGGGTCGGCCCTATGTACCTCTTACAAGTGCTGCCTTGGCTAAGCCTCCAAAATAAGAAATCCTCATCGGGGTCGGCCTGTAAATATACTAGTCGCCCCATGAGTTGGTCAAGTGTCGGGTGGGCTTGCCTGCTAAAGCTCTCCGAATCACCCCAGCCTTCTAATAAGTTTGGGACAAGATGAGCTCCTGGGGGCTCGAACCAAAATAACTCTATAAGGTTGGTCATTTCCTACAATACAGGAAAACTTAGCCTAGACATTATAACATGGTTTAGTTGTGTTAGACATACCAAATAATATCAAATAATACAAAGTTAAATTTTTTTTGAAATAATTTTCAATTCGAATAATATGAATTTCAAATAATGTGTAACTGTACAAAAAAATTTAACAACATATACTAATTTTATTTAGAGAAAAGAAACCATTACTCTGATATCACTTTTGTCACGACCCAAACTTGGTACCCAAAGGCTCAGCGTCACAACAAGATAAAAATAAAATAATTCTAATAATTTTGTAGTCGTAGCGCAAGCAGATAAATTAAATAAATTAAAATAAAATAATTGGATACCAAATGTTTATTAAAAGGAAACAAACATAGTCATTTGAGCTTTTATTTTATTCTAGGTGTCCAATTAGAAATACAGATAGTACAAAAAAAGAAAATACTATGGTTTATCTCCCATCTTGATCTTGCTAAGTCTCGTCACTTGAAAGTGGTAACAGCTATAAGCACATAGCAGAGTGAGAAATATTATACTGTGAATATAGGGGCACAAAATAGCCATGGATAGTTATTTAAGTTAAAATATTAACATAATTTAAGTTGAATAAACAAATCATTTAAGTGGCAGAAACTGAAATAAAAATTATGTAAATAACTATAATCACAGTATAGAACATAACATAACAGAACAGGGGCCACTAGAGTGACAATCAAGATAGGGGGTCAATGGATCTATGACAAACAGAGGACTATAAGGTGGCCAAACATGGGCCAATGATTTATTTAAGTCCCCCAAGGTATGGGACTTCCGTGGTGGTACTTACAAAACATAATTGTTTATAAAATATTTATCAAATAATTTTTAAAATTTAAACAATTTAAATAAACATATCCATGGGTTTCAATTTAAGCAAATAAGGTTTAGAAAATAATCCACGTAATTGAAATATTAACATAACCATAAAACATTATATAAAATAAATTGTGGTGACTCAAAATATTCGTAAAATATATTATGGTAACTCAAGACATATAGAAAACATATTATGATAACTCAAGGTATAATATAACTCACATAAATATTGACTCTTAACCTTTACTTTCCTATTATTGACTCGTTAAACCCATTTGTGTATTTCTTCCAAAGCTTGGTGATCACGGCCATAGAATCCTGTACTATTTATAGGGAGAGTGTGTGATTTCTATGTGGCACGTTTTGCACTACAGTTCTGATACAGAGCACTAAAAGACCAGCTCTAAAAAGAGCTCTAAACAGGTGGCATTCAATGTGTGAGAATGAAACACATTTGCATATACAGTGCGTGTGTTTCATGCATTGTGTTATAAAAAATAAAAAAAAAAAAAGAAAGAAAGAAAGAAATTCCCGCTCAAATGTAAAAAAGAAGCTTAGATCTAGATTATGTTCTAATTTGAGGCTGTATTCCAGCTCTAGATATCTCCTCCACTGTCCCTCGCCTCCACCGTCCAGCGTTTGCCCTCTCCTCCACCGTCTCTCTTGTCAACCATCTGGCGTTTGTCCTCTCCTCCACCATTCGGCTTTTGATATTTCCTTCGGCATTTGCAGATCTATCCACCGTTCGTCTCTTCCACCGTCCGACGTCTTCTCCCTCTTCTATCGTTCGGCGTCTTCGTCGGACATGGACTTCGACGTTCCTTCTGGTCAGTTTTTGTCTCTGTTTGTTGTCCTTCTCTTTCTATACTTATACTTACATATATATATATATATATATAATAGGATTTTAAGAATGATTTTCGTAGCTGTATTCTGTTTAGAGAGCTATTCTGTAATGAAATACATAGATTCAGTCACTAATTCACTTGGTCAAAAAAGTGTACTTTAATCATCCTTCACTCTCCATAACCTACAGTTATCTCCCTTGCACCTCAACCTGAAGGTATAATAAAAAAGAATGTTCAACTTAATTATCACAATCTTGAGAAGAAGGAAAAAAGAAAAAGAAAAAGAGCATTTTGTGCAGTGGGTATTTAATTGTCTTTCACTATAATTTTTCTACAAGTTATAGGTTTCTAACTTTCAGCTTAAATATTGATTCCATTAGTGTTTGTTTTATATTGCTCAGTTCCTTTCCATGATTTAAGACTTAAATGAAACTGCCACCAAAATGCTATTAGTGTTATCTATTGCTCAGTTCTGTTTTCTCGTTATACATATATGTGTGTGTCTATTTAAATGCACATAACATATTAATAACTGCATTATTTACAAATTAATAGCAGATTAATTTTTGAACAAATTAATAACAGAGTAATAACAGATTATTGTATTAGTTTATTAATCTATTAAATCATTATTTACAGATTAATTTTTGAACAAATTAATAACAGAGTTATAACAGATTATTGTATTAGTCTATTAATCTATTAAATTATTTGATTTCAGTTTAATTTATGAATGAGCAGAAATGGAGATTGATTCAAATAGAGGGTACAAATGCATCAAAATGACCTACACTAGCTTTGGGGATGATTTCAATGCAAAGGTCTATGAGAACTCAACAATCCATGAGTGAAATTTATGGAGCCGTACCGTCTTCTTTTGTTGACTTGAATGTACAAATAGACCGAAATCACTCTCGTTTTCGTTAGTTGGAAACATGTAATTTAATGCATTTTATGTGATTTGGTTCTAGACTTCATTTTGTACTGGGAGTAATTTAATGCATCTTTGTTTGTTAGTTGATGGAGCTTAATTTATGTAATTTTAATGCATTTTGGTGCTTTTCATGGTACACCGGCTTTGTGTGTTACTAATGGTTAAGCAAAAGGACCTATGAAACTGTGAAGAAATTTGAAGAATTTTGGTGTTCAAAATTTGTTAACAGATTGTGTTCAAATTTGTTGAAGAAATTTGTGTTCAAAATTTGTGAGTTACTAATGGTATAGATTATTGACAGGGTGGTGGAAATTTGAAGAATTTTGTTTCAAAATTTGTTGACAAATTGTGTTCAAATCTGTTGACAGATTGTGCTCAAATTGTGTTCAAATCTGTTGAAGAAATTTGTCAAAATTTGTCAAAAAATTTGTGTTCAAAATCTGTCAAAATCTGTCAACAACTTGTGTTCAAATAGACAAACAGATAAACAGAATCTGTGTTCAAAATCTGTGAACAATCTGTGTTCAAATAGACAAACAGATAAACAGAATCGGTGTTCAAAATTTGTCAACAATCTGTTCCAATAAGATAACTTAGAAAGTTCCAATTAGATAACTATGCAAATTATGCCAATCAACTTCAAAAAGAAAAAAACAATCCATACGATTACATCTTCATACTTTTCAAAAAAACACTGTAATATATCATAAATGTTCATACATATCATCTATTTCTACTTTTAACTTGCATAAAAATTGTTACATCTTCATGATTAATACAACACCAATTACAACCAACATGAAGATTCCATAAATACAACATCAACTACGATTTATGTCTGTTTGCAATTTTTGCATCTGCGTGTTCTGAAATTGAAGTTGTTCGCTTTGAAATCGAAGTTCGCTCATACTTCGAAGTTGTTCGGTGACAGTTGGTATATTGGCCATTTGTACTTGTCCTTCATTTCTACATTGTGAATTTGTAGGCAAGCACCATCTAATAACAACATCAACAACAACAAATTGCTTCTCAAATAATACATGAAATGTGATCTATAGTAAACCTCAACAATATAAATTCTATGTTTATGGCATACAATAAAAATTCTATGGCAAATTGTATTTTCTTTTTTCAATTTGTGATAGATTCTACAACAACAGACTTCAATTTTGTTTTTTTTTTCTTCTATAACAACATATACGGAATGTGCCCTCAATAAATCATATATGAAATAGGATATTGTTACAAGTGCCCCAAGGAAACTAGTTAACAAAGCTTAAAATGATTGTACATATTTTATAATACATACTTCTATAATATAAAATAATTTTTTTAAAAATGTACAACCATTTCAAGCAACTTAAGAAGTGCTCTTAGGGTACTAGTTAACAAAATCTTAAGAAATATGCTTTCATACCACAGGAATTCAGAAAGAAATGAAAAGGGATTTATTTGAGAAAAGAACAAGAAAAAAAAGAGTTAAAAATGTAATGCAATACTTTGAACAGCCTCACCCATCATACCTTATCATCATTTAGTCCAGCATCCTCAAATGCAGAGAAAGCATCTGCAGACAATACCTCTGCCACTGCAAAATTTGAATATTAGCTATAAAAATATAATACAAACAAAATAAAGCTTCAATTGACAGTATATCTTAGTCAAAGAGAGGTCACATAGTAAAACAATTTCTATCTCAGTGAGCAAGTACAAACCAGGTTTTAGTAAACGTTTCTTAACAAACAACAAATATAAACAGAATTGAAAGAATGACTGTGCAAAGTGAAAATAATTAAGAAAGAAGAGAGCGTAAACAATAACTAAGTAAAAAAAATATCTGGCCAAGAAAAAAAGCAACCCAAGAAAAAAACAAAGTTAGATATAAGACAATTCAGAAACAAATACCTTGTAACTATAGTATCCAGCAGTGTATCCACCTGATAACAAAGAACATCCACACCACAGAAGAGTAATAAGTCACCCAAAAAAAAAAAGAAAAGAAAATGAACAATTTTCTCACAAATTTTAAACTCTACAACAACAACACATTTCAATTTTCTTTTTCTTTTTTTCCCTTACAAAAAACCCTAAAAAAAAAAATCCAAAATTCTACAACAACAACAACAGATTTAACTTTTCTTTTTTTTTCCCCTTAAAAAAATCCTTAAAAAAAACCTAATTCTACAACAACAACAGATTTCAATTTGTAGTTATATACATATAGGTTGGAGTTGCTGGTTCAGGTCAGAGACAGAATCGGGCTGGTCGGAATGAGAGAGTCGAGAGAAGACAGATCTGTCAACAAAAGACAGAGTGTCGACAGAAGAGAGTCCGGCGGGACTGAGCGGCAAGAAGTGAGTCAGGCGAGAGACTCGATCGTCGGAGAGAGAGACTTAACTCGATCGTCGAATGGAGAGAGGCTCGGTCGATGACAGCCTCGGTCAGGTCAAAGATAGAGAAGCGAGAGAGAGAGAAGAGAATGAATGAGCAAATAGAGATAGAGAGAGAGTGAAAAGTCAGAAAATTATACTCACAAAATGATTTTGAAATTTGAAATGAATGAGAAAGAAAGAGAAAAGGGCAAGTTAACCATAGGGGCCAACAGTGGTTGCCGCGTCGGCACCATGTCATTAGAGCTACTTTAGAGCAAGAAGTTTAGTGGTCCGAAACATTATTGTTTGCCCTACTCTATAGGGGTCAATTGCCCAGTTCCTATTTGTCCCTATATGCTTGCTTATTCACCTAAGCTATATGCTTGCTTATTCACCATCCTATATTCACCATCCTATACATTAGGATGGTGATAAGCCATTGTTTTTTTTTTTTTTTTTTAAAAAATTAAAATGATAAGCCATCTTTTCTTTTCTTTTGTGTTTTTTTTTTAAAAAAAATTAAACAATTATGGTGTCACACTTAGGTTCAGGTTGGAGTTGGGCTAAGGGGGGATTCATTTGAGAATTAGAGGATTCCGAAGGTAAAAGATTTATTACAAGAGATTCAATAATATCCTCCATTCAAACTGGACTACAAAAAATTAATTAGAATGAAACAAATTAAGATCAAAGAACAGATTACTAAATAACAGAGTAAGTAACTAACAAATTCAATTTCACCTACTACATCACCCTCTAAATAAAATTCAATAATAGAAAACTCCAAAAAAAAAAAATTAAAAAATCTAAACAGATTCAATTAATAAATAACAGAGTAAGTAACTAACAAATTCAATTTCATCTACTACATCACCCTCTAAATATAATTCAATAATAGAAAACTCCAAAAAAAAAAAAAAATTAAAAAAATCTAAACAGATTCAATTGCAAATTCAATTAAACAGAATCTAAACAGATTCAATTCAGATTAAATTTCCAATTCTAAAATTCAATTGAAATTCAATAACAGAATCTAAACAGATTCAACAACAGATTCAACTATATGAAGAAATAAAATAGCTAGTTTAAAAAATAAATAAACAAATAAACTCAAGATATATTGCTACAAATCTGATTGCATAGCCAAAAAAAATTCAGATTCAGTTTTAGACACCACATCACCCTCTAAATAAAATTCAATAATAGAAAACTCTCAAAAAAATTGAAAATACTAAACATATTCAATTTCTGATTCAATTAAACAGAATCTAAATAGATTCAATTTAGATTCAATTTCTATTTCTAAAATTCAATAACAGAATCTAAACAGATTCAATAATAGATTCAACTATATAAAGAAATAAAATAGCTAGTTTAAAAAATAAATAAACTCAAGATCTATTGCTACAGATCTAATTGCATAACAAAAAAAAAATCAAAGACCGTGGAGAAAGAGACAGACAGATCTATTTGCCTAAAAAACAACATCAAAGATCGGGAAGAGAAAGAGACAGAGAGATAAAGACAAAGGCCCTGTTTGGTATAGCTTAATTTAAGCTATTTTGATGTGTTTGGTTTAGCTTAACAATACAGCTTATGGCTTTTTGTAAGTCAGAAATTAACTTATTCTTTGAGTAGGGCAGGAGAAGCTTAATTTATAAGTCAGAAATCGGCTTATGTTCATAGTTATAAGCTATAAGCACTTTCCCACAGTTCTACCAAACAGGGCCAAAGAGACGTTTACTTGAGAGTTGTCGAAGAGAGTAAGAGAGTCAATATTGCGAAGGTCGATCGGTCGCTTCGCTGGTCACCACAGAGAGAGAAAGAGATGAAAGAATGAGAGAGAGAGTGAGATGAAGAGAGAGGCTGCGCATAAAGAGAGACAGATTTGATTGCCTAAAAAAAAAAATCAGAGATTAGGGAGAGGGAGAGACAAAGACAGAGAGACGCTTACCTGAGAGTTGCCGGAGAGAGAGAGAGTGGATCTTGTGAAGGGCAATCGGACACTCACTTCGCTGGTTCTGGTCGCCACAGAGAGAGAGAGAGACGAAAGAATGAGAGAGATAGGAAATGGAAGAACGAGAGAGAAGAAGAGAGCTGTGCAGATTAGGATTAGGGTTTGGTTTGTTTGGTCAAAACAAAAATATCTAGGATAAATCATAGATGAACAGTCCAGGTTTTTTAAATAAAAAAATTTATATATTCTAAGTGCGGCAGATTGTGGCGGGTGCGGTTAAAACCCGCAACTCGAAAACTTGTTATATTTCAAACCGCACCCTATTCTATTGTATTTGCGAAACCGCCCATACATGTGCAAGTCGGATCGGGTAGGATGGGTTGTACGGGTCGGATAACCCTATGCCCAACCCTAGTATTGAGTAGTACAAGTGAAAATAATAAAAATATTAGAAATTTAAATGAATTATCTAATATTTTATATAATATTCAAATCAAACATGATTGGTGCCCCGAATATGGGGGCATTAATGCCCCGAAATTGCCTAAAATGGAAAAACAGAAAAACAGTCAAGGCAAAAGAAAAAGAAAAAAAAAAAAAAAAAAAAACCCAAAAATGAAAATTTCAGGACTTTAGTGCTACACTTTTTCGAGCTAAAAAGTTTTTCCCTATTCAAATATATATGAGTTTACACCTATGTAAATATTGTATAATATATTTGATAATCTTTTTAATATTCCTAGCCTATCATGTTTTAAAATTTTATTTTAATAACAAGTGAAAAGAATGATTGGTAAAAGATGATTTTTTTACTGTTACAGATATTATTCGGAACTAGTTGGAGGTAATGATCAAAGGTTGTGGACGGTATTGTGGCCAACCGCCTAAGTTGATGGCCAAGAGTGATTGTTCCTGACGGAACATGGAAGTAGTTGTCGAAAGCGGTCATCGATTGTTGCACCTGATGACGACAGCCTAATGTAGTGGTTGAAGGAGAAGGAAGAAAGAGAAATGAATGGAACAAAAAAAAAAAAAAAAAATTCTGAACAAGTTAAACTAACTTTTTTATGATTACAAAAATTTGGTAAATTTTAAAAACTATTTACAAGTTTTTGAAAACAAAAATATAAATATCAAACAAGTTTCTGTTTGCAATTTTAAAAAATTCTATAAATATAAACAAAAAATTATAAATACAAACATTATCAAACAAACTCATGTTTTTAAGTTTAATTTCAAAAGTTTACGGATTTAAAAATTTATTTAAATTTGATTTATTTACTTTTATTTTTAAACCAATCTCAAATCACCATTAATTGAATGGATTTCATTAATTTGTTTTTACCATGTCTTTAAGTTCAAGTACGATTTAAAAACATAATAAACATTAAAAGACAATTTAAACACTTTACTTGTTTACCTAATAAATTTTAAAATAATTTTTTTTATGATTTAAGTACGAATCGTAATTCAATTTCCAACTCTAGCTAAACCAATTTTCATTTCAGACTAATCATGTTCCATACACAGAAAAGAATAACACATGAGATGAGATACCAACCACTCAATAATGATGATAAAATGGAACCTTAAATCATACTTGATCCTATGTGGCTAGGATCAAAACTGACATAATAGTGATTCTGAATCATTGAATAATTACTCTCAAAATAAGAATTTATATAATAAAGCAGTTGATTTTTGAATTTATCCTATACACATTTATTTTACTAGGACATTTGGACGGTTTAAATTTATTCAAATTATAAAATAACAGCTGAAATATATTTTTTTAAAAATATCCTACATGTACATTTTCTATTTTTTCGCTTCTCTCTCTAACTTTTTACTTTTCTCGCCCATCCTTCCATGATCCGATGATACCACCTTCCTCTCTATTTTCTTTTTATTTTCTCTTATTTTTATTTTTCTCTCTATTTGTTTATTTTTTTTATTTTATTCTTTTTGCTCACTTATTTTTATTCATATTATAGGGAAAAGTCTACGATCCCATAATTAGGAGCCAGATTTTACTGTGTGTAGTGGAGATTAAATTAATGAATTTTATAGTCAACAAATTAAATGAATTTGAACCATTATTATTTTTAAATATATTAAACACCTGATAGACTTCATAAATTTAGACATTATATAAATTTTCAACATATTTTAATAAAGCAAGATGGTTTTTGAATTTTTAACATATTTTTGTCCTATTAGAACATTTGGATGACTAAGATCTGTTTAAATTATAAAACAATGGCTGAGATATATTTTTCCAAAAAATATCTTATATATACATTTTCTACTTTCCCGCTTCTCTCTCTCTTACTTTTTCCTGTTCTCACCCATCCTTCCATGATCCCACCTTCCTCTCTCTTTTCTTTTTATTTTTTTATTTTCTTCCGTTTTATTTTTCTCTCTATTTATTTATTATTTTTATTTTCTTCTTTTTGTTCAATATATTTTACACATATTTTTATATAATGTGTGTATACCCGTAATATACTAGGACATTATGGATATACATACAATTTTTATATAATTATATAAGCAAATATAATATTATATGTATGTCCGTAAAAATTATATGTATGCCAGGCACATCTATCCATCTAGTTATATATTATATAAGCAAAAGTAAGTTTTCGTGATAAATTTTGTGAAAATTTTAAAATTTTATAATAAATTTGTAATTTTATTAAATTAAAAAATAAATTTAAATAAAATTAAAATTATAATTATATTTTAATCTTAATATTATTTATACAGTACCCTCGGGAGAAAACATCCACTAAACCTATCATAATTGAAACTTCCTCAACCACAATCTTGTAAAAGTAGTCTACGCCATATATTTGATTTTTATTAATACAAGAACGATTAAACAATGTGGTGAAACTTCCTCAACCACAATCTTGTAAAAGTAGTCTACGCTATGTATTTGATTTTTTAATAATAATATAATTTTATATCAAGACTAGCATGATGTCTGGTGATTCTTCTTGTTCCAGTAAAGTTGAAAGTCCCCACAAATAAAAGTTTCCCCACTTGATGCGACTGCCGGCCATAAAAAATGTGGCTTTAGTTTATTTGGAATATAATAAAAGTGAGAAAAGGAATTAGTCCTCTATTTGGTTTGCTTCAGTGAGAAGAACAAAATAGTGATTTTATCAAATATACTTTCTCATAGCTGGGTGGGAAAAAAATTAAAATTGAAAATGTAATTATTATTTATCAATTTAGGAAAATGATAATTTTGTTGAATGTTTTTAAGAAATAATTTTATTTCCATCTAAAATTTATTCAACAAACCAAATGTTAACTTATTAATAAATATATTAATAGATTAGGAGACTTCAGGAATGTTTTGCAGTTATGTACACACGGCTCTCCGTATGAGTCCCGTTATATAATTTATATTAGTAAGTGGCTCTTATTAAAGTTTTTAAAGCCCCGTTATATTACTTAGTAGCTCATATTAAAACTTATCTATAAAAATTAGACAAACACAAAATAAACAATATTCTAAACTCAAAATATTTCATTTTTAATATCTTTCAGAATTTATTATGTTATAAAGAATTAATTTAAACATCGGAGACTCTTAGGATCACTACAAGAATAAACACATTTGCCAACCACTTTTATCGACCAAAAATATTTTCGTCGCAAAAAAAATGAAATTTGGCGACCAAAATAAAATTTGGTTGCTAAAATTTTAAACTATTACTGACTAAAAATATGTTGTCGCAAATAAGTATCTTTTTGCGACCAAATTCTATTTTTTGTCGACAAAAATATAGGCGGAAAATGAAAATTGGGCTGCAGCAGGTGCAATCTTTTATCGACTAATATGAGTTTTGTTGCAGAAACCAAAACGACGTCGTTTTGCTATGCAAATTCCCAATCAGTCATTAGCCGACCAACATGTTTGTCGGGGATTTCACTCCTAATTCAAACACTGGCATAAAACCAAATCCCCGCCTCTTTTGGCAAAAATGTCGAATTCGATCAGACCAAAATTCGCGCCAATCACCTCGCCTAACCATCAACCTTGCCGTCCGCTGTCCTCGCCTCTCCACCGTCTTCGCCATTTTTGATTCATCTAGGTATTTTTTCGAACTGATAATCGTCTCTCTGTTTATATCTCCACAGATCTGTGTCTCACTTTTGTCTCTTTGCATTCTCTTACTCCTCTTTCTCATACTCGTTTTCTTCTACAATGTGTCAGCCACAAGGGCCCTCACCATTGTGATTTTTCGGAGCATCTTCAACTCTCCCTAGCAACAATTGCAGGTAAAAATCTGTTGTATCACTCTCACTCACTCAGTCTCTGCTTGTGTCTCCCTCTCATTGTCAATGTTTGTGTTGATGTTTGCTGCTGGGATATGTGGAGAATACCATTTCACTCTGTTGTTTGTAAAGTCCCCCAATCTATTATTTGCCTTGGAGTGTGTTCTTTCTCCTCTTTCTTTTAAGTATCCCTTTCTATATTGGCAAATATACGTAATGAGAATCAAATATTTTTTTTTTTTTTTTTTTTTTGCTTTTATAAGTTATTTGTAAAATCAAAGCATCATTGGGGAACATTTTTAATATTATAGTTAAAACAAGCTATACTACTTGTCTTATGTTTCAAAAGTTCCACAGAGATTGAAGCGGGTGATGAAAAACCACATGCAAAATAGGTCTATGATTAGTGCTAAGTTCTTATTTTCCTTTCCTCTTTCTTTTTGGGGTACATACCTTCTGTTTTGAGACTGGAATCAGTAGCAGTACATACCTTCTGTTTTGAAATGAAAAATATATATTAGGACGACTTTATCTCTGCATACACATATGGTATCTCTCTATTTCCCATCAACTTATTATAACATTAGGTCATCCAGTTCTGGGATATATGGGGGTTTGTTGATCAAAGGATATCTTTGTATTGAGGATTAGAGTTACGCCAAAAGAGGGTGATGTCATTTTGAGTCTCTGTTCTTGGATAAGCAACTACACATGCTTTCTTGAATGTGGGAACCTGCTCATTATGTCCGAACATCATAATAGACCACATATATAAGAAGCTACATTAATATGTGAACATAAATTAAATCTGGTGAAGGAAGATGATAAACCAGGAAAGATATTCAGTTTAGACTTCAATAATGCCAGATCCACGTTTGTTAAAAATATACAACAACTATATTCAATGCCAAACATAATCTTTAACTAGTTTGCTTTGAAGATGAAGAACATCATCAAACAGTAAAGCAGCCCCAAAACTCATATATATAGAACATTTGAAAAGAAGCTTCTTTAACTCATTCATCCGTACATCTAAAAATTGTACCCATCTCCCGTTCATTTCCTCTGTTTAATTTCCACTATCTCATCTCATTTCAACCATATTACAGAGAGAGAAATAAAAGATTTTCCAGATGAATATCAATCAGAAAGTGGTTAAGAGGGAGATAAGTGTTTCCCAAAAACAAAAAAACCAAAAAAAAACAAGAACAAGTGCTTACTGTTCTAGCATAGTAGTGCATCAAGAACTCTCATACCCCGTTGCAATGATAATGTTGAAGAAGCCTATTGGCTTCTCTAAGGCCACTGAAATAGGCTCCATGAGTAGTTGAATAATGGGTTCTATGTGTTGCTTCACTTGCAAACAGAATTTGGAGTGGAGGAGAGGCAACAGCCTCATAATTTCCATTTTTGGGCAATGGCATAGAAAAGAACCAACACTGAGCTTTCCATTAAAGCCTTTTGCTGCTATAAACTTACAATACTCAATCTCTTCATTGCTCAATCCTTTTTCACTCACCTTTCCTTGAGCAAAATCCAGTAGTTTGTTGAAAAAACTAGTTATTGAATTGACAAGTGATGGATTGAGCTCATGCCCACCTTCAGCAATAGTGAGTGGATCATGCAAAAACCCATCCATACACTCCCAATGCTGATTAGAGTCAAGTGAATGGATTTCTTGAGCAATTTTCTGAATTGGGCTACCTTTAATGCCGTGAATCCAAGTAGCACCCATTTCAATCCTATCACCACCAAACTCAGAAGTGTTGATTCTTCTACCAATTCTAGTCACACCTTCTACTACGCAGAGCTGAAATGATTCGTTTGAGCCCTGTGATGTGGAGAGCTTGTTGGCAGCTATGAGACTAGCCATTCCAGCCCCAATAATCACAATTCTTGGCTTCTTGGCCACCATTGTTGCTACAACTTGTTAGTTTTTTAACTTCTCTTCTTTTCTTTTCTATTATTTTCTCAATAGGACATAAGCAGAGGAATATATTAAGGACAGGGCTATACTTTTCTTTTCGAAACTATCAACACTCCAAATTCTAAACTATTAACACTCCAAATTCCAAACTATCAACACTCTCTCTCCCTCTCTCTCTCTTTCTTTCTCTCTCTCTCTCTCTCTCTCTCTCTCTCTGTGACACCTCTTGTCATATATATATATATATATATAAACATATCATTATATTATGACATTTTCATACATTTTCCTTTAATATTATGACATACAAGTTGCTCGTTATCATACTAATTATAAGTACCCTATTGTCTTTAGTGTAATGGGCAGTGAATTGGCAATGGCA
This sequence comes from Camellia lanceoleosa, assembly GCA_025200525.1. NCBI lineage: Eukaryota > Viridiplantae > Streptophyta > Magnoliopsida > Ericales > Theaceae > Camellia > Camellia lanceoleosa. The sequence continues at coordinate 135,037,867 of CM045764.1, read as the reverse complement.
TTATTAGTATTAGTCCAACATTTGAAAATGGTCATTTTTAGTCGTTAGTTTGAAGCTAATAACTATTGCTCTATTTGATCAACCTATCTGTCTAGATGCCCTTTTTGAATTTTTCCCCCAATAAATTTTATGTGCTAGAAGCTCGATTTAATGATATAATGTTTTGCTAGATGGACTCTCTACCATTTGAATGTTGCTGGATTTTTGACTTCTTTAGATGATTACTTGAAGTCTTATTACATACACAATTAAAAAAAACAAAAAAAAAAAGGCCCAATTAGTACACATTAATGTGTCTTTAAATAACCATAATTTAGATATTTAGGAGATATTGTAGGATAATCCAAAAAACTAGGAAACTAATATAACGTTATAAACTTATTCCTACAAAAACGCAAATATCAAATAAAATAAATTAAATAAATCAAATACAATTTTAAAATTACAAAATAACAGTCCAAAGGGATATGAAGCTTGTTCCTCACAAATTGTGAATAAAGATGGAAAGCCTTGTATCGAAGTTAAGATTAAGGATGCAGAGCCCAAGGTATTTAGCCCTGAGAAGGTCAGTGCTATGATTCTAATTAAGATAAAGGAGACTGTGAGGCAATCCTTGGGAAGAAAATCAATTAAGGATGCTGTTGTCATAGTTGTTGGTGAGTAGAACTCTTCTAAATTACTACTATTATTCTCCAATCTTCCAAGGATGTTGTGGTACTCCCTTTTACTTTTTTTTGCAACCTGCAGCCTACTTTAATGATGCCCAAAGGCAAGCTACCAAGGATGCTGGTATTATTGCTGGGCTGAATGTTGCTAGAATTTTAAATGAACCATCTGCTGCAGCTATTGCCTATGGATTCGACAGTAAAGGTGATGAAAAGAACATCCTTGTGTTCGACCTTGGTGGTGGCACATAAAAAGTTAGACAATTTTTTTTTTTAGCACAACAAAGCTATTGCAAATCGCAAACTGTCATAATGATACATTTGATGGACTATATAATCAAATAGCACCAACCACGGATCCACTAGTAACAGAAGGGTTTAGAGTGTTTGGTCGATTTGTTGCCATCAAAACTTTGATGTTCCCTCGAGCATCAAATCCATCAAGCTGATTCACAATTTCAAGCATAGTGCGCTGAACCTCATTGTCTCCACCCACACCATCATCAAAACGTGCACCTCCTAAAGCTTTTTTGGAACGTGCCATCTGAAATAGTTCACGAACCAGACGGGCACCCTCCCCAACATATTTCTTAACAAGTTCACTTCCAATAACACGGATGAAACACGCGTCAGTTCTATTAGCCACAGCTCTAGCTAAAAGTGTCTTACCAGTACTAGGTGGACCATAGCATAGAACACCCTTAGAAGGGTCGATTCTGAGGTTCACAAACTTTTCAGGATCATTCCTTTGAAATAACTACATAAGGAGAAACAAATAAAGCATAAACAAAGAAAAAGAAAAGAAAAGAAAAGAAAAAAAAAAACAGAGAAAACCATAAATAAGAGGAAGATTGTTTTCAACATTATAGTAGTCTTCTATGTCTGTCTGTGCTTGTCAAGCTTGATTGTGTTTGCCATGATCATATATGAACCTTGCACTTTTCTCTGTGTAAACATGAGTCTCATTGTCCAATCTGTTAATACCCATTTCAAATTTGTAATTAGCAGCTTATACCCTGAAATTGATAATTTAATTACCTGCAAATGAGTTAGAAATTTTGATTTGAACTTACGATTCTCTGAAATTGATAATTTAATTACCCATTTCAAATATTTTCATTAAACACAAACCTAACATTGTTTCTCATTTTCTTTGGTATAGATGGATGATGGATGATCTCGTGCACGAAGCTAAATTATACAGGACTACTTGGCAATATGAGCATTTTTTGGAGGATTAAATATTTTTGGATGGATGTGTATGGATAAAAAATATTAGTAGTTTTATTTGTTGATAGTTGCGCATGGATAACAAATAGTTATGTTTCAAATTGTTATGCTAGATGGATGTGACTTGTGAATGAAAACTCAGAATAGATGTATTGTGTCGAATGTTAATGAATTATGTATTGTGTCGAATGTTAATGATTCAGTTGATTTGAATGATACTTTAAAATTATAGATTTATTATGGATTGAATAAATTATTAGGAATTACAGGTATATTGTTTTCCTGCTTTTGGCGACCAATTTATTAGTCGCAACAAATAAATAATTTTTTTTCTCAAAAAATGACAAATGCCGACCAAGAGTTTTGGTCGCAAAAAATACATCTATTGCCGACCAAAACAGCTCTTGGTCGTGGAATCTCACTTTTGCCTACCAAAAGATTTGGTCGCGAAAAGTAACAAATGGCGACCAATTTTTTTGGTCGTAGAAACTATTATTTAGCGACGAAGAAGTTTTGGTCATGGAATGTAATTTTTGCCGACCAATTTTGTTGGTCGTTAAAAGTAATTTTTGCCGACCAAATTAGCGACTAACATGTATGGTCGTTGAATGTAATTTTTGCTGACCAAAGTCTTTTCGCGACTAAATAGGTTAGTCGCGATAATTATATGTTTAGCGACCAACAATTTAGTCGCCAAATAGAACGTTTTGCCGACTAAAAATGTTTTTAGTCACTAATTACTTTCCGCGACCCTCAATCGCCGACCAAATTGACGATCAAAAAATTTGGTCGGGAATATGTTTTGCCGACCAAAAATTGGACTTTTGCCGACCAAATCTTTAGTCGGCAAATGTGTTTATTCTTGTAGTGGATGATTCCACACCAATGTCACTAGAAGAGATTCATCTTTTTCCTTTGTGATGTATAACAAAATCCTATAATTTTTGTATTTCTTAATTTTATTATTTTGGAATTAAATTTTGACTAAGATTTTAAATAATTTAGAATTTTAGTTTCTTATTCTCTTAGGTTTCTTAATTTGTGTTGATTCAAGTTTCAGAATTACTTTTCCTACAAGTATTAGGTTTAGTTTATTTAGCCTACAAGCATATATAATGGATGCATTTAATCAATAATATTATAAAAAATTTTCCTTCTATTTTCCTTGTGAATTCAAGGGTGTTCTTGTGGATTCAAGAATTCTCGTCTCCTAAAACGATATCTAGTCCTTGTTTCATCTACTAGAACGATATCTAATCCCTTTCTACATTACCACTGCATCAATTGGTATCATAGTAAGGCTTCGCCTGGCTCGATGTCATTTATCGAAGGAGGAAGCCCAAGCTGTATTGGCGATGATTGTACAAAAAGATCTAATAGGATTTGAGTCAAGGAACTTGTCCAAGGCCAACCTATTAGTCACAATGTTAATAGGAATTGCGCTATGGGATTTGTCCAAGGCCAGCCTACTAACCAAAACGTCTTGAGACGATCTTCTTATTATCAATACGATAGTGAGGACGAATCTGAAAATGTGTTATTCGAGAATTATGGTGAATATCAGTCGGTAAGGCGACAATGAAGATTCAGTGATGAGTTCAATAGGAATAATTGCATCAATCATGACTTTTCAAATTATCAAGTACAACCAAAAATTCCTTATTTTAATGCTTCTTGTCATGCTGAGGATTTTATTTATTTGTTTCGTAAAGTTGACAAATTCCTTGAGTGTATGGAAATCTCTGAAGAAAAGCAACTCAAATATGTCACACATAAGTTATAATGTTATGTTTCTACATGGTGGAAACAATTGCAGTATGATCGAAAGCAACAATACAAACAACCCATTAGGACGTGGCATAAGATAAAGAAGTTGTGGGCAAATGTTGTATCAACAATATCAAAGAAAGCTAGAATCAAAACAATTGTTCCAAGGTAATTTGGATTCATAATATTCTTCGCAATTCAATAATTATTATGCAATTGTGGATATAAATTATTTGAGGAACATGACTATGGTTCTATCAAATTTGGGTCAATCAAGTTTTGTAGGTCAACAAATTTGTCACACTCCATTATGCATTGAAGAAGAAGAGATTTTGGGTATCTCAATATTTGAAAATTTTGAAGACCCAAATAGACATTCAATTGAAGTAAAAAATCAAGTTGATTTTATCAACTGTGAGAATGTTGAAATTGATGAAAGAGAGGTCACTAAAACTACTTTGATCAAGAAGCTTGAAGAAGATGATGAAGACGTGAAACAAGAGAAAAACGTTAAAGTTGGCCAAGAGCTTCTAATGACGGAATTATCATCTCTTGATAATTATGATGGTTATGAGATCGCCAAAGAAGGAGATCAAGTTGAACTTAATGAAAAAGAAGAAATAAAAGATGAGGTAATAAAGTTGACATGTGAACCACAGAAGTTGACTGAGGATGCAATTGATGTTCTAAGAATGATAATTGAATGGCCAACTAAATTTAAGACAGATCAAAGTCTAGAGAGTATCCAACATCATAAAATACTCTCACTACAATAAAAATATACTTTAGTGGCACTACACTAGTGGCATATTTTTAGAAAATGCCACAAAAAATGATATTTAGTGGCACGTTTTTGAAAAATGCTACAAAACGACAAACATAAAAGGCTCTAGTGACATTTCAATAAACAAGTGTCACAAAACTACAACAAAAACATACTTTAGTGGCACTACACTAGTGGCATATTTTTAGAAAATGCCACAAAAATGATATTTAGTGGCACGTTTTGGAAAAATGCCACAAAACGACAAACATAAAAGGCTCTAGTGACATTTTAATGAACAAGTGTCACAACACTATAACAAAAACATATTTTAGTGACACCATACTAGTGGCATGTTCTTAAAAAATGTCACAAAAAGAATATTTGGTGGCATTTTTTAGAAAAATGTCATAGAGCCACAAACATACAAGGCTCTAGTGGTATTTCAATTTAAAAAAAGTGTCATTTCACTACAAAAAAAATGTCACTACAACAAATTTACACTTTAGTAACACTACACTAATAGCATGTTTTTAGAAAATGCCACAAAAATAAAAATTGGCATTAAATGTTTTAGAAAAATGCCACAGAACCACAAAATATATAAGGCTCTAGTGGTATTTCAATAAAGAAATGTCATATCAATTTTATGGCATTTTATAAAATAATGACACAAAAAATTATGTTCGTGACATTTATCAACAGATGCCACTAAACTTTAGTTGCAATGGCTTGTTTTAAAAAATATCAGGACACTAGGTAGGTGCAAATTACTTTTTATGGCACTTAGGTGAAAAGTGTCATAAACAAATATTTTATAGCATTTTGAGAAAATGCCACTAAGCCAAAAACTTTCCAAGCTTATAATGACATTTTTGAAAAAACAAAAAATGTCAATATATTTTCTAAAATTTTAAAATGCAGTAAATGATTAAAAATAAATGAATTAAACTCAATATACACTATAGAAAAAAGCATATTCGGCGACTAAATTTCCAGAACAAAAAAATTTGGTCGCTGAAAGTATAGCTTTCAGCGACCAAAACAGCATTAGTTGCCAAAAGTAAAGCTTTTTGGCGACTAAACAATTTTAGTAGCCAAAAGTCTATAATTGGCGACTAAAACTAAGTTTGGTCGCTGATTATATGAGTTTTAGTAACTAAAAAATGTTTAGTAGCCCAAAGTAAAAAATTTTAGTGACTAAAAAAATTTAGTAGCCAAAAGTCTACAATTGGCGACCAAAAATAAGTTTGGTCGCTGATTATATGGGTTTTACCGACTAAAAAAATTTTAGTAGCCAAAAGTAAAGCTTTTTGGTGCCAAAAAAAATTTTAGTAGCCAAAAGTCTACAATTGGCGACTAAAAAATAACTTTAGTTGCCAAAAGTGGTCATTTTTAGCGCGGGGGAACTAAAATCCTAAGGCAGGAATAAAATTTTTTGGTGACCAAAATTTTGGTAGTTGAAAGTGCATCTTCGGCGACCAAATCCAATTTTGGTCGACAAAAGTTAAGTTTTTTAGCAACTAAAAAATAATTAGTAACCAAAAGTATAGAATTGGCGACAAAAAAATATTTTTAGTCGCCAAAAGTGGTCTTTTTTATTTTGGTAGTAAATAGTTTATTTTACATAAATTATGTTCAATAAAATAATTGTGTTTATAAATATTAATATAGATGTATGTACTACATAAATAATATATGTTGCATATATAATCATGTGGTGCTATAGAGGTGTAGTGGGAAGAGTGTGGTGTATAAGGTTTATGGTGCAGGAGGTTGGCGGTTCGAGTCTCCGTAAGAGCGGATCAAATTGTTCTACGACGAATTATCGTCATGGTAGGCACTTGATAGCGTCACAAATAATATCTACAATGACATTAAAATGTCATTGAAAGTTTTTTGTCATGATGGTGCAGTAACACTTGCAAGTATCTACCGTGGCACCAATAGAAGTGGCACTTGTTCAAAATGCCACAAGACCAAAAAATGTCATTAGAAGAATAGTTTTGTGGCACTTTCAAATGTCACTAAATTAAGAAAATGTTGTAGTGTCTTCATTGTAAAGCAATTTAATTTGATTTTCAATGCTTGTCTAATTAATCTTATCAACCAGCTGAAGCATATGAAGAACTTTCAAAAAGAAAACTTTTCTACATATAACTTTTGGAAGAGGATCGAACAATTGAAGTATTCAAAATATCTCTTTATTTGGCATGGAAGATGACAGATCTTTAGCTAGAACTCGAGGACGAGTTCTTTTAAAGAAGAGGAGTATGATGTAGAACAAAATTCTATAATTATTATATTTCTTAATTTTATTATTTTGGAATTAGATTTTGATTATAATTTTAAATAGTTTAGAATTTTAGTTTCCTATTCTCTTAAATTTTTTTAATTTGTGTTGATTTAAGTTTCTTTATTTTAGAATTACTTTTCCTATAAATATTAAGTTTAATTTATTATAAATAAGCCTACAAGTATATGTAATAGATGCATTCAATCAATAATATTTTATAATTTTTTCCTTTTTATTTTTCTTATAAATTCAAGAGTGTTCTTATGAATTTAAAAATTCTCATTTACTAAAATGATATCTAGTATCTGTTTTGCCTAGTGAAACAATATCTAATTCCTTCCTACACTACCACTACCACTACGTCACTTTACAAATTCATCAGATCAGTAGAGGGCCATACAAATTTGATCTTCAATACTGATAATCTTTATTATAAAATAAAAAATCAAGTATCAAGTTAAGTTAAGGAATAAAACCCAAAAATAATAAAATAATAGAAAATATCTTCCCAAATCGATGCCCATATAGAATAATCTCCAATTGAAAGGAAAGTCTAAACCAACGAGAAAAGCATGAACAAAACAATTCCAACTTAACCAGAGTCAAGCATAGGCTCCTTTGGAAAATTAGGCAGGGTTCATGCATCAGCTGTGAGCCTACGCAGCCTGACATGGCACGCCCACCCCAAGCAATGATATACCATTCTATTTTTTTTTTTTAAATTCTTTAATGATGTGGTAAATAATTTTAAAAAGAGAATGAAGAGTTTGAAAAAAAATTAATTGGTTAGTATTATTTATCATATCATTAGAATGAGTGTGAGTGAAAAAATTGGAAGAATGGAGCGTTTTTTCACCCACCACACCCTCGAAACTACTTAGGCTACGTCTGAAAATGGTCAAAAAAATCGTACAAGAAAGTTTAACATACTTTTATATTCTCTATATATTTTTTTTTTGCATATTTTGTATTATGGACGAATTATATTAATAGCATTTATAATTTAAAATTTGTGTCATTTTAATCCATAACTTTTTAATTGTGATACATTTGATCCTAAATTTTTAAATCTTATTCTAAATAAAAATAATCAAAGATGTTTCCTTCACAAACGATCCATTTTAAGAGCAAAGTCGTCGTATAACTTATTTTGTGTTAATTAACTTGTATGTTATTTGAAATATAATGGCTTTTTTTTAATTAATAATGTTAGAACTTTCTTGGTTATAAAGTTCTATTTTGTTTGGTTTTCATAATCTATTTTCAAAAAAAAAAAAAATCTAAAAAATTAAAAATTAAGTTGGTGAAATTTTTTTTTAAAAAAACACCATTTTTATATAATTTTATCTTTTTAGAGTGTATAAATAATTTTTTTATATTTATTTTCATTAAATTAGTTTCTATTTTTTCAAAAGTCAAACAGTCAACAATTTTGATATCATTATTCAACCAATCTATTAAATCAAAAAATTCAAAACTAAAAATATTTCATATAGTAAACATATCAATTACACATTAAAATAACCATCCATTACATGATAATCATCCAAAAATATTTGTCAACAACAAATACAACCATATATTACAAGATAACCATCCAAAAAATAACAAAAATAGCCACTCATTACATGATTATCATCCAAATACATATTAAAAATTAATTTAGTAAAAAAAATTTAAAAAATATAAAAAATATATCATTTTTATATAATTTTATCTTTAATGGATAGAAATAATTTTTAAAAATTCAAAATAATTTTTTGACATTTATTTTTGTCAAACTAGTTTATATTTTATCAAATTGACAATTTTCCTCTTGAAATGAAGCAATGGTGTGCTCAATTATTCTTATTTGAAATAAAATTTAAAATTCAGAATCAAATTTATTACAATTAAAATGTCAAAAATTAAAGTGACATAAATTCTAAACTATAAGGAGAGTTAAGCCTTGTTTAGGAAGTAATAGTTTTAGCCTAAAAACTAAAAAGTTACTAAAAAAATCAAAAAGCTTATAATCTATACAAAAAAATCAAAAATTTTCTTCTCTCTACTTTTTATACATCTGTTTGTAAAAAATTAAAAAATCATTCCAAATATATAAATGTTTTTTACCTTATATTTTAAAAAAGAATAAAAAAAATTATTAACAAGTCATTTCAAGCATATAATTTTTTTTACCTTATATTTTAACAAAAAAATAAAAAAATTACTAAAATAGTATGTTCTCAAAGGAGCTCTTAATATAATTCGCATTTGTATTATTGATATAAAATTTGGACTCCCTCAATTTGAACAAATCGAGTGCAATATGTAAACTTTATGGAATTTGAACAGTTAATATATATTATTTCACCTTCCTTTACAAATAATTAAATAATAGCTATCCTAAAAATATGCAAACATTATGCTGTTTGCCCCTTTGAGGTTCAGATATTTCACATAATGACTTCCCCATCTTTAAATAAAAAATAAAAAATAAAAAAATCAGATAATACTTAATTTTATTGTCACTATTCAACTTATAAAATTTCATTTGTTTCGAAGAAATTAAGGATTGAACCGATAACTTATTGTCGTTACGAAAGATAGGGGAAGGGATAGAGGGGTGGTGGTTAAGAAATTGAGCATTGACGACGGTGTCGATAAAGGCAGAGCGGAAACGAGGCACTTCGGTAACAAGCAAACACGGTTATGGTGATGCTTTCTTTGAACTGCGGTTATAGTGATGCTGGGGTGATGGTGGTGGTAGACTAGGGATAATTGCAGCAAGTATAGTTATTTAAAACATTTATATCAACACATTAATTACAAAATAAAAAATTTATAAAAAAATTTGCATTATTTTGTTCATTTTAAATTATAAAATTTGAATTTTTATGATTTATTTAAAAAATTTAATGAAAAAAAATAAAAAAGGTTTGTTCCATTTGTGAAATAAAAAGGATTAAAATCTTGCTGTTGTCAAATTTGCATAGAAGGGTGTAATTTCAATCAGATAAATATTTCCAAGATAAAATTACACTACAATGCATGTTTTCATATATATATATATATATATTAATAATAATAAACTTTAACGATTTTAATAATTAAAATTATATATATTTTTCATAAATTTGTAATATTTTTTCAATTTTTCTTATTTAAAATGACACAATTGGCAATGGCAACCCAAATTACAAGCATTCACATTCTCATTTCTCACAAAAGGAATTACCCAAGTTACATATCCCAAATTACATAACAACATCTCACTCCAAAATAAATTACAAAACATAAATTCCACCAAAAAAAAAAAAAAAAAACATAAATCCCACCAATTACAAAACCACCTAACAGTAATGTGAAGTTTGAAACTTTGAATTTCAAATTGAAACCAAAATAAAATGAGGATTAAATTTAGGAAGAAATCACATATTTTTAAAGATCATACCTAATTCAAACTAAGATGGTTAACAGGGATCGAATTGATTACCCGAAGCAGTGTAGTTAGAAAAGAGGTCAATTAGGGGTTAGACAACCTCAAATCGGACGACTACGCTGACTTGGCCGAATCCAAATCCACGGTTCCTGGATTCTGACTCAGTTTACAGATCCCAACAATCGCCGCGGACGCGTTGTAGCCGGAGCTCAAGTCTTCTTGATGCAATCTCTTCAGCGATTCTACGATCCCGGCCGTTCTCGAACCGGCCGGTTCAAGCTGAACACCAGCGGATCGGTTCGCTTCATCTCTTAGGCGTTTCAAAGGCCTCAATGAGTGACCAAAACCGGCCTCGTTATCTCTCGCTGACAAAACCGCCGCCGAACTGGTATTCCGGTGACAATATGAACAGCCGTAAACATCCTGTGAGACAAAAACAACAAATCCACACCGTTCAGCATCAAATGTACGATTTTTTTCTTCAATATTATCAGTTATATTCATGCCTGTAATTCCGCAATTAAAGGCTTAAATGCAGAATCACTATAACAAATGCAATCTTTTTGAAACTGATGACTGGATGTAGAAAACAAAGCAATAAAAAAGTTCAACGAGTTTAGCAATAATTTCAAAGAGGAAACTAATATTAACAGTATTGTGAAGATTAGAAAATCGGATCTGTTTGTGCAAAGAGAAACAACGAAATCAAAATAGAGGAGACAAGAAAGTAACTGAAAAATCATACATTGGAGAGTAGATCTGCGGCATTAACGCGCAATCGCTTCAATGAAACTGCTCCATCGCTGTTACAGAACCTGCTCGAGGACTCCTCGCTGCTCGACGAACTCGAAGACGGAGGAGGTGGGGTCGATGACCAAGGCACCACCTGATTATCTCCATCTACATCATCTCCACTAACCCCCTCATCATCTTCGCCTTCGTCTCCATCATCATCATCATCATACTCGTCATCTGTATCAAGATCAGCATCGTTACCTCCTTCGCTTTCTTCCTCCGGGGCTCTACTCTCCTTCACTCCCTCACAGCCGCCGACGCAAGCCTCGCAGACCGACACCGTCGGGCCGAGCTTGGCACCGGAAGCATTCCACGGCGTCGGCGACTGGCACACGTGGCAGAGAAGACTCCTCGAATGCCTCGCCACGAGGAAGTTCGCGGAGTGAACCTTGGCGTCGCAGTCCCAGCACAGGTTCGCCTGATCCGAATCACAGTACATCCTCGCCGTCAACTTGCACAGCTCACACCTCTTCATCTTCAAAACCACCACACAAACACACTCTTCTCTCTGTTATGCTACTCCACCAAAGGAAACGAAGAAGAATAACCAACAACAACAACAACAAGAGAGAGAGAGAGAGAGAGAGAGAGAGAGAGAAAAGAATAAACTTGCAGTCGCGTATGAAACACCCGTCCGTCTTCGCCAAATTACGAGACTACGTTTTGTTCTCAGACACAGTGAGGGGCAAAACTGTCATTCAACAAGGTGATAAGAATTGTCCAAGCCTAGGGTTTTGCGGCAACAGCAAAAATCCGAGCCTGGCCAATGGTGAGAGGGAGTGCCACGTGTAAGGTCGGGAAGGAACAATAGGTTCTGTGGTGCGTAGGTGAGCTTGTTTTGGTTCGGTTTGAAGATATTTTTGTAAGCTTCCGTCGAAGTAGGTGACGTGTCGTCCACGTGTCGCGAGGATTGTAAGGAGATTCTGATTCGCTGCCGTGGCTTGATATGATCCACTCGGATGGGCCCGGATCACGTGATACACACCTGACAAAAGGGTGAGGCTCCGGAATTTTTGATTCGGCGTCGAATATGGTGGCCCTCATCTTTTTGTATAAGATATGGTTCGATCATATCCACGCGCCTATGGTAGAGATTTTTACGTACGGACGGACAGTACATGGTCCGTGTGTTTACGCGCTTGAGAGACGACTGGGGAAAACTGTAAAATATAATAAATATCGAGGAAATTCTATCAGTGGGCACACGCTTGTGGCGTGAGTAGTGGTACTACCGCGATTGGAGTCCGCGGCACTGCAGATAATTTATTTTGAAGTTGGATTTGGTTTGACGTGGATGCTTAGGTGGCAACCCATGTGACTGTTGCCAACGTGTCATGCTGTTGAATCCGGGTTTGGACTTTTACCATATGACCCATGTGTAGTTTCTTTAGATTATAGATTAGATCAGTTATCACATAGGACAATCGATATGATCAATAATATCATAAGAGTATTTGTATTCTTTTTTTATTATAATCCTAAGATATTAGATGAGATAGGATGGGAGTATTTATTGTTTTATAGTTAGATGAAGTAATGTCAATTAATCCTATGAGTCTAATAACTTTGGAAGCAATATCATCCACAAGACTATAAATTTTAATTGCTTTAGTCAAATCATACACAGTATTAGCAATTTAACAGATAGATGCGAACTGAAAAATCTTCTATAGTACTTGTTTGAGTAGAAGGGTTAGGTTGGGTTTGAAATTATTTTAATCATAAAAAAATAAAATAAATATTTTAGTTTAATAAGACAAAACATCATATTTAACTTATAATTATTATATTTTTTCTTTCATAAAAATTTAAAAAAGTCAAAAAAATTTATCTCAAATAAGGCTTTTTAGCCCCAAGGAAAAGTAGTCAAAAAGTCAACCCACTTTCCAAATGAACTCATAATCTAGCTTAAGCTAATCCAATAGTGAAACAATGGTGGCAATGATAATAGTAGCCAATTACACATCAACAATGGAGCAAGTATACAACTTTTACCATTTATAGCGATGCCGGTTTTAACCCGTCACTTGTTATATTCCGAACTCGGGTTTGTATGGTTTTAAATGGTGATTCATGTCTTGTTTCTCTTGTCTCCCATCTATTTTGATTATTGAATTGTAGTTGTGCATTTGGAACAAGTTGGTTGCTTATTTTTCAAAACTTTTGTTGCCCAGATTTTTATTCCTCCACTTGAGCAGCCATTCTTGCGCTCAAGCAGGCTTTGCAATTTTTGCTCCTCCGCTCGAGCGTCACTTCTTGCACTCAAGCGGGATTTACAAACTCTTAGTACTTTACACGTCTGCAAAAGTACATGAGGGGTGTTTTTCACGCTCGAGCGGCGTTTCCTACGCTCGAGCAGCCTTTCTTGCACTCGAGCGGTTTATCTGTTGGCTACAAAAGTACTAGATGTGTGTGTTCTGCGCTCGAGCGAGTAGCATCTTGCGCTGACGCTCAAGCGACAATTTCTCCGCTCGAGCGGACTGTGCGTATATCAGATCGCGAAAGTAACATTTTATATCACTTTTTCATTCTTTTCTCTCTCTAAAACTTTCTAAAAACCAAGATTTTGACTCTCTCTCTCTCCCTCTCTCTCTCTCTCTCTCTCTCTCTACATTTTGGTTTAGATCCTTTGATCTCTTTACCCTAGTGTCTTTGGAAAAATGGTAGAGTATCTTGAAAGCTTCATTTTCATCCAATTGGAAGTTGGTTTCGGTGTTGTTGAGTTTCACCTTTGCTTTGCTTGGTCTTCTAACTTGAGGTAGGAATTTTTCTATACCTTCATATGACTTTTGGTTTAGTTATTTGTCATTGTATAATAATGGTGGGATTTGGAGGTGATTTGAACAAACCTAGGGTTTGGGTTTCAAGTTTGAAAAGAGGGGTTTCCAATTTGAAAAGAGGGGTTTTCATGTGGGTGTATATAAATGATTATAGGGTTTGGATATGAGACCTTCCTATGTTAAAATAACATATTTTGGCCCTTGGGTTAATATTTGGAGAATGGGGAGCTTTGCACCAAAAGTGTCTTGAATAACCATTTTGTTTAAATAATGAAATTGATATGAAAAATGCGAAATTGGGAGGATGTATAGATGAATGATGTTGTTGGATTTGTTTAATCACTTACTTATGGAAATTTGAAGATTTATTTGTTATAAAGATTGAATATCTGTTTAGAAATAATTGTATTGGGTTATCAGTGGAGGATAGCTATGATTGTTGTAGAAATTGTATGAGGATTAGGTGAATTAAAACTAATCCATTGTTGGTTGTCATTGAATATGATCACGTTTTATATACATTGTATATGTATGTTTGTTTGGGGGAGAAAGGAGATGTACTCCATGTGTGATTATGTGTTTAAATATATTGTACATGTATAATTGTTTGGGAGGAGAAAGGGGATGCACTTCATTATAATTTAGTTGGCCGGAGTGTCCTGGGTGAAAGTTCCAAAATTTATACATAGGTGCCGATCCCGCAGACGAAATATCCGTAAAATGACAATTTGAATTGTTTATATGTATGTATTGTATGATTGGAAAACCATTGAATTGTAGTCTTAGTTTGGTTGTTGAGAAATAATGCAATTGACTCATAAATTGAGAAAGATAAGTGAACTGAATATGAATTGAAAAAAAATGGATTAAGATTTGAATTTGACATCTTATGAGTACACGAATTTGTGAAAGTTATACCACAGACATTGTATATGCACTTTGTACTTATATCTCTGTTAAACATCATATATTGTGTTAGATAATTTCTACTGGATTGTGGCTCACCCTACTTGGGAAAACCATTTTCAAGTGTTGGTGATGTGTCTTCGCCAAGGCAATAGCTTGGAGAGACATTTAAGAGCAAGAGTTTCTTTATTTTGATTGTATATTTTTCTGCAAAGCCAAGAGCTTAAGATGTAATGAGCAAGCTCACTTTCGTGTAACCAAGTAATGACTTGGGAAGATGTTAGCTTGTAGGGCATTTGACTATATGTTTAATTTCTTTTCTTTTAACATTATAACACATGTTATAGATTCAGGATGAATATTTATGAATGTATAACGCATATGTTGACTTTTTAAATCGAACTCTGATAAATGAAAGTATTTTATTTCTATTATTCTTCCATTTTTGAGTTGTATTTGTTGTGTATTTTGAGGGTGTGACAACTTGGTATCAGAGCGTACCGGATTTGAATACTTTGGCTATGTGGGAAGTGTTTGTTACCACAATGGGTTTGTCTCACTTAGTCGAGGCGTTGGTATGTATTATATACTTATGTGATAACATGCATATATGATTATATGGCTATGTGATTTAGTTCCTAAGATACTGATTAGGTCTACGAGTTCCTGGAAGTCCTATTAGAAAAGCACTTGATCACTGTTGTTTCTAATTGGAACTCTAGCAATGCCGCGGGACAGTCATCATCTAGGAAGGAAAATCGTATGTGTTTACGTGATTATGTGCTTATGTGAAGTGAATTATTGTTGTCCAATGTATTAGGATGCAAGTGAGTTAGCTTCGGCACATTTGTGAATGTGCTAATCTCTTGTGTTACCTTCATTAGGATGTCAGGACGTGGACGCGGTGGTAGGTGTGGTAGGCCTAAAAGACACGAGGTGCCTCTACTGGATGATATTCTGGCACAGGAGGAGGGAGTTGGTCAGGCCAATGTGGCCAAATCAATTAGTTAACAGGCCATGAGCGCCTTAGCCCGCGAAATGGCTAGAGCGTTGTGGAAATCTATGGACATTCTCAAGGCTGAGAATCAAGTCTAGGCCTAAGTAGCTGAGACAGGGCTTTCTTTTTTGAAGAGAGAGTTTTTCCGGTATAATTCGGATAAGTTTTTGGGTGACCCAAAGGAGCCACTAAAAGCAGATGAGTGGCTAGAGCAGATAGTGAAGACGTTTGAAATGCTTGGCATCGAGGACGACCAGTTGAGGGTGGCCTTGGCGTCTTTCCAACTGAAGAGAGATACGGGTCAGTGGTGGAAGTATGCGCGTGGACGCATTGGGGTGACTTGAGAGGCTTTCGTCAGTGCTTTCCAAGACAAGTTTTTGCCTCCCACAGTTAGATAGAAGTTGAGAGACCAATTTTCCAAGCTGGTGCAGTTGAACACACTAGTGGCTGAGTTTGAAGCCACATTCACTAGTCTCTCTAGGTTTGCACCTGAGTTAGTGGCGACTGAGGAGCGCCGTTGTTTAGAGTTTGAGAAGCAATTGAGGACCGGGCTCATGTTTAGAGCGGTTGGATTCTTGATTAGAGACTATAGGCGCCTTATGGAGGCAATGGCCCATCCTGAGACTATTATGCAGACTGAGGAGGAAAAGGATGAGGGGCTCTAGGATGAGTCAAAACAGTCAGGGGGATGATAAGAGGCAAAGGGGTTCTAACTTCCAGTCATCCCAGAGAGCTCAGTCGAGGTCCACATTACCAGTACCGAGTTCAGGTTCTGAGAGAGGTGGTCAAAGAGATATGACTTGTTTCAAATGTGGCCAATTGGGTCATAAGTCTCCAGTTTGCCCGCAAAGAGGAGGAATACAGCTGTCTGCACCGTCTTCGGCTCGTTCTCAAGGCCAGAACTAAGGGAGTGGGCAGCCGCCCACTTATTATCAATGTGGACAGGCGGGGTATCTGAAGAGGTTTTGCCCACAGTTGGGTGGCACTAGGGGTGAGCGGCGGATATACCGATCCGCCAAAACCGACCGAACCGAACTAAACCGCCGCATTTTGGACGGATGCGTGATGACGAACGGACGGTTGCGGATTGATTTTCTCCAATCCGCCAATTTGGCGGACGGATGGCGGATTTGAGATTCCTTTGGCCGCAACCAAACCGCCAAACCGTGAGCACCCTTAATAATTTATAAGACTTTATGTTTTCAATTTATTTAAATATTTTGTTTGTATTTTCAATTGAAAAAGAGTTTAAATATTCTGTTGAAAAAAAGTTTTCAACTTAAATATATTTTTTGAATTAAAAAAAATAAACGTATTATTTATCTATATGTTTTGGTTTTTAAATTTAACTCTAAAAATAATAAATAGAAAATATGATATATGATGGTTGATTTTTGTTTTCAAAAACATATATAGATGTAACAATACAGAGACATACAATTTCAACTACTGCCCTGTTTATGGTTTTGGTGGTTTGAATTGTTATTATATTTTAAGAACCACAGATTGTAATACTTTATGTGGATGAATCATGCTGTGATTGTAATATGTGGATGAGCCATACAGTGATTGTGATATTTTAAAGTTTCAAACTTTCTTTTTTTGGATGAGACATACAGTGATTATAATAATTTTTTAAGTCATTGACTGTAATACTTTCTTTTTTTTTAAGAAGTGCACAAGTTCAATTATGTTGAAAATTTATAAAATCTTAAACCGCTAAACTGATTCGCATCTATCCGCCAAACCGCCAATCCGCTCAATCCACACCCGCCGGATTGGGCGACGGATGCAGACTGATTTTCTCCAATCCGCCAATCTGACGGACGGATGACGGATTGGAGGTTCCGTGGCCGCAACCGACCCGCGCCCACCCCTAGGTGGCACGTCTGGTGCGTCTGGTTTGAAGCAGATACAGAGCCACCAGCCTACACAGTCAATACAGGTCTCGAGGGCCAATCAGGAAGCCTCTTCGGCTCAGTTAGTGCATTAGGCTTATGTTCAGAAAGGTGAGCAGGTTGAGCAGAAACCCACTAGGCGTGTGTATGCTGTTACCGCACCAGATCTTGTACCAGCGCCTTCTTGTTTTACAATTCAGTTGTTAATGTGTTGATTGATGTGGGTGCATTGCATCAATTTTGGGATTAGAGTTGGCACAATTAGCATCTTCTATTTGTGTGGAGTCACCTATTGGTGGTAAGGTTATCTTGAAACAGGAATGTCGGGGTTACGACATCGAGGTTGCCGGTCGTCGATTACCTTTTGCATTTGTATTGTTTGACATGTCTAGCTTTGATGTTATTTTGGGTATGGATTGGTTATCGTCATATCAGGTTGTTATAGATTGCTACTGTCAGAGGGTTACTGTATGTACCTTAAACAGTGACTGCTTTTATTTCTTAGGGGACCAGATGGATAGAGTCTTATCACCGGTATATGATCCGTGTGGGCGGAGTAAACTTAGTTGTCTTATTGTTAGCTTTTTGAGCAATGAGTGTGATGAAGGCCGGGTTGAGTTGCCAAGGGTGGTTTGTGAATACCCGGATGTCTTTCCCGAGGACCTTACTAGTTTACCACCTCACCAGGAGATTGAGTTCTCTATTGATTTAGTGCCTGGCACAACACCGATTTCTATGGCACCGTATCGGTTTGCACCTGCGGAGTTGAGTGAGTTGAAGGTTAAACTCTAGGAGTTGTTAGATAAGGGTGTAACATGCCTGGGGTTACCCGCGCGCGTTAAACAGTTCGGACTCCCGAGATCTCTTTGATTTCAAGTCTCACGAGTGCAATGTGAAACGTAGATGAGAGTCCAGATTTGGCAACTTTTATTGAAAATCCATTTTATTGCAATTTTGTCAAAAATGAACTGCGTCATCAGATCTCAAAGTCGCCACCTAATATTTTGGGAAATTAGGAAACCCATGACTCGGTGCCAAGGCCACTGTTCGTCGTAACCAAGGATGCTTGGCTCGGAACCTTAGGTATGAGAGGGGAAGGTTAATAATGAGCACCCCCGTTCACCCGATCAAAAGATTGGCCTCTACTAAACCATGATATGACTTTTTATTTTCTTTATATGTTCATGTTCTGATTATTGAATAAATCCTAAAATTTACTATGTGAAGCATACAAGTATAAACTAGTTTGCTCAAATTGGAACAATTCAATTTCATGTTTGTTTTTCGAAAAGGGTTTGAATTTGCCACTCGACAAAATGGGCTTAAAGTTTGTGAATTTTGCCATTACAAAGTGGGCTTAAAACGTGCATTCATTGAATTATTCCAATTCAAGCAACAAGCCTTTATCCACAGGCATTCACACAGTCTTATCAAGTAAGCAAGTAGCATTATGGTAGAATGCTAACACGTAGTAAGAAAATCACACACAAATGGGATGCTAAAGCATAAAAACTCACAGATTGACTGACGTCCCTCGAACAACTATAAAACAAAATTAGTAAAATATGCATGATCTTATATACAGAATCCTAATGCAATTCACTCATGACATGCACTAAAGATTCGGCTTCTAAAATATGACATGTGAATCATCTCAATAACATGAGGTAGAGCATAGAATCACAGAAGAATTGATTAAATCCACACATGTAAATGTAGCCGAATCTTAATGCATGAGACATGGATGCAAAGCATAGATATGCATGGCATGTCAGATATATACATACACACAGTTAGAGAAAGCGATAAAAGAATGGGATAGAAAGAAGCGGAGTGGGGGATTATTACACCACTTTAAATATTACAAATCTGAGATAAATAAATAAAATAAAATCCTTACAAACACTCAAAATAAAAATACAAGTTTTAAACCCCCGACCATTTATCAATTAGCGAAGATCCATGTGTCTTCAATGCCTCAGCCCTTGTAAATCCACGTTAAGCATCTTCAATGAAGGGTCCCACCTGAGTCTCTCAAAAAAAAATTTAAACTGATTAGGAACTTCGAAGTTGCATATATATTATGTATATACCAACATTAAAAACCAGCCTATAGTTTACATCAAAACCACCCATGACTCAATATTATACATAAAATACATATGATTAAGAGAAATGACAGACAACACCCATGACTAACATGTTGTACATATAATATATATATATATAATGGCATGACTCAAATATTATAAATATAAAATATATATATATATATAAGAGAAATGGCAGACAAACGTGGGGTGGGCAAAACCCATATTCTGCATGACATGCATGTGCCCTACATGCACACACAGCTTCATCATTCCATACACTCCGTCTCAACAAAATCCCAGCCAGCATCAAAACGCCCGGCGACAGCGACCAGACCAGCTCTGAAGTCGGAGAACCCTGCATAGCTCCAAAACTGTCGCTCGGCAGTAGTGGGGTAGCCTTCGACATGGCTACCGGCTGAAACCATGAACACTGGCGCAAAACACAAAACTAGAACCACCACCATACTACACCACTATGTTTTCGGAATTGAACGGGGAGAGAAATGGAAAGTTGTTCGTTGATGAAGTCGTTCTTGACATTGATGATGCGGCGAGCCAGCATCTGAACCAGCGCGTCGGCGTTGTCGGAGGAGATGACTCGGATGGTGGTGCAGTGTGGTGTGGTATACGTGTGCGTGTGTGCATGGTGTACTGGGTCTGTGTGTGTGTGAATCTGTGCTGTCTGTCTCTCTCTCTCTCTAAACCCGTGTCTCTCCCTCTGTTGTTCAGTCCCCTCCTTATCAACACTACTCATGTCCTTTTTTTTTTTAATGTCCCACCTATGACCATATATTCTCATCTTTTATGATTACATTCTCCAGCACAATTCCACTAAAAAAAACACATTATGATTCCACCATTTCTTTCTGTAAAGATATTCTCTACCACCGCCCCATTTCTTTTCTTCATTTTTTTTTATGTTATCATCATCCCACCTACAAAAAAAACATTCTGATCATATTTTCCTTTTTTTTTTTAATTTTCTATTTTTCTTTTTTCTTTTTTTTGTTTTTATCATTTTTTATTTATAAAATATCACATGCCAATTTATATAAATACACCTAAAAATTTGTACAAACACACAAAATTATATAAAATTATACAAAATTATAAATTCAAATAAAAATATTTTAATTTGACCAAAATGGGTGAGTTTTGAGATTAAAATTTCAATTTGATTTTTCTGGTGAGGTGGTCAAAATAAAGTACCCAAGTCTTAGGACCGGTCAAAATGGGGTGTCTACAAAGGGTTTCATCCGCCTTAGTACATCATCTTGGGGAGCACCGGCTCTCTTTGCTAAAAAAGAAAGATGGAGCTTTGCGACTTTGTATCGATTACCGAAAGTTGAACCGAGTTACAATTAAGAACAAGTATCCAATGCCTCGTATAAATGATCTGTTTGATCAATTAAAAGGGTCTTGCTATTTTTCTAAGATAGACCTGAGATCGAGTTATCACCAGTTGAGAGTAAGGGAGGAAGATATCCTGAAGACGGCATTCCATACGTGGTATGGCCATTACGAGTTTTTAGTGATGCTTTTTGGGCTGTCCAATGCACCGGTTGTTTTTATGGATTTAATGAACCGGATCTTCCATGAGTTCCTAGATCGTTTTGTTGATGACATTTTGATTTATTCACCTTCTGAGGAGGAACACAAGAAACACTTGCGAGTGGTGCTTGAATTGCTTAGAGCCCATAAGCTGTATGCTAAGTTTGGGAAGTGTGAATTTTGGTTGAAAGAGGTTAAATTCCTAGGCTATGTAGTATCCGGGGAAGGGGTGACTGTAGATTCATCCAAGATAGAGGCAGTGTAAGATTGGGTACAACTTAAGAATGCTTTTAAGATCTGTAATTTTCTGGGGTTGGCCGGGTATTATCGGAAATTTGTGAAGGATACTAACTTCACATTTAACTAGGCTAACAAGGAAGCGAGTCAAATTTGTGTAGGATGAGACTTGTGAGAAGTCGTTTTAGAAACTTAAAGTTAGATTGACCACTGCCCCAATTTTGATTATTTCGGAGTGGGGTTTGGGCTATTAGGTATATTGTGATGCCTCACGGGAAAGTTTGGGTTGTGTATTGATGTAAGAAGGGAAGGTAGTAGTCTATGGCTCGCGGCAGTTGAAAACACATGAGAGGAATTACCTTACCCATGATCTAGAGTTAGCAACGGTGATATTTGCTTTGAAGATTTGGAGGCACTATCTATATGGGGAGAAATTTGAGGTGTTTTCCAACCACAAGAGTCTGAAATATTTATTTACACAGAAATACTTGAACTTGAGACAAAAAATGTGGATGGAATTCATAAAGGACTATAATTTTGAGTTGCATTATCATCTGGGAAAGACCAATATTGTGGCCGACACCCTAAGTAGGAAATCAATTAGCAACGTAGCTTGCATTGCCATCTGAGAATAGGAGATGTTGGGTACTCTTAATGAGTTTGACTTGCACCTGGGCAAATCTGTTGAGTCTGTAGCCTTGTTTTAAGTGGTTGCTCAACCTACACTTGTGAACTGAGTATTAGAAGCGCAGAGGGGTGACTTTGAGATGGAATCTCTCCGGGAGAAGATCTCCAATGGAAAGGTAGAGAAAGGTTTGAATGTATATCCCGACCAAAGTGTGAGATACCGTGATCGTTTGTTCGTGTCTGAGTCTTGCTGAGAGGAAGTACTCCGAGAGTTTCACTATTCTCGCCTTGCGGTGGATCCGTGAGGCACAAAGATGTATCATGGCCTTAGTCGCCAGTTTTGGTGGAGAGGTATGAAGAAGAATGTAACCGTGTTTGTATTGAAATGCCTTATTTGTCAACAAGTGAAGGCCGAGCATCAGAAGCCAGCAAGTTTGTTGCAACCCTTGCCTATAGCCGAATGGAAGTGAGAGCATGTCACAATGGATTTTGTTGTGGGCTTTCCGAGAACTCAACAGGGTAGTGAAGCCATTTGGGTGGTAGTTGACCGGTTGACCAAGTCGGTACACTTTATAGCTATGCGTGTGAACGATTCGGTAGACTATCTAGCCGACTTGTACATTAGGGATATAGTGAGGTTGCATGGAGTCCTTATGACGATTGTTTTGGATAGAGATCCCTGTTTCACAACTCGGTTGTGGCAGAGCTTGCAGAGTGCCTTGAGCACTAGATTGACCTTTAGTACTGCGTATCACCCTCAGACTGACAAACAGTCCGAGCGTACCATCCAGATCCTCAAGGATATGCATCGAGGCTGTGCCTTTGATTTTAAGGGATCGTGGGAGAGGCACTTGCCTTTAGTGGAGTTTGCCTATAATAACAGTTTCAAATCGAGTATTGGCATGGCATTATTTGAGGCCTTGTATGGCCGACCATATAGATCTCCGGTGTGCTGAGCCGTAGTGGATGATACACCTTTGTTGGGTCTAGACTTGGTTTGAAAAACGACGGAGAATGTGACACTTATTCATAAGAGGTTGGTTGTGGGTCAGAGTCGCTAGAAAAGTTATGCGACCATAGGAGAAGACCTTTGTCTTTTTTGGTGGGAGACCATGTGTTCCTGAAAATATCACCTAGACGGGGTTTGATGAGATTTGGAAAGAGTGAGAAGTTGTCCCCTCGGTTTATTGGTCTTTTTAAGATCCTCGAGCGGATTAGGGAGGTCACTTACCGTTTGGCGTTTCCGCCACAACTTTCCAAGGTTCATGACGTGTTTTATGTTAGTATGTTTCAGAAGTATGACCCGGATCCATCGCACGTGTTGGATTGGATCGACTTAGAGGTAGATGAAGATGCCTCGTATGAGGAGAGACCGGTGAGAGTCTTGGATAGACGGGGATCAAATTTTGCGAGACAAGACGTTTTCCTTGGTTAAGGTATTGTGGAAACATCACGGAGTTAAAGAAGCAACTTGGGAACGTGAATTAGAAATTCGAGAGAAATATCCAGACATACTCGTGGATGTTTAAATTTTATATTGAGATTTTCATTATGTAAATGAAATGCAAATACATTGTATATGTTATGGGTATTTTGGAAACATGGATTTTATATAAACATTGCACATGTTTTGAGAATATGGAATATTGATGATGTTGTATTATTTTTGGAAGCATTATATATGCTGTGTAAATTTTGAAAACTCGAACTTTGATTTAAACATTGTAAATGTTTTGAGAAATTGTAAATTTTATTTTAGATTGGAACTTGTGTATCGAGTCGATGAGAATGGATGACTGTAATAACCTTCACCACTGTTTACCGATAAACTGCTGATTACTGCCAAACCGAGACTGATTATGATTGATAATCAAATAATCGAAATCGAATCGATGGTATCAAAACCCAGATTTGAGTATATATATTAATTTGCATTCTATCTGTTTGACTATTTGATTATCTGTTCATGTTGTTATGTTTAAACTGTTAATTGAAGGCCTTATTGGCGGCCGAACCAGAAATTGATTGGTGTTTTAGGATCATCCTAATTTATGTGATTTTATGGTGTAATTATCTGAAAATTGATTTGGTATGATTAAATGGTGTCAAATTGCACTAATTGGCTTTATTTACATTGGTGCCACTTAGTGGCCCACTACATGGACCATTGTTGAGCCTCATTACACTCATACATACACATTTCATCAGCTCCTTTTCTTGCCTTAACCGACCAAGAGAGAGAGAGGGAGAGAAATTGAGTTTCTTTTTGTGTTTTGCTTGGAGAAATTGAAGTGTAGATGGCAAATTGAGCTTGTGTATCTTACATTGAAGACCTAAGGTAGATCATTGACCTTCTTCATTGTGTATTTGAGTTTATTCTTGCATGGTTCTTGAGCCTCTAGAGAGCTAAGTCATGTCTTAGTCTAAGAATGTTGAATTGGAGCTCATTTCACGCATGCATGTTGGTATTGTTGAGTTTTAAGTTGATTTCATGAATAATTGTTTCATGCATGTACAAGTTCTAGCTAAGGTTCATGAAACCATCATGTTCTTGAATGATTTGGCTCACTAGAGCATCAAATTGAAGCTTTAAAATGATTTGAATTCATGCATGTTTGCATGTTCTTCATGTTCATGAAAATGGGTTTGAAATTTGGATTTAATTGACTCACCCTTAGGCTTTTAATTCACAAATTGAGCTTTGAAACTTGTTGTATATTGAGTTTAGATGTGTTTTCTAGAATTTGGGCCCAAGAGGTCGAGTTTAGAGCTTTAGAATGCTTGGTTTGAGCTTGGGAGGCAAATCTGGAAATTCCAGATTTGGCTTCTTCGCTCGAGCAAAGAATTCTACGCTCGAGCGACCATTGTTTACTTTGAGCTACGCTCGAGCGACAGAATGGTGGCTCGAGCGTAAATTTCAAGCTCTCAGAATCTTGGTGCTTGTGAGAGCACGCCGAGCGAAGGACCTCACGCTCGGCGAAGAGTCAGGTCTCACGCCGAGCGAGCGTAAAACTTCGGCAAAGATCGAACTTTTGCATTTTTACAGACCGCTCGAGCGAAGGATTACTCGCTCGAGCGAACCCTTTGTTTTGGCAAGCTCGCTCGAGCGGAGGAAGCCTCGCTCGAGCAAGACCCCTATTTTCAGCAAATTTTGTAAAGTGTTTTCTAAGTGCATCTTTGTATCCTCATTCCATCCTAAGCATTCTTAGGCCTAGTTTAAGACATCTTAAAGAGGATATGGATGTAGAACACACCAAGGCAAATTTAGGGATTAAGTTATTATCTTTTCCAACTGTGAAACTTAGTATGTGTTTAATCTGTTAACTGTATAGGGTTGGCATTCCGAGGAGACGCTCTAGCTTACTATAGCCCAGAACTCTGTGAGTAATAATTGTGTAAAGATATGTTCAAAATGACTATCTTCTAAATCTTGAGGCATCGAATCTTGCTGATATTGTTTCTTGAATGAATGTATGTCCTATATTACGGCTGTCTTTGTGGCATCCTTAGTACCTCTCATTTCTTATTCTTTATTCTGAGAGATCTCTGTCGGTTCCCTCGTGGAACCACTATCATTCTTGATTGATGGCCATCATTCTTGTTAGGTCTTTAAGACCTCATCGCCATCTTGTTATGCTAATGGATGTACCACATATGACTGATTGACTGAAAGACTGAAATACTGATTTAATGAACTGTTTTCATTACTGTAAGGACATTCATTCTAAACCTCTTTACGCATTATGTTATTCACTGGGCTTTAGCTCACTGCTCATATATATATGTAGGTGTACAGGCACCGGACCAAGGCTAGAAGCGTCGGGGTAAACTCCAGTTTTGTCAAGCCAACCACTGTGCCTCACTGCGAGGTTCCGAGCTTGCCAAGCTAAGGCTTAGGGGTGTTTAGTTTTCTCCCTTCTGTACTATTTTGTTTACTGTATAGACTTAACATTGCACTGTACTGTTTATCAGGGATTAAGTCCTTGTTCTGACGGGTTGTATATTATATACATACTGTTTCGTGCTGTTCTGTATAAATGTATGAAAAATCTTTTTGGCATACAGACTGTCACAGCTCATTGGACATTGTTTATTTACTGTATTGGCTTCCGCCAAGCCTCTATACTCTGCATTATTGTATTACTGTTAAGCAGGCCTTCGGTAATCTAGGATTACTGGCCGGTTACGGTGCTAAACCCATAGGGGCGGGTTTGGGTCGTGACAATGACCGAGGAATGGGTCATGATATTGAATTTATGAGAATAACATTGTTATGAATGGTCTAATGTTAATTTTGAATTTGGTTTGTAATTTTGAGGATAAAATTCTTTAAGGAGGGAAGGTTATAGCGATTCCGGTTTTGACCTGTCACTTGTTGTATTCCAAACTCGGGTTTGTATGGTTTTGAGTGGTGATTCATGTCTTGTTTCTCTTATCTCCCCTCTATTTTGGTTATTGAATTGTAGTTGTGCATTTGGAACAAGTTGGTTGCTTGTTTTTCCAAATCTTTGTTGTCTAGATTTTTGCTCCTGCGCTCGAGCGGCCATTCTTGCGCTTGAGCGGGCTTTGCAATTTTTGCTCCTTCGTTCGAGCGTCACTTCTTGTGCTCAAGCGGGATTTACAAACTCTCAGTACTTTGCACATCTATAAAAGCACAGGAGGGGTGTTTTTCACTCTCGAGCGACGTTTCTTAAGCTCGAGCGGGTGGGGGCTCAAGCAGCCTTTCTTGCGCTCGAGCAGTTTGTTTGTTGTTTGTAAAAGTACTGGATGTGTGTATTTTGTGCTCGAGCGGTTAGCATCTTGCGCTCGAGCAGAACTACTTAATGTCTCTGACGCTTGAGCGTTAACTTCTCTGCTTGAGTGGACTGTAAGTATATCAGATCGCGAAAGTGACATTTTATATCACTTTTTCATTATTCTCTCTGAAAATTTCTAAAAACCTAGATTTTGACTCTCTCTCTCTAAAACTCTCTCTCTCTCTCTCTCTCTCTCTCTCTCTCTCTATATATATATATATATATATTTTGACCTAGATCTTTTGATTTCTTCACCCTAGTGTCTTTGGAAAAAGGGTAGAGTATCTTGAAAGCTCCATTTTCATTTGATTAGAAGTTAGTTTCGGCGTTGTTGGAGTTTCACCTTTGCTTTGCTTGGTCTTCTAACTTGAGGTAGGAATTTTTCTACACCTTCATATAACTTTTAGCTTAATTATTTGTCATTGTGTAACGATTTGAGGGTGATTTAAGCAAACCTAGGGTTTGGGTTTCAAGTTTGAAAAAAGGGGTTTCCATGTGGGTGTATATAAATGATTATGGGATTTGGATATGAGATCTTCCTATGTTAAAATAACATATTTTGGCCCTTGGGTTAGTATTTAGAGAATGGGGAGCTTTGCCCTAAAAATGTCTTGAATAACCATTTTGTTTAAATAATGAAATTGGTATGGAAAATGCGAAATTAGGAGGATGTATAAATGAATGGTGTTGTTGGATTTGTTGAATCACTTATCTATGAAAATTTGATGATTTATCTGTTATAAAGATTGAATATCTGTTTAGAAATAACTGTATTGGGCTATCGGTGGAGAATAATTATGATTGTTGTAGAAAGTATATGAGAATTAGGTGAATTAAAACTAATCCATTGTTGGTTGTCATTGAATATGATCACATTTTATATACATTGTATATGTATGTTTGTTTGGAGGAGAAAGGGATGTATTCCATCTGTGATTATGTATTTAAATATATTGTATATGTATGATTGTTTGGGAAGAGAAAGGAGATGAATTTCTTTATAATTAAGTTGGCCAAAGTGTCCTGGGTGAAAGTCCCAAAATTTATACATAAGTGGCAATCCCGTGAACGAAATATCCGTAAAATGGCAATTTGAAATATTTATATGTATGTATTGTATGATTGGAAAACCATGGAGTTGTAATTTTGTTGTTGAGAAATAATGAAATTGACTCATGAATTGAGAAAGATAAGTGAACTGATTATGAATTGAAAGAAAATGAATTAAGATTTGAATTTGACATCTTATAAGTACACGAATTTGTGAAAGCTTTACCATAGATATTGTATATGCACTTTGTACTTGTATCTCTGTTAAATCTTATATATTGTGTTAGATGATTCTTACTGGGTTATGACTCACCTTATTTGGAAAAATCATTTTCAGGTGTTGGTGACGTGCCTCCGCCAAGACAATAGCTTGGAGGGACATTTGGGAGCAAAAGCTTCTTTATTTTAATTGTATATTTTTTTGTAAAGTCAAAAGTTTAAGATGTAATGAGCAAGCTCACTTTTGTGTAATCAAGGAATGACTTGAGAAGATATTAGCCTGTAGGGCATTTGACTATATATTTAATTTCTTTTCTCTTAACATTATAACACATGTTGTAGATTCATGATGAATATTTAAAAATGTATAACGCATATGTTGATTTTTGTAATCGAACTCTGATGAATGAAAGTATTTTATTTTTATTATTCTTTCTTTTTTTTTTTTAGGTCTCCCCAGGGTATCCCCGCCGATCGCGGAGACTAATCCCTTCGCTGATTTGTAGGCACCTCGAAGGGTGGGACAGCTGGCCCAGGAAATTATTCTTTCATTTTTGAGTTGTATTTAATGTGTATGTTGATGGTGTGACACCATTGTACGTCTCTTACTTTAGTGAAGGGAGGAAGAGCGCAGAAAATGAGTGAGACTATTGTAACGGCGAAGGGAAGATATTATGACAATGCATGGGAAAGAAAAATGTGTTGTGGCCCTAAAAATTGTGGCCTTAATGGCCCTAATTTCCTGTTTGGGTAAGTTTGTTTTTTTTTTCTTTTTTTTTTTTTACCTGATATGAAAATTAGGGCCATTAGGACCACTAATTTTTGAACTACCAACCAAAGCCCCATGGGAAAAGAGGTTGCAGTACTGATAGAACTAGAGAGAGGTGTGGCCAGGCCTGTCTTTGGAGACAAGCCAAGTACGTGGTCGTTTTGGACCCCAAAAAAATGGTTAAAAAAAGTCCCCAAAAAAATTTATGCCATTATACTCGTTCATTTAAAAAAAAAAAAAAAAAAAATCAAAAAGTTAATTGATGTAGTGAACTTTTTAAAACTAATAAATGATTGTTTCTCAAATATATAAATTATGTATAGAATACTATTGATCACAGTTGTTAAAATTTCTTTTGCAAAAGAAATGTTTCAAAATTGAAATTGATTAAATCTTATATTAAGTTAACTATGTAACGAGAAAAATTAAATGGATGTGTTTGACAAATTGGGTACAACAAGCTTGATTAGTAATTTTGCAACAAATGTGGAAATTATCATGTTTAACTAATACATTGTTATAGTTTGTTCATTTTTTATTTAGGACGCTAGTTTGGATTACTTTGATCTTTACTCTTAATTTTTATTTAAATGATAGTAATATTAGAAGGGAATAAGAAAGAGAATGTAAATGTGATTTCAAATCTTTATAATTTCAACATCTGAGGAGTCACACTTCTTATAAATGCATCTCACGACAATCACAAATTCATTCGTAACAATTGATTTATCCACGTAGGTAATAATTTGAGTTTTATACACATTCATATGAAAGTTCAAAATTTTTAAATTAAATTTGAATTACTAACTAGTCAAATTTTGACAAAAAATATTTAAAATAGGTTCATAATAAAAGCTTATTTTGGAATTTTTTTTTTTTTTTTTAAATACATATTGAAGCCCCATGTTAAAAACTTGCTTTGGGCATCGGAAAAATTAGAGCGGACCTTCGATGTGAAGTGATGAGATGGGTCAAAATGACTATAGTGAATATAATCTCATATTTGTATATGATCCTTCATTTCTTTACTTTTTGATTGGTGCGATAGATTTGATCTTTTTTTTTTATTTTATTTTATTTTATAAATAGATGTTTTCTCAATGTTGAAATGGAAAAAATGATTCGTCCCACATAAGTTCTTTTTAAAAATTATAATTTCCATACTCCAAATAAACCAACGTATAATTAATAATATACAATCTGCTTGTTTGGTTACCTAAAAGCTTTTGAAAATTTATCAATAAAAGAGTAATGTGAGAAGCTGAAAATTATGTCTATGGGGAGTGTATACAAGGCTAAACAACTCACACACAACGCAAGAATCCAATAATAATAATAATAAAATCAATTATTTCTGTTATTTTAACTTTTTTATAAGTTTATTATGTATTTAATTGTAAGTTTTATATGTCATCATATGTCAGATTTGTTGTAGTAAAGATGTGATCACTAACCACATTTATTTTAATTGACAATAAAATTTGTTCTTATAATATGTGTTTAAATAACAAATTAAAAAAAAAGGTAAATTACAGATATCTCTTAAGATTTGTTTAAAGTACAGATTGCTCCTCTAATTTGAAAAATTACAAATACCCTTTTGTCGAAATTTTTTTATTTAACAGAATTAACTAAAAAAATGACATTCATAATTGTTTTCCTATAAAATAATATAATTACTTAAATTATTAATTGAAATATATTTCTAATATCATTAAAAACTGTTAATTGACTTGATAATTTATTAATAAAAGGGGCGATTTGTTATGAAATTAGAAACCTTAGGTGGAATGTAATTTTCAAAATTACAAGAGTGATTTGTATTTTAATCAAATCTTAGGCGGTGTATTTCTAAATTACAAAAAATAAATAAAAATAAATAAAAAAATAGAAAAGTACTGAGCCGAGAGAGCTAGCTCAACAATGAATGGGCTACTATCTTAAGTTTAGGGCCGTTCATGATGGAAAATGGGCTGATTTCCCCATATAAAATGGGTACCCTCAACCTTAATAAGTAGAGGCCCACCAAAAAAAAAAACCTTATGAGCCCTAGCTGCTATCTCTGTTTTAAGTTACATTAAATTTGACTTTCACTTAAAACATATTGCATGATCCCCAAAAAATGTGAGAAATGTATATTTAACTCATACTTTAGTTGGCTTATTTTTTTAATTGGTAGGTATTATAACTTTATATTTTATTTAATGTTTCTCTCAGTTCATTTTTTATCGATCGTATGATATTTTGTTTTTCTTATTGTAAATTAGATTTTGATAAATTACAAACAAGAGTGTTTTTTTTCTTATAATGATTTTTTCATGTCATGATCTAAATTTTTGTATTTAATTTTAGTGATTATATATGTAAGCATAATTTTTGTGAGTAGCAAATAGAATTTTTTGTAAGTACATATCATTTTATTTGCATATTATTTACAATGTAATTTAAAAAATATAGAGATATTAGTGTAATTTATCAAAACAAAAAAGACTATCCACTAGTACTACTTGCCGTGGAAAAAATGAGTAACCAAAAAAAAGGAAAAAGAAATCAGGTTGTACAAAATTTTATTCTTAATTGCATTCTTATATTCCAATCTAAATTTTATATTCTTATATATTCCAACACTAAAAGAAAAGGTTTTTTTTTTTTTTTGTTTTTTTGTTTTTTGTCTTTTTTAAATTTTTTTTGGATTGAACACACAGAAAGAAAAGGTTAAAAATACAAAAGCATGGGGGACCCAAATAAAAAAAATGAAATGGACAAAACTCGAAGATATTGGGCTTGTTTGGTTTATTTTTGAGAGAGTTATTTTTGAAAAAAATTTTGGAGAGAGAGTTTAGAAATTTTTTTAGTTTGTTTGGTTGTATATTTTGAGAGAGTTGTTTTTTTGGGAGTTTGGGATGATTTGATGTTTTGGGAGAATTTCAGTAGATGTGTGTGAGAGAAAAAATGATTGAGAAAGAGAGAGGAGAGATAAAAAGTGATTGATTGATGTGTAAGAGAGAGAAAGTGATTTTGAAATTTTTTTGAGAAAAACTCAAACCAAATTATTTTTTAAATTTTTTTTTCTAAAACTCATCTCCCAAATGCAAATTAAACATACCCATTGACTTCTTGGCGTCTTAGTCGTGCCAATAATTCATTGAGCCTGTTTGGCACAGCTTATAATCAGCTTATTCCAGTTTTCAGCTTAATTTAAGCTATTTTGATGTGTTTGATTTAGCTTATAGCTTATAGCTTTTTGGAAGTCAAAAATCAGCTTATTCTTTGAGTGGGGCAGGAGATGCTTTAAGAATAAGCTGGAAATCAACAAATTTGAAAGTTATAGTTATAAAATTTGTTTGGGCATAAGTTATAAGCAGTTTCTCACAGCTCTACCAAACAAGGCCATTGTAGCCTTGCAAACAAACTACCCCTCGAATTACGAAGTTTATGGGAAATTCTACACCTTTTAAGAGTGTATATTATATGTAATTTATTATATATTGATATAATTTTATTATAAAATTTATAATATTAATTATAAATTTTTATCAAGTCACAAACTTTTAATATATGAATTACAAAATTTTAAATATTTTGTTATGTTAAATAGTGGCAAAATCAAGTTTTTTGTGATTAATATTACAAAATTTTATAATAAAATTATGCTAATTTATAATAAGATGCACATAATATACACCTTTAAAGGGTGTATACCATAAGAGGTCCCAATTTTATGAGACCAATGTTAACTTTTTTTCTTCTTTCTTTATTTATTTTATTTATGTCATGTGATATTTATATTTAGGCTTTGTTTGGAAAATTAGCCTTTTTATTTAGTTGGTTATTTAATTTTTTAACTATTTTAACTGAGCTAAAATAGTTGTGACTAAAAAAAGAACAAAAGTCAAAACAAACTAAATAAGTTAATAAGATAAAATATCATATATTAAAACCTTTTGTTGTTTTAACTTCTAATTATATATATATATATATACATAATAATACTAATTATTATTATATAACATATACAATTGTATATTCTTCTAATTTTGCAAAGAAAAATGTTTAAACCCCTTTTTTTTGAAGGCCCTAGATCCTTTTTGAATTTCAACTATTAATATATGTGTAGAATTCATTTATATATGTGTAAGATCACATTATCAATGATTGAGATTTAAAAAAAATTGTGAAAATAAAAAATAAAATAAAATAAACAAAAATAGCCTCAATTATTGTTGTTATGCAAAGCAGAGTTCAATACTTTTTGTGCGTGCCTATTCCTAGAAAGTAAAGCTGGCATGCACGACACGGTAGAAGAATCCAAAGCCACGCAACAACAATTGTGTGAAGTGAATATTATTATTGTATTTCTTATTATTTGTTTAATTTATGGTTTGATTTAATTCCGTAGATAAAATAAGGTAAATTACATATACTTCCTTTAATATTTAATTAAAATACAAATTACCTTCTATAATTCTAAAAATTACATTCCACCCCTGAGATTTCTAATTTTATAATAAATCACCCATTTTATTAACAAATTATCAAATTAATTAACAGTTTTTAATAATGTTAGAAATATGTTTCAATTAACAATTTAGGTAATTTTATTATTGTATAGCAGAGCAATTATGAATTTTATTTTTTTAATTAATTATGTTAAATAAATTTTTTTAGCAAAGGGGTATTTGTAATTGTTCAAACTACAAAAGATAATTTGTATTTTAAACAAATCTCAGGAGTGTATCTGTAATTTACCTATAAAACAATGAATAACACGATTTTGACAAAAGTAATGATTGTCCTTTCTGGCATTCTTCTTCTCCATATTAATTTAGTTGGTACACAGATTTATTTGGAATTTTAACATAATTATATTAATTTTTGGGTTAATTATACTTTTTTTGGGAAAAGCACTAATAAATCCCAAGTTTAGAACCATTTAGTCCTAACTTTTATCTGTTAGACCCATAAGTCTCATTTCAATGTTAATGACATATTTGTGCAATAGTCAGGCGCGTGTTGACCAAAAAATAGGGGTATATGTGGGTTTTCAACGATGTAGAATTTACATTTGTATCCAAAGTAGCTTACTGTAGAGTTTTTTGATTTCCTTCCTTTCCGATCAAACCGGTGTGGATGAAGATGGAAGGTTCTTTGTTGTAATGTTGGGACGAGGAAACTTTGCCAATTTGTTCCACATCTGAATTTGGTAATGTTGGATAGTGCAGTTTGATTAAATCAATTTAACATTAAGTTTCATCAGAAACCCTAGAAATATGAATCCCCTTTCTTGGAAGTATGCCACTGGTGTTGTTTCGATGCTGCGTTCAATCGATTGACGTTGTAGTCGACGTCGATGGCGTAGTACTGGCTTGTTCATATCATGATTTCCATATTGGTCGACGACAGTGTTGTTGAACAATGACGCCAGGTATTTGTTTGTGATGGTGTTTTGCAATGTAGTGTGATATGTAGATATGTGTGGGTAACATTAGATTTTTTTTTTGTGTTGTATACTGGTGGTGCTGTAATGTTGGTTTGTGAATATTGTATTGTGGGTTAGTAATTTTTTTCCTAGTTGATATTGTGTGGTATATCCTTTTTTTTTTTTTTTTTTTGTTACATTCATATAAGAGTTATGTTGGTTATGTTGGAGTCCTGATGTTTACGTCGGTATAAGTTTCATCCACATGTTGTGTATGTCATTTTGTACGATGTCAGTTGCGTACATGGTATTGGGTGTGTTGTATAATTAAAAGAGTAGGATGAGACCTTTGTTAGTTATATGTCCTTGTTGTATGTTGCGTTGGTTTGATGGGTGTGCATCTGGTTTTTTGAGTTTGTTTAAAGTGTTGATGACAGTAAATGTTATCTACGACATTGGTAGGTAATGTTTGCATTTGTCTATGTCCGTGAATTGTATATGTTGTACATGTTTGCACATTGGGTTGTGTAACTTTTTAAATGACGTGTTCGCATTATGGGCGTAATGTGGAGTGGTAATGTTCCACTCGACATAGACAAATGAGCGGTCGACTACCACACTAGCTTCATGAAACCAAGGCTATCAAGCAACAATGTTCCTTCCGGTGATTTTGATGGTGCATTTGTTCCAGTTCTGGAATGTCCGCAACAGGATCCAGTTCGTATGTGTAATTGGCATTACTATTTGGGATAATATTTGTTGAGTTCAAGTGCGAGTAACGTGGTCATGGTTCTTTTCTTCATTGCAGGTCAGACTGTGCTATATTTGTTTGTTTTATTATTCACCAATACGTTAATGGAGTTGATGTTGACAACACAATGGACGGACTAACGACAACTGTTTTACGTGGGGCAATGGTGAAAATGTTCCTGAACGACCCAAAAAAAGGCCTGCGTGCAAGAAACAAATAGGATGTTTGTCCGACCCGAAGTCACACGTCCCCTTTAAGTTGACATGAATTTTGATTTTTGCTTTTGTGAACAGTAACATTATTTTTGATGTTGATTACTGTGTTGATTACTATTATGTTGGGTTGTGTTTTGGACCAATTTATTTGTGGTTTAATTAGTTGAACATTAACTATGTTTTCGGCAAGTGCTGTCATTTTCTGTTGAACAAAATCACGTTAAAGTGCAAGTTAATTAAAAAAAAAATTAATGATAGATGACTATATTCGAATAAATGATAGCCAGATTTAAAAGGTAACAATGTTGTTGCTCTTTTATTTGAATGGACATTGGAAGAATGTTTGCACGATTGATTGCTTGTGGATGTTATATGAAGTGTGTGATTCCAAAGCATTGGGCCAATGCTTAAAGTAACAGCTGTTTGATTCAAGTTTTATGTAGAGTTTTGGGTATGTTATAGTTTACACACGAAAATGGTGTATTAAACATTTTGATATGCTGTACATTGGACGTATATTGACCGAGTTGTTTGTTAAACACTTACAGGTAACAAGTAAACTTATGGTTTTTAGTCTTGGCCACCCGACCGGAAAAATCCGAATAAATAATGAATTCGAGAACACAGTAAAATCCAAAAAATGAGTTTTGTGCAAAGTTTGGAAGATGTAATATTTTAGCACAAAAATGATGTAATACACATTCCGATATGCTTCACGTGTGACTTCTACTAACCGAGTTGTTTGTTAACGTAGACCACTGTCACGCCACTATTAGTCGGTGATATTTGAACCATCCACAGTTGTATATTGCTATATACTCATATTGTAAGATAAACCTAGTAGTCATACTATGATAACCCAACCCGTATTATGCTTGATTATGCATATGATTATGTGTTAAATATGAATTGCAAGTTTAAGTATGGGAAATATGTGAATTTGAAAAAAAATATATATCTGTTAAAAGTAGAAATATCTGTTGCAATTGAAACTTTGAACTGAAATTAAAGGCCTTAGAGGTGTGATAAACAAAAACCGACTTCATATATATGATTAGCATGATTTAAAGAGCTTATGGTGAAATTTTGAAAAATTATGATTCGTAATGATTAAATCATGTTTTGTAAGTTGGGTCATATATGTGTGTTTAGCTTATTGTTTTTCGTTGTTGCTTGAGAGCTCTAGAGAGTGAATTAGAGAGAGAGAAAGAAGAGAAAGCTAGGGATTTGAAGAAAATCAAGGGGCAAACCTTAGAATTGATTAAGGTATGTTATACTACTTACAGTCTTTGTCTCTAACTCATATTTACCTTGAAATCAAAAAGAAATTAGGAATTTGAGCTAGGGTTTTGAGTTGTATGGTGACTTGAGCTACTGCATGAAATTGAACCCTAATCTCTCCATCTTTGTTTGATTTAAGTTCACTCTTATGATTGACCCACGAAACAAACCCTAGATGATTTATGAAAATAAGATTTGTTGGAAAATTATTCATGGATTATGTATTTTGAACTCGTTTATGTAATGTATGAATATGGGAAAGAGATGAGTCCATGAATTTATTGTTGATGCAAGATTGATATGTTTAATGTGGAATTACACTTGTATAAGGTTAGTATTTCATGTTTTAAAGGATGATTACATGAGATCTTGGCTTGAAATTGGGTTTGAAGACTCCATCTTTGATGAATTTTCGGATTGTCTGATTTTGCCCAGGCCACACAAGCGGCCACGGGCTCCGTACGAGTGGAATTTGACCAAAAACAAGAAATTGCATTCTTCTTAGACCACCGCTCGAGTGGCCCAGTCACTGCACGAGCGGTCAAAGTGGGCGCAAGTGCGACCAACCCTGTTTCAACTTATACCTAGTAATTTTAAATAAGTATATCTCTCATCCGGACTTCGTTTTAAGTGATTCTTAAACCTAAATTCAAGCCCTAGAAGTCTAGTTTCTAATGGTAGTGATCTCACATCCAAATTCTAAGTACATAAATAGATATGCTCAAATTAGTGTAGGCTGTTTATTTTCTTTTAATCATTTCATGCCATTCCATACGCTAACTTAGTTTCCTTTCACTTCTTGCTTTTTCCTTTAACGCTTAAATATGTAAACTTGATATTTTCAATGAAAAACATATGGAATTTTTGTAGGAATTATGTAAACACTTGAGAGAAATTAAAGAATGAGGAACGATTGAACGCATATGTAACGAATAAATTGATTGAGTGAATTGAAGGCAATGTGTTTTGAAATGTTATGCTTGGTTATGTTTTTGCAAGCTGAGTCGTTAAGGAGTATCATCCAACCAAGCACTATGAGTAATAATATCATACATATATATTCTTTATTGTGTACCTCGACCATGAATGGTGATTAGTGCCGACATTGCGATTTGATTGAAATGAGAAACTTCATTAATATTATATGACATATGCTATATGATTGGGTCCGAGGCTACTTGTTATATGTTTGGGCCCGAGGCCATTTGATATCTAATTGGGCCCGAGGCCGCTTGTTATGTGTTTGGGCCCAAGGCCGCTTGTTATGTGTTTGGGCCCAAGGCCGTTTGATATCCATTAATTTTCATATACCAAGAAAATTGTCATTTTATATACAATAATATGAATTTTCTACTCATTTATTCATTTTGCACAAAGAAAATCCATAGATTCTTAACATCTTCCAAAAACCCCAAATTTCTAGGTTTTTCATCAAAACTAGACATTCCCTCATCTCTTGAAAGAATCTCACCAAAAATATCTTTCTTCAATCAATGTGATTCTAATTCTCAAGAAAATCATTTAAAGAGAACAAGAGATGAACCTACTTTCAAAACCACCAATATTCTTGAGCCAAAAACCAAATTTTCAATGCCACCAAAGGAAATCTCGAAATCAACATAAACTTGTAAAAATATATATATAACTCTAAGAAAACCCCTACCTCAAGCTTTGGAGAAGAAGAGATGAGAAATCCTCAAATTTGACGGTGTTGAAATCCAATCTCTACTGCACAAGATGAAGCTCTCGGTCAGCTCTCCAACTTTGATGAAGGATGTTGGGTCAAAACTCTAATGGATCTAAGGAAATCAAGGTGTTGATCTTGTTTGGTGTAGGAAATGTAGAGAGAATGAGGAGAAAAGGGGTTTTTAGAGAGAGAGAGGTATACAAAAAGTGATACACAAACAGCCCAAGAAGAGAGAAAAATAGGATTTTCGGACTCAACGTCTCCCGCACATGCGGCACTCATCTCCGCATGTGCGCCATCTCCTTCACACCTCCTTCCGCACCTGCCTTTTATGTAGAAGCCAATCCAGGTCCTTCCCTATCTCCTGCACGTGCGGCCTCACATCCCGTACCCCGCACGTGCGGCTCTGCCCTCCAACCAAGAAATTTGTTCAACTCAACCCCAGACACTCAGGACCTAACCTCGCACCTTCCGAAACACGAGGAACTAGACATAGAAATAAATAAAAGCAAGGGCTTTGAAATATGCTCCCAAACGCAACAATCCAAACCGTTAACAAGACTCCCGGCTAAACCCGACACTCTAACAAGGCAACCCAAGGTTAAACAAAGAGGAACAAGACAAATAACGTACCCGATCATCATAATATGATTGGGTTTAAGGTCGTTTGATGTATAATTGAGCCCGAGGCTGCTTGTTATAGGTTTGGGCCTAAGGTCGCTTGTTATATGCTTGGGCCTAAGGCCACTTGATTTATATGATTATGGATTTCGTGAGAACCTTATAATCATCTACTCATACTACTTTACTGTATTATTACTCATTGAGTTGCGCTCACCCAATTTTATGTATGCACATGTAGGTGATCAGCAGCATAGAGCACACCCCTAAAGTCAGCTTCAGGAGCCTTTTTGTGACCCAATCGAGTCATGCCTCCGAGACAGAGTTTTGTCTTGACTTACACCATACCTTGACCTTATTTTGTTTTTGCTTCCATGGTTTTGGGTTGTAAACACTATGTACAATTTTCCTGTGGCTCTTATATTTTTGATAGGCATGTAAATGTATTATTGTGTTACACGGTTAACTCTATGATTTTGCTCACGATTGGCACAACTCAATGGACTTCTCATTATTATATGCTTCCGTTTATGGCCCCATTAGCATAAATATTATGTATGATCGTTTAAGGCCTTCGGTAATCTACGAATTATTGGCCGGTTATGACCCAAACTTTTAGGAGTAGGTTCGGGTCATGACATATACCACCTACATGTAGCATGCAAAAATCTGGTTTATAGTCTTGGCAACACGATCGGCAAAATCCAATGACATACTGATTTCGTAAACACATTAAACCCCAAACAATTGAGTAACTATTACAAACATATTATATTTATTAATTTGGGAGTATTAAATTCAAACACGAAAATGGTGTAATACACATTCCGATATCCTTTTACATTTGACATCAACTAGAAAGAGATGTTTGGTAATGTAAACCACTCTTACACCACTATCAATCAGTAATATTTGGACCATCCCCAACTGCATGTCGCCCTATACTCATATTGTACAATAAACTGATTGCTCATAATAGTTATATGCAGC
Organism: Camellia lanceoleosa; assembly: GCA_025200525.1. Classification (NCBI taxonomy): domain Eukaryota; kingdom Viridiplantae; phylum Streptophyta; class Magnoliopsida; order Ericales; family Theaceae; genus Camellia; species Camellia lanceoleosa. Next base: position 134,998,043 of record CM045764.1, on the reverse strand, counting down.
AAACAAACTTCTGATTTTTATTCGTTGCTGCAAGACCGGCAAAACCCAAAAACATAATGATTTCGTAAACCAATTAAAAATCAAAATGACAGGTATATATTTAAACCGTAATTTATTTAGTAACGTGTACTCAACCAACTGAGTAAACACAAATAATAAAATGTCTAAAATCTCAGAATCTTGCATTAGACTAACCAGACACGATGTCGTAGTGAAATATGTGGTGTTCATTGGTAAACGCCGCAACGGTAACGTCAACCACATTTTGTCAATGCACTACATTGGTTCCTTACATGTTTTCCTATTGCGATTCTCCATTTTGCCGCAACGGCCGCATCGAATCCCACGAATCACTCCCCAGATCCTAACAAAAAAATAAAAACCCACAAACATACCTTACACGCCCAATGCTAACATCAGAAAAGAAATCAAACCAAAATCAAATACAAAGAGTAAACAAGTAACTCTATAACCCTAAATCAACAAAATACAAACATACAAAAAATAAAAAGGACCAAATGGTTTGAAAGAAAACTCTTAAGACTAAATGGAACAACATTTCCCAAACTGGGATTTATGAGTAATTTTTCCTACTTTTTTCCTATATAGTTTGATTTAAATTTTACTTTAGTTCTCATAGTTTGAAATTGAATAATTTGATTCTTATACTTTAAGGCCAAGTTTGGCATGAAGCCAAAAAGTCAAAAAGTCAAAAAGTTATTCAAAAAGTTAAAAAGTTTTCACTATTCATCAAAAGTCAAAAAGTACGACTGCACAATTCCCAATTCTAATTTTCCCCTACACACTAATTTATACAATTTTTTAATAAACATTTTTTTTTTTTTATAAAAAGTCAAAAAGTTAACCCAAACAACGATATTTTTTTTCTCAACTTTTTAGTCCAAAAAGTCAAAAAGTGCACTTATTTAGGACATCCTAAACAAGTGTAATTTTAATTTGGTTATTTTGTCTAAATTTCTATTAATTTTATTTTTGTGTAATTGATAAGTGTTACAAAATTCTAGAATATTTACCAATAAATCCCATTTCACAAACTGTTAAACCAATTAGTCCCAACTTTATTCTTTTGTTCGGGTAAGTCCTATTAGTGGGGAGGTTTGTTTCTTTCTGAGCCTATTTTCCATATATAGTGTCACTGTGTGGACGGTTTTACCCTTTATTGTTATGTTTCCATATTCTGTTGCGGGATCACGTGATTCTTTCGATTTTGTGGGCATCACAGTTGATATTTCAATGTTACGTGTATAGACGTTTCAGCCTTTTCGACTTAGGGTTTTCACTGGTGTGGGTCGGTGATTTTACGGTGGTTGTGTGACGGACTGATTCAGAAAGTTTAACCAAAGTCGGTTCTCCGTTGGTTCAAAGGTATGTCTTCTTATTTGGATAGCATTTACAGTTTTGTATATATTGGTGGAAGGGGTTGCACCACAACGAGTGAGGATGGGAGGTTATGTGGTGCATTTTTTGGGGTTATTTTTTGTGTTACGATGGTATGCTTTGTTTTTTGAATTGCTTTTGTTATGGGTGTGTGTTGCATTACGTGTTGGTGTAAGGGGGTTCTGTTCAACAGGTGGGATGGGGGGTTATGTGGTGCATTTTTTGGGGTTGTTTTCTGTGTTACAAAGGTATGTGTTGTTATTCCTATATTCTCTGTTGTGGGTGTGTCTTGTATGGGTTTTCTAGTGTTTGTCAATTTTGTTTCAGGTTTTTCTGGTCTTGATGAAGCTCTTGTTAATCTTGTTAGGGGGATGGACACACATATTATAATTTGTTGTTACGAAAATGTTAATGCCGCAATTAATTTGCAAGCTCCATTTTGGTTTGATGACATGGTTAATTGTGCGTGCGAAAAGTTTCCTGGGTTAACACCGGCCCAAGTGTGTTTGTTCTTCAAGATACCAGGTTATAATAATTTCACATTATATAATGATGTCGATGTGGAAAACATGGTATCTCTTGCACGGTCTTTCCGTCTGCAATGTATCGATGTTATCATTCAATTACAAGAGTCACGTGACGCTGACAATGTTAGCAGCCCATTTCATAGTGTGCAGACTGTCTCGTGTCACACAACAGGGGTGTTTGATGATTCAGACATGGATGATGAACAAGATTTATTGGAAAAATTCTATCCTCGCATTGATAAGGTTTTTTTGTCTGTTCCATGGGCTAATGGGATTCAACATATTGGTCAAAGTTTTGAAGGTGGAGCATCTGAATTTCGAAATGTTCTTCGCAAGTATGCGGTTGAGTGTGGCTTTCGCTTCAAATTTATGAAGAACGATTCTGTTCAAATCACAACTGTATGTACGATGAGAGAATCGAGAGGATGCATGTGGTTGGTACATGCATGTGTCTTGCATGCCAATGGTTTTTTTCTACCTTCGTAAGTGGAACAGCGAGCACATTTGTGGTGTTGCTGTACGGACTCCCAAAAACCCTAGGGCTGGTTCCGATCTAGTGTTCGATGTTATTTGTGAATGGGTACGTGATAAACCGCTCACAAAGCCTACTGATGTTGTGTATGACTTGAACAAAGATTACGGATTGGAGGTTAGTTACCGAGTTGCATGGTTAGGTGTCGAAAAAGCTCGCGGTGAGATGTTTGGTGCACACTCCATTTCATTTGACCAACTACGATGGTACAGTAGCGTAGTCATGGAAAATAATCCTGGGAGTTACATCAACATTGAATATGATGAACAAAACTACCGTTTCATACGGTATTTCATATCATTCAAAGCATGCATCGACGGGTTCAACCAATGCCGCCCATTCCTTTTCTTGGACGGGACTTTTCTAAAAAGGAAATTCAAGGGGAACTTGCTAGCCGCAACTGCGAAGTATGGCAACCAAGGTATTACTATGTGGTAATTATTTATATATTATATTTATGTGGTGCAAATGTACTTACATTGTTGCTAGGTAGGACCCTTTCTTTTCCACATCAGCGTGACCGTCATAACACTTGTTCATAAATATTGTTTCACAGATTGGTTGCTTGACTAACAAATACAAATTGCAGGTTTATTCGCTGTGGCCATTGCGATTATTGATTCCGAAAACACCACAAATTGGGCTTGGTTTTTGGGACACCTCGCAAATGTGGTAAATGGGCAAAGGGCACTTACATTTGTCTCAGACCGACATGCGAGCTTACTAGAATCGATACCCATCATATTCCCTGCAGCGAAGCATGCGTTTTGCTTACAACATTTGCAGCGTAACTTGCAAGACAAGTTACGTTATGTGAATAGTTCATATCGATCTGTGATGTTAGCTAAATTTCGTGCTTGCGCGTAGGCTTCGACTGTGGCTGCATTCAACCAGAGCATGGAAGAGTTCACAAAATGTGGATGTAACGTTGTGTCTGCTTTCTTAAAAGATTTACCCCCTCAATACTGGGTGAATGCTTACTTCCAATACGTAATTACTTCTTTTTTTTTCCCCACACACACTTTATTTCTACAATACATCATTTCTGTTTCATGCCTGCGCATTGGTTTTTTTTTTTTTCACTAACACATGTCATCCTTTTTTAAAACCAAAGGTTCACGGTACGGTGAGATAAGTTCCAACGCCATTGAATCATTTTACTCATGGATACGAGAAGCACGCCACCTACCAATAACTCAAATGATTGATAGTATCCGGGCAAAGATTATGCGTCAGATGGCAAAACGGAGACGTAAGGAAAATGCATGGGCAGGTGTTATTTGCCCCAAAATGGAAGCTCAGTTGGTCAAAGCGTACAACAAAGGTAGATCGTGGCTCGTAAGCCAATCAAACGATGACGTATACGAGGTTCACTCTTTTCCATCCATCATGGTCGATGTTGGCAGACATACATGTTCTTGTTTTAAGTGGCAAATCAATGACTTCCCGTGTGCTCATGCAGTCGTGGCAATCCGAAACAGCAGTCTAGATCTGTACGAGTTAGTTATTCCCTATTATCATGTGGCTGAGTACCAGAGTTCATATGCACAGAACATAACTCCCATTCCAACTGTAGAGAAACCACAATTTAACTCTGCAAATTTTGTCATACAACCCCCTGCTGTCAAACGCCCACTGGGAAGGCCCAAGAAGAAACGCATGCTTTCCAAAGAGGAACAAGTCCAACAAATTCGGTGTGGTCGTTGTCAACGCATGGGTAACCACAACAGGAAAATGTGCAAGGAACCAATTTAGCTTCCAAACAAAATTCGTAGATTCGTACTTTTCACATTAAACTTTTACAGTTTTTTTATTAAATAAGTGGATGTTCCACAATTCCCTACTCCATCATTTAGACAGAAGAGTCAATGAACAAATTTAGTATTGATGCGTTATTCTGTTTACCCCTTTACCATATTATTTACGTCTGCTTCGTATTATACTGCTATTTATTTCAGCACATACGCCATACTTCAATATGTGTAGTTGCAATATTTTATCGTCATGTGACCAAATGAACTACCACATTTGCAAACATTACACACAAACAAGAAATACAGCACAAAATTGCCTAGTAACAAACATGTTGTAACATGCCCCGTGAGGGACCTCGCTACAGTTCGGACTCGATTTTGTCGCGGTTCTCAATCTTGAACCAAAGAGTCCAAATCCGGCAAATCGTTTTGAAGGAAAACAGATTTTTTGAAAGAAGTGCCAAACATGGACTGCTTTGCCAGATAACAGAGTCGCCACCTAAATATTTTTTAAATGGGAAATTTAGGAAACCCTAACTCGGTGCCAAAGGCCACGTGTCCGTCATCACCAAAGTTGGCTCGGGAACTTGGGTACGATTGGGGAAGGTCACATCGTGAGCACCCCCTCTCGCCCGGTCAAAGACCGGCCTCTACTAACCATGATATCTGTTTTTGAAAACTTTATATGCTCTTATTCCGGTTATTAGCCTAGATTACTATGTGATGCTCGCAGCAAACAAGTATAGACTGGGCCGTCTGAATTGGAATGAAACATTTCATGTTTGTTTGTTTGAAAATGGTGTGAAGGTGCTACCCGCAGGTAAGCTAAAATGCGGATTTGCCACCCTCAAGTGGGCTTAGGAAAACAATGATTTTGCCACTATCTAGTGGGCTTAAAACAAACATTTGATGAATTGTCCCAATTCAGATAACTCAACCTCCACCCACAGGCATTCAAGGCAGTTATATCACATAAGCATTTAGCCTCATGGTAAGCATGCTATTCATGGCAACACTCACACGCATGCAAGGATGCTAAAGCATAAAACTCACCGAGTACTCCAAGCCAAAACAGAAAACTGATTAGAAATCATGCATGATCCTACATATACAGAAATGCTTAATGCAACACATGCAAAATGCAACTATAGCAGGCTCGGCTATTCTAAACATGGTATATGAAATGCTACAGTTAACATGTATTCAATTTGGAATTGAAATACAGATGCAGTTAGTATGATGCGCCGAGCCCGGTGCATGCAAAACAGATGAATGATGCAAACATGTCATTACATCAGTATGCTAATTGAAATTTACCCTATATCTAACCATCGTAAGCAGATAAATAAAAGGGAGAATGACGTGGGGTTGGAAGACATACATCACACTCACCCACACTTATTACAATTGTGCCCTCAGAGGGTCGAATAAATAATATCTGCACGAATAAAAGAATATTACAGATTTCTAATTAATGTACAGATTAAACTAAGAAAGCTGTAAAGCTGGCATGCAAGCCAGGGACTGCCTTGCTTCTGATGAATGATGTGTGCCTGGCTGCTCTGGCGCGGAAATCCACTGGGATGCCCCAATTAGCCTCTGTTTGCACTTTTCTCGAAATGCGTGCCAGACTCCGGAAATTTGCTGATTCTTCATTTTGCTGCAACAGAGAGCAGGAAAAGGGCACAGCAATGTATTTCACAAATATATGCATGCCTCGATCTTCGTGCCACCAATCACGCATCTCGATGCATGATGGCCGAGGAGTCGGATTGCACAACTTAATATAGGATGAATGCACATGAATGCTACAATGAAAGCCTAACTCCATCATGGGTTATCCGGAGTGTCGGCGACTGGAGAATTGAGACACGTTCCGTCACTCGGAGTACGGAACGGACCTCGTTTCCCGTGCCCGGGCTAACTCCTATTCCGAACACAATGCAATATGTGTGAGATGCAATCCTAACATACACAATGCTATGAAAATGAGATGCCTCGAAATGCGTGCACGCGGGCACGCAAACCGAGGCAATGGCATACGGAATGCAATGAGACTAAAATGCAAATTGGACTTACACTAACATGAGAGAGCCTCAGCCACACTCACATCAGAGGCCGGCGGATGAAAATGAAGTGCCTCGAAATGCGTGCACACGGGCACGCAAACCGAGGCAACGGCATACAGAATGCAATGATGCTAAAATGAGATGTCTCGAAATGCATGCACACGGGCACGTATATCGAGAAAATGCATGAATGCAATCTAAGATACAGCCTAGTATGCACAATGCTGTGAAAATGAGATGCCTCGAAATGCGTGCCCACAGGCACGTATATCGAGAAAATGCATGAATGCAATCTAAGATACAGCCTAGTATGCACAATGCTGTGAAAATGAGATGCCTCGAAAAGCGTGCACGCGGGCACGCAAACCGAGGCGATGGCATGAAATGCAAATCGGACAAAATAGAGTGCCTCGAAATGCGTGCACACGGGCACACAAACCGAGACGATGATATGAAGTGCAAATCGGATAAAACCGAAGTGCCTCGAAATGCGCGCTCGCAGGCACGCAAACCGAGGCGATGATAAAATGGAGATCGGATAAAACCGAAGTGCCTCGAAATGCGTGCCCACAGGCACGCAAACCGAGGCAATGATAAAATGAGAAATCAAATAAAACCGAAGTGCCTCGAAATGCGCGTCCACAGGCACGCAAACCAAGGCGATGATAAAATGAGAAATTGGATAAAACCGAAGTGCCTCGAAATGCGCGCCCACAGGCACGCAAACCGAGGCAATGATAAAATGAGAAATCGAATAAAATCGAAGTGCCTCGAAATGCGTGCCCACAGGCATGCAAACCGAGGCGATGATGAAATGGAATGAAATGGCATACAGAATGCCGCGATGGGCTTACACCAACATGGGAGAGCCTCAGCTCACTCATATAGGAGGCTGAAATGATAAAACGGAGTGCCTCGAAGTGCGTGCCCAAGGGCACGCAAACCGAGGCAATGCACTAAGGCATAAAAAGACATGGAAAATGATATGCAAGCATGCAAAACAAAATTCAACAGCTAAATAAAGGGGAAAACAGCCCCGAAATGATACGAAATGACAATCAACGCATGAAATTAACCCGAAATGCAATTCTAAGTGCCCGAAATGGCGTACGGCTATGCTAAACATGCAAAATTGGCACATGACAGCAAAAACAGTAGCAAGGCAGCCCCAAAAATAGCACTTTTTTAGTACAAAACAAAGCCAAATTGTGAGCATAGATATGGCAACAATGGCATGCGAAAATACGGGAAAAGAGGGGGATTACAAAGCAAGTGGTATTTACAATGCTCAAACCCAAAAAAATCAGTTCTACAAAATTAAAGAGGGACCAAAAATATGTACATTTACAATAGATGACAGCCTCTAATTCAGTGTGTAGATATACCAAATATAGCATGCAAAATAATGAGCTAACAAGGGCTATAAAGAGAAGTACCATAAACAATGACCAAACAACTTAAGACCCTTAATAAAACTTTAAGAATAGACCAAAAAAAGACACTTTCTAAGCCTGATGAAGGCTGAAATCCGAAGCATGTTGAGCTTAAAAAGGCATGCAAAATAATGAATCAAAGAGAGGTCTTGAGACAAGTAGTATATAGAAAATTCAAACAGCAATTTTATGGCCTAAAGAGTAGAGGAGCCCAAAATATGCATATTTACAGTAGATGTCATGCTCAAAATCAGATTACTCATGAGTCAAAGAAAGCATGCAATTTTATGGCCTAAAGAGTGGTATTGAAGCAAGTGTAACATGGAGACACCAAATGAGGTTGGGCCCTTCTACAAAGTTGTAGAGGGGCTCAAAATAAGCACAAAACCAGTAGGGGTCGGAGCCCAAAAACCAAAAGGAAATGGGGTAAAAATAGGAAGCAAGAAAATGGTAGAAAAAGGGAAATTGAACCTTACCCTTGAAGACAAGTCTTTCTTTGCTTCTTGGCTTGAATTTGTTGATCCTTGACCACTGGAAATCACTCCCTTGCTGCTGAAATGGAGTTGGTGATAGTGGTGCTAGGGGTTGATGAAGGATTGGCTTAAAGACTTAAAAGTTTTTTTGAGAATTTGGCTATGGAAATGAAGGATTTGAGAGAGAGGGTTTTTAGACAATTTTTGTAACCCTAGGGAAGGGGCTGTCTAGCCCTTTAAGTAGACAAAAAAAAGGTGTAAAAGGGGAGGGAAATGGAGGCTAAATTTCCCTCCCAAAATATCCCCCGGATGGGGAGATATTTTAACAAAAATATCCGGACAGCTGGAATGGGCTGGAAAGCAAGAAGCTGGCCGGCCAGGTGATTTTCTGGGAAGTGGCCGGCCGGCCACCCCCACCTGGTCGGCCAGCCACCCACCCTGGCCGGCCGGCCATGGCCAAAAATTGAAGAGGAAATTTTCTGGCCGACCACCATGCAATGGTGTCCTCCCATGTGTGTAGAACAAGGCCCCAAGGTCGGAAATTGGCAACACTGAAGCAGGAGCCACAACATAGAGCTTGAAGGGGAGGCTCCAAAATGAAATGCATAATTGCTGGCCGACCACCAACTTTTAGGGTCCTCCCAGATGTGTGGAACAAGGTTCCAAGGTCGGAAATTGGCAACACTGAAGAAGGAGCCACAACATAGAGCTTGAAGGAGAGGCCCAAAAATGAAACCCACAATTTCTGGCCGACCAGTAGTTTTTAGGGTCCTCCCAGGTCCCCTGATCACAGATATGTAGCTTTGGTTGGAAGAAAATACCCCCAGAGTGTTCAACATTGGCCCGGAAGTGAGCAAAACGGGCGCCGGAAGAGCGAAACTGATTATCTGGGATAATTGCTGGCCTCCCACCCCCCAGTGATCTTCCTGGTGTTGAAACAGAGGTACCTGCCAAATTTGAACAAAGACTAATGAGAAATGAACGCTCGGAGCCAAAACCGAGCAATTCGGGATCCCGAAAATGGGCTGCAGGTGCCGGAAGTGGTGTTCAGCAGCGAAGTGGGTATCTGCGACCCCAGTGTCCCTCGGAATGACAAAACAGAGATTCCTGCCAAGAATCGGAGAAAACCGATGCAAAGTGAATGCTCGGGACCAAAAGCCTTGATTCGGGTCCAATTTGCACCGGAAGTGGCATACGGCCACGAAGTGGGCATCAAAGGCCCCAGTGTTCCTCGGTATGATAAAACAGAGGTGCTCGTCGAAAATGAACAACAATCGATGCGAAATGAATGCTCGGGGGCCAAACCGCGAGGTTCGGGGCCCGAAAACCGGCCGTTAAGCACCGAATGTGGTGTTTGGCCGCGAAGTGGGCATCTGCGACCCCAGTGCCCCTCGGTATGATAAAACAGAGGTGCATGCCAAAAACCGGAGAAATCGGAGATGGTCGGGCGGTCCCGAGGCACTACGGCCCGACGGCTCAAAACCGAACCGGACTCGAATGGGCAAAATGGCCTACGGCCACGAAATGTAGCTCACGGCCACCGGGAGATAGTCTACAGGACCACTCTCTCCCCTCAGGAAAGAAAATAGAGAAAACCGAGTCTGGTTCGCAAACCGAGACAAGGCACAAAAGAGAGTTCGGAAGTCCGGAGGCAGGGCGCACGGCCGCGACTCTGAAACTTCTGAACGAGCACAGTATGCAACATCACCAAGCGCTCAATCGGTGACGTCTGAGTCTTAAGGTCGGTCAAAAATGGGGTGTCTACACATGTTTGTACCATTTTCAATTTTGTCCGGATAACTATCGTGTGGCCTATAGTTGTGTCGTTTTCTATCTTTTCCCTGACTATAATTTTCGCATATATACCATACTTATACATCAATGTAATTAATATCTTACAATTTTCGACACCCAACTTCTGTCACTACGTGCACATCAACGTCACACATTTTCTGCCCACAACGCAATCCCACATGACTTAAAACCGTTACATCAACTTCCATTACTTCTTTGAAATTTCTCACTACAATCACACAACCTACCTACAAACGCATCAACAAACAGGCCAAACAAACAACCAAAATCATAATCCAACTCATACCATACGTCCATTCAAAATGCATAAAACGTTATCCACAACGACTATTACGTAACACCTACAAAAAATATTTCCAACAATTTATAAACCTGAATTTCCAAACCACAAGTTCAAACCAACGAACATGTTGTTTCAAAAAAACAAACAAAACGCATAAACCAAATTCATAAAACAAAAACTGCTGCGTCCGAATTCTTTCTCATCCCCGTTTCAGACCAAACACATCTAATCCTTTAACCCTCGGGTCAGATCGTTGATGAAATACTTCACTACTACAAAAATAGTTAAAGATCACACTTTGACAAAAGAAAATATCTCACTTTTATTGAAAGTGTGATAAAAAAAATTAGATTGATATTTTAATAACACTTAATTTGATTGAGTGTGATAATATTTATTTTTTATGTCACTTTTCAATTAAGTGTGATTATATATACATTTTTTTAATCACACCTTCTAATTAAAGTGTGATTACATATATACTATTACTTTTTAATCACACTTTTTAAATAAGTGTGATTATATATATATTTTTTAATCACACATTTTAATTAAAGTGTGATTATTTATATATTTTTTAATCACACCTTCTAATTAAAGTGTGATTATATATACACTACTACTTTTTATCACACTTTTTAAATGAGTGTGATTATATATATATATATTTTTTAATCACACATTCTAATTAAAGTGTGATTATATATACCCTACTACTTTTTAATCACACTTTTTAAATGAGTGTGATTATATGTATATTTTTCAATCACATATTTTAATTAAAGTGTGATTATTTATATATATATATATATATATATCTTTAATCACACATTCTAATTGAAGTAAATAAATAAATAAATAAATAAGAAAGAAGCGCTAAAATGAAATTTTGGGCGCCAATATTTTTTTCCCAAAATTACTATTTTGATGGAACATCACAAGGTTTCAATCTCTCTCTCTCTCTCTCTCTCTCTCTCTCTATCTGATGATGATGAAGGCCAAATCAATTGCTAGGGTGATCATCTCATCTCTTCTCTTCGGTTGCTAGGGTTACTGAACCAATCGACTACTAGGTTTGCTTCTTCTTCTCCCCTCTCTCCCTCTCACACTCTCTCTCTTTTCTGAATCTGAAACTATTTTTCGAATCTTTGAAGCTATCTAATATCTATCTATGTTTTTCTCGCATAGCCCTAAAGTTGTTCAACATCAATCGGTTTAGGGTAAACGAAAGTTGCGACTCTTATTTTTGAACAGAGCTTCAATTCTTCTTCTTCTTCAACATAGCTTCGACTTGCAGCCCTAACAGGTTAGTTTCGACGTTTCTTCTTCTTCTTCTTCTTCTTCTCTATTAAATTTCACCCTGACAGCCCTAACAGGTTTATGGATTGTTAAATTTCACCAATCGAAGCCAATTAGTTGTTCGCATTAGGCAGTACCAGTGAGATTTTACTTCATTCTTTCCAGATGACCTAAATATGAGCAAATAGCAAAATGAGGAATCAGTAAAAATCAAATTTTGAATCCTTTTTTTTCTTCTATATTTTCTGAAATAATTTTTATCTTTTTTTTTCTTCTACATTTTCGAGCGAATCTCTTAGAAACAGAGCATTTTAATGGACTATTTTAATACACTTGTCTGAGTTTCAAAAAATTCATTGCATGAAAACATCGAAAACAATAAAGTTTTTATAACTGATTGTATTCTGTTCTGATTGTAATTGTTGCTTTATTCTTGCCATCACTACGCAATTGCGTATTATTTTTTTAATCTTATTATTTTATTAATCATCTTTGTTGAAATTAGCTGCTACTGTTTCTTCTTCTTTTTATTATTTTTTATTTTTATAAGTAATGATGAAATGGGTATCTGTTGTGGTGGATGATTGGTGTTTGTTGTAATGCCTCTTAAAAAAATTATTTTCAGTTATTTGACAATTTGTGATGACAAAGGTTTGAATTATGGAGAAAGCTATATCAATGGTGCTATGATGTATGCATATTATATATATCTATATATATGGGCAATAAAAGAAAAAATGGTTTATTAGGCTTTTATGAGATAATTGATAGTGAGGGTCTTGGTTAGTGATAACAGGGTAAAATTTATGTCCAGTGCTTTGACATGGTGTGAGATTGAAACACAAATTGTCCCAATCTAATATATCAAATCTAAAATTTAAACATTTTTTTTCCTAATATAGTTTCGATTGATATTCATGTTTTTGTTTGCTTCTGTTGATCAATGAAAAGGATCCATGCATATGAAGCTAATATCAAGTTATCCTCTGCCAACCTACCATACTGCCATAACTATAGGGCAATGTAAAAACAGATGATCAATGCTTTCCTCATTCATCTTAATGCATAATGCTAATTGCTAAGAGATCCATTTGAAGAACATAGTGCCTAATTGAAGTAGCAAGCCTCTAACAATGGGTGGCTGATACTTTAACTGAGATAATGAAAAATCATTTCAACTTGTTAGTTGGAAGTTTAGACGGTTCTTGAAAAAAGATAGTGAAAAAAATAAATAAATATCCCAAGAGTCAAGACAAAGAGATAAACCAAAATTTTCCCTCTCTTTGGCATTTCTTCTTTTAGATTGATACATCTGTCCACTTCAATGTGTTATACAATGTTGATTAGATTTTTTAGATTGTCTTTTTTATTCTTGAAATTTTATAATAGCAACGTGATGATAATCAAACTTTACTATTTTAAGTCTTGAAATTTATTTAAATAAAATCTTATTATAAAAAGAAAATGATAGCATTCTGCTGTCTAAAAAATATTCAAAAGTTACTGTAGTTCATTATTATTTTTTTTAAAAATGTTTGGCTTGTATGATAGGAGTGCGAGTTCATTATTTATTTATTTTTGATGGTGTGTTGTTTAAGACAACTTCATTGAATGCACAAATAGGATGAAGCAATACTAATTCAATCTGATTGACTACATAATATCAAAGGCAAACTCTTATTATTCGTCCATTTTAGTTCCATTTGAATATCAATACTAATTCCATCCTTGATCATCATGTTCAAATCCTTTCAGGTTATATCCATATCTATTTATCTAAAATGAGCTACTTGATTGATATCTTAGAATTGAGTTTGTATTTTGTAATATTGTTAATATACAATTGGACAAGATTTTTTTCTCCTCCTTCATGGATTCACATAGCAAGCATCATGTGTTCATGTAGGTCCCATCTTTTCCAAAAATAATGGTGGTCTCATTATTTTCTGAATATAGTGGGTCCTACATGTGCACATGGTGTTTGATTCTGTGCATTGACTTGGTTCTGCTCTTGGGTTCAATGCCTGTTTGTTACTGACTATATAGTAAGATCATTTTTTTCCCCCTGTGAAATATGGCATAAAATTGGAGTAATGAAGGCATACAATTTGCATACTGGCGTCATACTTGTCATTGATCATCCCTTTTTCTTGACATATATGTTGTTAGGATTAATATTTTTTTTGCATTTACAAGGATATGACAAAAGGTCACAATTAAATAAAGATCTTCAAAAAAAAAAAAAAAATGAGAAAATATTTCCTTGTCAATTAAGCCGAGTTACTAGCTTTGAGTGTAGTGAGTACTTGCTGGGCTTAGCTTGAATAAAGGTTGCCTTCCATTTTGTTTGTGATAGTATTAACTCATGCTTGGCATCTTTGATGCTTAACATATCAAATATCATTTTTTTGCAAGTAGGGTTGTATATCTAGTCTGAGTGGGGTCGGTCGGCTCTCTAGTGCGTTCGGTGCTCTAGCAAGCCCAAGCACTCGGTGAATGAGTCAAAATATGAAGAGTCTAAGGTATAGACTGAGGCAAGCTCATCTACTCAACCATAGTCTGCTCAACAACAAGCACCCTGGCTTGGCACCCTCGAGTCCCAATTCGCCCAAATGAGCCCTTGTTCGACCATGGACCATCATACCTCATTTCCATAGGGTATGCCAAGGAGCGACCAGGAGCATCGCTCGACCAGCATGCAACTCCTTAATTGATCTTAGAGATAGAGGGTCGTTGATCCAATACTTGACACGTTGAGAGATATCGTAGCTACCATCTATGTAACTACGTTATGCCATGATACACCCTCCGAAGTATAATACCTAACTTTGCAGCACTCATGATACAACCTCTAAGGTCTGAATCATGTGAAGATAGGCCTGATACCTCTACTCTGTCCAGCCAAGGAGAGCCAGGCACCTGTCCATTAGTGAGCTTGTTGGTTACGAAAACTATGCAGAAGAGTATAAATTTTAAAATTCAGATCTTAACTCGTGTTAATAATGTTCTAGATGGTGAATAGGTAGAATTGTACCTTTGTAGCTCTTCTTGCAAGCCAAACTATGAAATAATGATAAAGATAAATTTTAGACTCTTCACCTAATCTCATAAGGATAAGAGTTATATATAATTGTGCTTATAGGTTTAGCATCTTTCATATTAAACATTTCAAGCATCCATTCAATATACTTCACTCATGACAACCACAACTGCTTAGCTTTCCTGTCACAAATTATTTATATTCCTAATAGTTTACGTGCATCTCTTAACTCTTACATGTCAATTGTCTTGGATAATTCCTGTTTCAGCTTGTTAATCATCTTCACATCATGTCCTGCTATTAAATGCCATCAACATAGAGTAGAAGGATTATGAAGGTAAATAAAATTCATATTGAGAAAATCACTTGATATGATGACTAAAGTTGTCCCTAAAGAGAAGTTTTTGTTCTGCACAAAGTGGCTGGTATGAGCTTCAATTACAATGTTACGTGGTGGTTTTCTCTCTATGGACTAGAGGGGGTGATTGTTGTGGGTCCAGCCCAGAATGGTACTAATTGCATTGGATAGAGAGTACAGCAATTTGTCGGATAATAGCTTTGGAAAGATGTGTATGATGACTTCTTTCGAAAACTATTATCTGGCCATTATGCAATGTAATTATTACTATTATGTGCTAGAACCACAAGTAGTGCATATTAAAATGATATGTTTTCAATTTCACACTTCTGTTATAGTTGAGTCATTTTACTCATATTGTTAACAAATTTTGCAGCTCCAATCTAAAGCCATTAGTATTGGACCAAGATATGGTGAAAAAGATATGGACAACATGGCCCAGAGATTCAGGCATGAAGAATTGCCAGAAACATGGTATACTCAGTTTTTTGAGAGGTATAAAGCTACTAAACCATATAGGTTATCATTTGGGGATCGGGAAACAGACAAGCGTACACCTGAGCTGATGTCTACTTATCTTAAAACCCTCAAGAAGCATAAGAGAAGACGAGTAGCATTTAAGGAAGATGAAACTAATGGTTTTGGCAATCCTATTTAGAAAATAGATCAAACATGCTCCGAAATTCAGTTTTAAATGACAATGATGCAATTGATGATGATACATATTTTTTCCCTAAAACGATGTTTCCATTTAATTGTGTCCTTGATAGTGCTCTTCCTCACATAAATCGAGTGGAAGAAAACCACAAAGTGGATTTTAATGGTGTTCTTGATATGCTACCCCAAATTATGACCAGGAGCCCTATTATGATTGAGAGGCTTGGTATTAGACCAGAATACCAGAGCATGAAACAAGGAGGGAATCAATGTCGTGGAAAAAATGGATCTTATGGAAACAGGAAACTTCTCAGTCAAGAGCAAGCATCAGAGATGTCTAGAAAAGTGATAGCTCGTGTGCTAACGAATGTGCGGTTTGAAGCTTCTTCAGAAGTCCCAATGGAAGTCTTGTCTCGATTCTTTGAGTTGTCATATTGGTAAGCTAGGCGTATCTTGAAAGTCCTTCGATAGTTACGAAAACTGATGCTTTCGACCATCGAACTACTCAAGATGTTCCTTCAAACAGCGGGGTATAGGTGAGTGAAGCTGTTTTTATGTTATAAGCTTGAATTTGATTGGTTTTTTTTATTTACGTTTGTTTAGTAGACTATTGGCTTTGAATTTCTAATAAAGTAGAAATGAACTCTGAAGTAGGATATTGGTGGAAAAAAATTATTTATGCAGTATATATGGGAAGCAATTTGTTTGAATTCCTCTTGGGTTGACCTTGAATTCTGTTCTAAGCAGGCTTGGTCTGGTTTAAATTTTATCAAATCTGGTATCAAATAGTGAACTATGTTACTTTATTTAGGTATATATGATTTTTGTCTATGGAAAATTGGAATTAATGTTGTGCTATTTTAGGTATGTTATGCATGTTTGGCATCTTTATGTGCATGATAATGTGCTCACATGTATCATCTGTTTTGTGACTCTTTCTATGTTTACTTCATTAGTCTCTCTCGTTAAGTTTTGATTCATGAACTGTCATTTCTTGAAAGTTGTTATATATCTGGCTTCTCTCTCTCTCTCTTTCTCTCTCTCTCTCTCTCTCTCTCTCTCTCTCTCATCACAATTATCTAACCTATTTTCCCCTTCTATCATTACGTATTTTCCCCTTCCATCATTAGTAATCTTGGGGCTTTAGCAGAGCTCGTGAAGGATAGTATGAGGAATTCTGTGCAACAAACTCATCAACAAATGAGTTATCCGATCACAGATAGTCCGAAGAAGCGCCCTTCGACAACCCCAGCAAGTATGTCTATCTACTTTTCTTGCCTTTCTATAGGGAAGTGCTCTGCTTCTGGTTCTATAGTACATGTAGTTGTTTGTGTGGTGGTTAGAATCGTGTGATTCACGATTCGATTCTTACTGTTTGATGTGATTTCCCACCAAAATGTTCTGAATCATGCTGTTGAATGAAAAATTGAGTGAAATTGATGCAGTTTGCATTTACAGTTTATAATATTTCTGATTTTTACTAGGGTCTTGGAATTTGTTGCTTTTAATTTGGAAGATAGCAGTAAGATGATGAAAATGATTGCTCTGGTGGTGTGACTCTACAGATACCAAGAATGTGAATGTAACTACTATCTAATCATTATTACAGTGCTTTACATATGCTTTTTCAAGGCAATTAAATGCTCTCCAGACTGGTGATATGTTATTTGGCATGTAAGAGACTCTGTTTAAATGCTGTATATAGTTGCAAACTATGTTCATGTTAATGTTTACTACTTTATTTAGGTGGAATTCTTATATTTTGTGGAGCTTCACATGGTGTTTTTCTCTGATGGGTTATCCAGTTCTTTTCATTATCTTCTTTTACATTATAGTGTTACATTATTCTTGTTCTGTATTGTGAATGGACATGTCATGTGTGCTTTCAGGTCATAGTGCTTTGGAGAAGAGACTATTGTATGATTCCATTATTATGGATGAGCATTTTAAAGGACAAAGATGTGCATGCGGTTACTTTCTAACACCTTCTAGATATTAGGCATTTATATTGTTGTGAAGTTGATAGCATGCTTATTAAATCCAGTGGTGATTCTTGAACATACTCGGATTACGATTATTGTCTCCAACATCATCTTCTTTTCTTTTGCTCGCTTTCTTCTCCTGTTCGCAAGAACAATCAATCTGCCCTTGTACACATTGCCTCTTTTCTTGATCTTTGTTTTTCATCTCTTATTCTTGGTGCTACTACTGGTCTCTCATGTAAGTAATTGTTGCTAGCTACTTTTACTGGTGCAAGTGCCATTTTGGACTTTAGTTTGTAAGTTAGCTTTAGACATACTTCTATTGTGTCCGCTACTTTTGATTTTGGTGTAATGTTGTAATTTTTTTTTTGAATTATTTTTTGTAATTTTAAGTTAGCTTTAGACATACTTCTATTATTCATATGCTTCTAGCGGTTTCTGAATTAATTTTTGTTTTTATTTTTCAAGTTAGAAATTCTTGGAGAGATGCAAAATATGGTCAAAGAATTCAAGAATTTAGTTTTTTTAAGTTTTTTTTTAAATTTTTTAATATATGTAAACATGGTTTAAAACTTTTTATTTAATTCATTTGTATATACTTTTGAACATATTTAATTTTCATTTATGAAATATATGACGTTATTCTATTCAATATGTGGTTGTAATTCAAAGTATAGTATATAGTATGTAATACATTCTTGAAATGCGCGTATAAAATAATATTGATTATTCTTCAAATATGTCAATTTTTTTTTATTACAGGTTTTTATTAGTTATTAATCACACTTAAAAGGTGTGATCTAAATGTTTTAATCACACTTAAAATGTGTGATCTAAATATTTTTAATCACACTTAAAAACTGTGATCTAAATGTTTTTAATCACACTTAAAATGTGTGATCTAAATATTTTTAATCACACTTTAAAGATGTGATGAAAGCATTTTTTAATGACACCTAAAAAGTGTGATTAAAAATGACCCTTTTTAATCACACTCCCAAAGACCACACTTTAATAAAACTTAAAAGGTGTGATTAGAAAACATATATCACACCAAAAAAGTGTGATCTTTATTTGTATTTGTAGTAGTGCTTAACCATGTTTGCTTGCAACACGCTGCAATTACTACTTTACAACGTTCGCTCCACGTCGCCACGATACACGTACTGGCACATTATACCACACACTATTACCCCACAATCAAGCCTGCACACGAAATAAGCACATGTAATCAGCGACACTCATAACAGCATTGTTATATTTATAGTTCCCTTACATTTACGACAACACTGTTACTTACGTTCCTGGTTTTTGCTGTGGACACTTACTTACGGCCTCTAATGGATGCCTGAAATTTGCCTTAATGCTCTGCTCATCCAGTCCGAACTGACGTAACGATTGCATCATAATATTTGACACACGTTCTTTCTACATTCAATAAAATTACAAAATTAAACCACCACAAAACTAAATCACCAACCATCGTCTACACAACTACAACCAATTTACACAACACACATACTTGTTACACATACTTACCAAGATAACAGCTTCAGTGTGGTGCACATCTGTCCTATCCCCACGTTGCCTCATCAAGTTGTAGTGCTTCCAACTACCATCTTCAGTGTCTTACACTACAAGCGTCCAGTGCGCAAGATGACACATGGGAAAATGGATGAAACGAAACTCGCTCCCTGCAGACACATTCTTCCGGATGTAGTTTTCTATTGAACGTACGTCATTACTTTTCACCACGTCCTGCAAATACATCATTCTCATGAAACATTACACCACCACACCACCAAAAAAAAAAAAAAAAAAAACTAACTAACTAACAAAAAAAAAAAAAAAACTAACTAAACCACAAACTCACCAAGCACACACTACTGAAAAAATAAAACTTGTTCACCAATTCATTGTCTCCACACAACCTCAACTAGTCGGTCTTCAACAACTCCACATACACATCAACGACCTACCAACCACCATAACCAATTTTCACAACAATGCTGTAGCAACTAAATAATTGTCATGATGCCACCATGTAAAACAAAATTAACCACAAATATATGAATAGAAAATACAACATTACAACCATTATATGTAAACACTCACATTCCCACGCATGCAGCTCTGGCGTACAAGGTTTTTCACATTGCTGAAATAAACCACAACGCCATTCATATTGTCCTCCCACATGACCGCCCTGTACAGAATGCCGACGTACATTATACAAATTTACAAATGAATGCAAACAACACAAATGCCACTCAAAATAAATACGTACCCATCACCGTGCCGCTCATACGCTTTGGTGATCCTTGCCTTCTCATCCATTGTCATCATCTTCCAAACACCCAACCGGTTATTCAAATCAAACCCAGACCATTTTTTCTCAGGTAACACCACCGCATCGACATCAATAATTGCGTTATGCACGTCACATTTACTGTTATCCACTTCGTCACAGTTGTTCCCGACTGTCTTCTTAGTACGCCCACCCAACAATGGATAATCAAACTTAGGCATTTTTCGCTCCCTTCTCACTTTGTTCTTGATTTTACGCACATATGAATTTATATAACCCAATCCTGCAACACATTCAATATCATTTGTCAAGCCTTCAACTTCAGCAGCAGAACTACTGCTACCGTAATGACCACGAAGCATCCCTGGTCTGCACTCTGCCACAGTGTCCACCACCCCCTCATTACCACTACGGCCATGTTGTGGCAACATACGCAAAGGTGACACATCACAGAACGTAACACCATCACATCCATTGTTCCCCACATTAACCCCACCACTACTCCCAATATCCACGCCTTCTCGAAACCGTTGCGTCACAACGTACACATCACGGTCCTCTAATTGGTCCTCAAGCACCAACACTCTCTTCCGCAGTTCCTCATTCTCATTTTTTAACTTACTCAACTCATCGTCTTTCATCTTCACCACACACTCAAATCCCCCTAGTATGTTAACAGCTTGCAACTCCATCTTCCTCTTCAACCCAGCAACTTATTCTTCAAGCAACGACACTATTTTGTCTTTCTTTTTGTTTTGCATTTCAAGCTCTGCGACTGCAATTAGTGCCTCTTCTAATTTGTCATTAATAACCCTTTCAATACCGGAATTGCGATCCACATGCTCTGTGAACCGTTTTACTTCAATGTTGCGGCCCTGCACCACCTGGTCAGCACTTGCATTTTTTCCCGTCCTCTCTTCCATGAAATGCTCATCTACACCGTCACAATCCACACCTCCGCCATTGATATCTACCAAACCTTCTTCCTCCATCTGAATGCATGTGCCCATAACTTCACGTTCATAATCAAAAGACCTCAGATGGTCAACTTTAACCTGCAAATAATAAAAACACATCAAAATTAATAGTTACATCTTATTTACACTAGTACAAACTTCAGTAATAAAGTGCATAACTCAACGTAACAAGTACACTACACCAAGTTACCTGAAAACCAATTAGACCAGCCAAATCCACCCCTTGAATTTTATTCATTAATGCCCTAATGTCCCATTTGAGGAACCTGGGAAACATGTTGTCGGTTTGAGGCTCCACTATATTTGAATGTTCACAAAACCAATACTACATGAACAACAAAACGGAAAACAACAAATCAGCCATTTATTGATACAAAAAAAAAAAAATGCATATATTCAATAGCTAACTAATGTCCAAATGTACACATACCAGCAACGCAACCACGCACCCTGTCACCTTCCCTGGGGTACGATGAAACTCCTCGATTGACGCCATCAATGTTGTCAGTATTGCTCCAGTCCAATCGTACATCCTAATGGTGTTTAGGTAGCAAACAAAAGACTAACTTATTGTCTCCCCAGAGTTAGAGAAAAAAAGCTTTCCACACATATACAGCGCCAACAACTTCGCTGTGTCTTCTTCATCTTGTTTCTTTTGGCCATTCAAAGCCTCTAAAAATAACGTTTTAACCAACTTCAACGTTAGGCGCGACATGTCACGACACCTACGTTGAATAAAGTCCGACGCTGGCCGCTGATCGGGTGACAAATCTAAACGCCGTTTCCCGCACTACAAACCAAATATTAACCTGATGTCGTTGCTCCCAAATTTCACACTGACACCTCCAATGTTGAATGCATTATCTCGCTGATTGTATGATCTTATAATTTTGGATATAAGATCATCACACTTCCTAAACTCGTTATGGTTCAAATTATTCATGTGTATCGCCTCGATCATAATCCAAAATGGCGTCTTCCGCAACTGTTTCAAGTGTGCGTCCCTCAAATTTGCCTCCCGCACAAGTTTAACTATCCCAGCAACATTCGAACGAAAGTTCAACCGCGTGTGCGTCTACTGCAGGGGTGCTACTATATCCTTAGCCACTTTTCGTCCAACCGCATTGTTCACCCCTTTCGACTGCTTGAACAAAATGCGCCCCTGCATTTTCACACCCAGGTTGTTTCCTTTTGAACCATTACCTTCATTAGCCTTTCTCCGTTCACATGAACGTGTCCACGGACTACTTGCCCTTCCGCACTCTGCAAAAAAAAAAAAACCACAGTTAACACAGACAAACAACCATATAAGCCTCACAAACATACCACCAACCCCTTATCGCTCATGTAATGCACCAAAAAACTATAACACACCCCTTACGCCATACATAAGTTACACACAACCAACGTTACTAGCATTAGTACTGTCAACAACACCATTTCAACTCTACGCCACACAAACCCATACTACAAACCACATAACTGACGGACACACATTTAACACCAACATATCACTTGTCCTACAATTCACAGCAACACAATAGTCATTCACAAAAAAAAAAAAATAATAATAAAAAAAATCCAAATTTCATTATTCCAGCCGCACCCCTAACCCACATACGTTCACCACGATCACACACACACAACCAACGTGTATGACACCCACAACAAAACACAGCCCCCAACCAACCCATACCAACCACACCAGTATCATCCATTACTATCGCCCCAACAAACATTTTCCCCCCCTTGTCATTTACTTGTCATCAAGGTAGCAGTCACACAACACACCATAGCTATGATACAAACACACTTACCGACACCAATACAATACCTCCCCACCTCCACAACACCCACAAACTACAACATTCCCAAACCCTCACACCATCATCCCCCACATCAGTATCTAACACGTATTTCATAACTCGTTTCACAAATCCCAGCAACAGGACACACAAGCACAAAATAAAAACAAAACACCATTACACATCCCACACCCACACCCTATATAGGTGCACTACATTCACAAACACGCAAAAAAAAAAAAAAAAAAAAAAAAAAAAAACATTATGAACGTCAGAACGTAACACACACTCCAAAAAAAAAAAAACAAAACCCCGTCTATCCCAGCCACACCATACACCATTATCTTCCACTTTTGTGGTCCCAACCAATTTTGTATCCCCCCATGCCAACTACTTGTCAACAATTTAACCGACACACAACACACATACGAACCCCACACAAACCCTACACCTACAACCAAGTACAGCCTTCCCCACAACATCACCAACACCAACCCATCCCAACACACAAAAACAGCATCACAATACACATAACAAATCAACGACACAGATAACCCCAAATGAAAAATCGCAAAAAAAAAAAACAATTGCAACAGGGTAATCAGAAAGAATAATCAAACACTCACGATCTACATTGTCACAGGATCAAGATATGGGACATACCATTTTCGGCCATAACTATACGCCCATAACTATACGCCCACAACCAAGGACTGCGGAATATGAATACTAGGGTTTCGTCGTCGTCCACGATCTGCCCTGTCATAAACACGTTTGCCTAAATAATCACAGCAACAATGGAAATTGCCCACTCAATCTTTCTTGTTCCCCTCCAAATCACGCAACGGTATATACGGTCAATCCCAAATTTCAAATCCAATCAAATCCCAAAAACGAGGGTTTTCTATGTTACGTTTCCACTGTACTGTGTGTGGGGATGTGGATGCAGAAATCGGGTTGTGTTTTAATGGGTATGGGTTTTCAATATGTGGAATATGTGGCAATCAAAAACCACAACAGTCTTCTGCAAAAACCCTTAGTGAACTTTTTGGCTGTGTAACAGTCAATTGTGTGGCACGTGACAAACCTCATGCCGTTTTACCTCATCTGTGCCACACATGCACACGACGTGTCACAACAAACATTACACAACAACTAATGGCAATTGCGTTATTTGACAACAGATAGGACTAAACGGAGCACTAGAAAACATTTGAGACTAATTGGATTATAATATCAACATGTAGGATTTATTGGTAAATTTTCCCAAAATTATTAATTTTAACTTCCAATTTAAATGAAAAGACAAAATAAGCGAAAAAAGCTCTTTCCAAATGAACCCTGAGTTAGCTGTATAGTTTTTTAGCTATTTTACAGTAGTTGTGTTTGAAAAGTTGACTAATTTTTTATTTTTTATTTTTATTTTTTATTTTTTTTGATGATTATGAGAGAAAAAATGAAATGATTTTGGGTTAAATGTGATATTTTGTTTTATTAGTTACTTTGGCCTATTTTGTCTTTTAGTGAGTTATTTTAACTCAACTCTCTTCCCAAACATCTCCTTAATTTTATGAGAGAACATCAAAAAGTAGAGAGTGAAAAAATAATTACAAAATAATAAATGTACAAGTGATTTGTGCATTCAATGATGTAAATAAATCTTGTACCTTCATTAGTTGGGAAAAAAAAAAAAAAAAAACACTCACTACTTTTTAAAAATTCTCCCTGATTTTATTATTGCATGATGTAATTTTTCTTTTTTATGTTGCCTTTTTATTAATTGGTAAATTCTACTATACAAACTCTGTACTATATGCATTCTTACATTATGTTATTTTCTTCGTTAGTTATGTTAATTTTCTTCTTTAATTATGATTTTATTTTAATTATAACTAATAAAATCTTTAATTATACCTTATGTACTGTTTAATTATAATTTTTTTAAACATAACTTATAAAGTATAAAATTATATATTTTTTTAAAATTATAAAATGCATAAAAAGATACCATAGTCTTTTCCTTGTAAATTTTATTATAAGTCGTTACAATAAAACATCATCAGAACATAATAATTACCACATCATGTTGTAATGAAGAAGATGTGCACCACACATTATTTTATTTATAAATAGGATAATTACAAATATACCTATAATGTTTGGTTAAAATATGAATCGCCTTTTATAGTTTTAAAAATTATATTTTACTTCTTGAAATTTTTAATTTCATAACAAATCGCTCATTTTATTAATAAATCATCAAGTCAATTAATAATTTTTAATGATGTTAGAAATATATTTCAATTAATAATTTAGGTAATTTTATTATTGTATAAGAGAACAATTATAAATTTTATTTTTTTAGTTAATTCTGTTAAATAAAAAATAATAACAAGAAGGTATTTGTAATTTTTTAAATCAAAAAAATAATCTATATTTTAAGTAAACTTTAAAAGATGTATTTATAATTTATCCTTATAAATAATTACCATTCTATTGTGTGTATGGTTTTTAAATGGAGTCCAGATATGATTATTTCTCGGAATGTCCTCTAGTCTCTAAGTCTTATAAATAAAATAAAATAAAATAAAGAAATAAAAAATTTTACTGTTTCCGTCCCAAAATAATGATCCATTTTAAGGAATTTAATTTTTTTTTTAAAGTACAATTATTGCACTTTAAAATATTTGATTTTTCAAAATTACCCTTTGATAGTATATTTTTTGAAAAATATCAATGTCATAACTGTACTTTTATATTATTAATGAATTTAAAAAATGGCAAAATGAGAAATTTATATTATTTTTATACTTGATTTTTGAAAATAGTATATTTTAGGACAATAAAAAATAGAATAAGAGACTAATATTTTAAGACGAAAGGAGTAATTCCTATAAAACTAAGAACATCTTGAATATAGTTTGTTTTTTTTTTTCATAACCGAGTGTTCAGACCAGTTTACCTACAGGATCTTAACTAAATTTTCCATAGACTTTGAATGTTTGGCATTGATAAGTTTCAAACCTGTGACCTCTTGGGTGACTCTTTAATTAATTTCTTCACCCACTAAGCCAAACAATTTAGTGTTACATTTTGAATATAGTTTCAAGAGAGAACAGAAAACATACAGAACATGAAGTATAGATAAAGAATTTCTTTAGAAACGTATATTTTTCATAGATTTTTAAGAATTAATTTTCAAAAACAACCAATAGTATTTATTCAATAACTCACTCATCTCATGTAATTTCTCTACAATTCTCTCATATATATCACCTTTCCCTCTTTCTTTTCACTTCTTCTCAATCTTACTGATCACATTCATATGTGTTAGGGGTGTGTGCATCTAAGGGGATGTGCTATTAAAATTTATAAAATATAAAATTTGATTTTAAATTAAAAATATATAGTGTCTATTATTTAAATAGTAAAAATATTGTTTACCAAACTAATAGTTGCAAGTTCGAATCCCTTTCACAATCTTGAGCCTAATTTGATAACATCATTTTTTAGCGTAAAAGTTAAAAAATCAGTAAAAAAAAATTAAAAATGCAACAATCTATACTAAAAAATCAAAAATTTCGTTTTCTCTCTACTCTTTGCATATCTTTTCGTAAAAAATAAAAAGTCATCCCAAACATACTAATTTTTTTTTCATCATATTTTAGTCAAAAAGTCAAAAAATTATTAAAAAAGCCTATTCCCAAACGAAGCCTTAATATCTAATTTTTCACTTAATTTAATAATATAGATATTCTTATTCCAACTACCTTATTATAATAGTATAGATATTCTTATTCTTACTACCTTATCAATTATGATCAATATTATTCCAATTAGCGTATTAATTAGAGATTATTTCATTTTTACTCCTATACTTTTACAAGATTTTCAATGACATCCCAGACTACTCTTATTTTCACGCGTATCCCCATACTATTTAAGTTACTATCAATTTTGCCCTTACCGTCATATTTGAATGGAAAAAGTTAAAAGAATTACATTTTGACCCCAAATTTTAAAAGAAAGATGCAGACTCACCCTTTTCTACCAGCAAATTACCACCACCACCAACCACCAACTTCAAGCCCTTCTGTCTCCTTCGTCATAGCTTCGTTTTGTTTCACTTTTACGTCGTTAGATTCA
This sequence comes from Camellia lanceoleosa, assembly GCA_025200525.1. NCBI lineage: Eukaryota > Viridiplantae > Streptophyta > Magnoliopsida > Ericales > Theaceae > Camellia > Camellia lanceoleosa. The sequence continues at coordinate 134,971,187 of CM045764.1, read as the reverse complement.
ACTCACGGTCTAGTTGTTGTATCACATCTCACACGTCTTGTTCTTCCTCTTTTTGCATGCTATCAGAGCTCCGAATGTTCATAAAAAAAATAAGAGTTTTATTCTCGTTTTCGACTTTTCTTCGAGCCATCTTTCGGACTTCATATCTTTTTTGATTCTTAACGGTTCTACTTCATTCTTTCGCCATTCTCTTCACCTCACTTTCTACTTTGCCCTATACTACCTCGCTTTCTCACTTCTTTGTGTAATGGGTAATTTTGGTATACCGAAAGTTGTCTGAAAACTAATTTTGAAAATTTCAAAGCATTTATCTTTTGTTTCTTTCTCCTCATTCTTCTTCTTCTTCACTTATAACATGATGTGAAACATGGTTCTAAATGGTAACGGAAATGGTGATGGTAGTGGTGGCGATAATGTAGTCCGATGAAGTTAGTGGTTCGCGTAATGATCTTCTTCTTCTTCTTTATTATTATTATTATTATTATTATTATTATTATTATTATTATTATTATTATTATTTCATTTTGAAAGAGACAAAATAATGTCAAGATTAAAATGATAGGCTTGACATCGAAAGCTCATAAGTTCAGATATAAATTCACCTCCTTTTATTCTTTTTCTGCTTTCAGACCATCTCCAGAATTGGCATCAAGCAAGGTTAAAACTCCAAAATACACTCGGCAATTACTACTTGTGATGCTTATGTCAAAAAAAAAAAAAAAAATAGTACAGGTTTATGTTCTTGAATCATTATCACATATCATGGAGCTATTCAATTTCAAAAGGGTTGTTATGAAGATAGATTATTGATATGTATGTATATATATAGAAAGCTGATAGATATCTCTTCATCAATTTCATCACCTTCATCAACTTCACCAACATCACCACCCGAACCACCAACTTCACCGCCACCGAACACCATTACCGCCACCATGAGCATTACCATCACCACCACCTTACAACACCAAACCCACATTTTTCACAATCAAGTTCCATTACTGCCACCATGAACATTACCATCACCACCACCTTACAACACCAAACCCACCGCCATCGCCGGACCGCCACCACACTATTACCAGTTCGTTATCACTTAGAACCATATTCCACATCATGTTATAAGTGAAGAAGAAGAAAACGAAGAAGAAGAATGAGGAAGATGGAGAAGAAAGAAACAAAAGATGAATATTTTTAAATTTTCAAAATTAGTTTTTGCACAACTTTCGGTTGTTGGAAATGGTTGGAAAATTCTGGGTAAAACCAGAATTTTTTCCTAAGTTTGATCTATTTTTTAGGTGGGCCTCGAGCGTCGATTTTCGCGGGTCAAAGTGGTAACGCATTCTATGCCGCGTTGTGATTCACGTGGTATATTTGGTCGCTCAAAACCATTACCGGGTGAATGGGAAATTGAAGCCAAAGTATGCTCCATGGAAATGGAGTTTTGGTGAAAAATCCTTGAAGGTTTGAATAAGGCTTGTCCCACATTGATTTAGTGGGAAGTTTTGAATGGGTTTATAAGGCATGGAATTGGAAATTGGGGTGTGCCCCAAGGGGTACCCAAGTGTTTTAGAGAGGGAGATTATGGGCAAAATGGGCTAGACCCATTAGACCCAAAAATCACCACACAAGCGCGCCGCCGTCCGGTCAGTCGGGCAAGCTGGGCGCGGGTGCGTGGTGTGATACTAATCTTTTTAGGTCAAAAACATTTGAATTAAATTTTATTTTTCCAAAAAATAAAATTCAGGATTTAAATTAATTCCGGAAATAAACTGGTCCGATTTTTCCTGTACACCCAAACAGGGCTCTTCCCGTTTTTATCTGTTCAAATTTTGAACCCAACAGACTTGTATTTGTTTATTCAAACTGAACAGGTATCATACCTGTTCAAATAGGTTTTGCACCTATTTAATTCAAAACTAACTGCCACAATTCTGCCTATAAATAGATCAGTCTTTCATTTGATTTTAACATTCAGAAAATTTGTACTTCACCTCTGCAAATTTATTCTTCATTTCGCTGTATTTAATTTTTGTGAGAAAGAGTATAAACACTTAGTGTGTTCGTTAGGTAAACAATTTGTACTGTTGCTATTGTTTGTAGTTGATCATTTCATCCTGGAAGATAGATGTCCACATTCTGAAAGCACCGTGGAGAGGACGAATCTGTCTTAAGGACACAATGTTAAACACTGGACTTGATCAGATTTTTTTTAGAAGAAATTAATCAAGTAAGTTGTTTAATTTATTATTCTGTTTTATTTGTTTATTAAATCAGATTTTAATTTTGTTTTTGTAACAAAATAAAATCTATTTTTATTTATTTATTTATTTATTTCTAGTTTGATTTTTGTAATCAAACAAATTCTTTCATTTCCTTTATTTCTTTATATTCTTGTTGTTGTTTAGTACACAACAGAATTTAATCTATTTAAATACAGTGAAGATTGTCCAACAATCTTAAGACAGATTTTTTTTTTTTTTTTGGTGTCTTCATTGTATTTAATTTTCTGTGATTTCAAAAAGACATATTCTGGTTAGAAAAACAAATAGTGATTTATGCTATTTGACAGATAGTAGTAATATACTGTCTCTTTTCTTTGACAACTAGTAGTAATATACTGGTGTCATTAACAATTGCAGAATATTAAGTTTGTGTTACAGAAAATTATTGTGATATTTTATTTTTCTAGTTTTAGTAACAAGGAAAATAAAATTATTTTGTGTAATAATTTATTTTTTGATTTTAGTAACTAGAAAATTAAGTTGTGTTTTAATTTTTTCTGATTTTTGTAATCAGAGATTATGGCTAATCGAAATCAAGAATCGGTAGTAGTAGTACTCCGATTGTTACACCAACATCGATCCCTATCCAGAACCATGTTCATGTACCAATAAATCATGGAGAAAAATCAAAAAAATTTAATGGTACTGAGTTTAAGAGATGGCAGCATAAGATGCTATTCTATCTTAAAACTCTTAATTTGGTCCGGTTTCTTCATGCAGAGGCTCCAGCACTTAAAGAGGGTGAAAGTGATCGGCAAGTTGTTGCCGCTGTAGATGCTTGGAAACATTCAGATTTCCTATGCAAAAACTACATCCTCAATGGCCTTAACAACATGCTATATAATGTTTACAGTCCTTTGAAGTCAGCAAAAGAATTATGGGATTCTTTGGAGAAGAAATATAAGACAGAAGATGCCGGCACGAAGAAATTTATTGTCGGTAAATTTCTAGACTTTGTTATGGTAGACTCCCAAACGGTAATTTCTCAAGTTCAAAGTTTTCAATTAATTTTACATGATATTCATTCTGAGGGTATGTCTCTAAGCGAGTCTTTCCAAGTCGCTACTTTAGTGGAAAAGTTACCACCGGCTTGGAAAAATTTCAAAAATTATTTAAAACATAAATGCAAAGAAATAACCATGGATGAACTTATTGTAAGACTAAAAATTGAGGAAGATAACCGAAAGGCTGAAAAGAGAAATGGGAAAAATCCCATTGAGTCCAAGGCTAATGTGGTTGAACAAGTTCATAAACCACATAACAAAAAGAGGAAGTTTACTGGAGATGGTCCTAGACAAGGCAATAGCAACAAGAAGTTCAAAGGAAAATGCTATAACTGTGGCAAGACTGGACATCGAGCTTCTGACTGCCGCCGCCCTAAGAAGGATCATGGAAGTACAAGCAAGAAAACAACCAATCAGGCCAATGTAACTGAACTAGATTACATCTCTGACGGAGTAAATGACATCAACCTCTCTGCTGTGGTGTTTGAGGCTGATTTGGTTGGAAATCCCAAGGAATGGTGGGTTGACACTGGGGCAACTCGTCATATTTGTGCAGACAAGAAGATGTTCACTACCTACAATAAGGCTGCAAATGGTGAACAACTTTTTATGGAAAATTCTTCTACTTCTACTGTGGCTGGACAAGGAAAAGTGATCTTGAAGATGACATCAGGGAAAGAACTGACCCTCAACAACGTACTGCATGTACCTGACATATGGAAGAATTTAGTTTCTGGTTCTTTGTTAAGTAAAAATGGTTTTAGGCTTGTTTTTGAGTCTGATAAATTTGTATTAACAAAGAGTGGTATGTATGTTGGTAAGGGATACATGAGGGATGGTCTCTTTAAGTTGAATGTAATGACAGTTGTACCAAAAGTTGCTATGAATAAGAATAACACATCTTTTGCTTATATTCTTGAGTCGAATTTATGGCATGGTAGATTAAGACATGTGAATTTTGATACTTTGCGTAGATTAATTAGTTTAGATTATATACCAAAGTTTGAAATTAATCATAATCATAAATGTGAAATTTGTGTAGAAGCGAAACTAACTAAGGCTCTATTTAAATCGGTTGAAAGGAAAATCGAATCTCTAGAATTAATTCATACTGATGTATGTAATCTAAAATTTGTTCAAACTAGAGGAGACAAAAAGTATTTCATAACATTTATCAATGATTGCACAAGATATTGTTATGTTTATTTATTTAGAAGTAAAGATGAAGCCTTAGAAATGTTTAAACTCTACAAAACAGAAGTTGAAAATCAACTTGGTAAAACTATTAAAATGGTTAGAAGTGATAAGAGTGGTGAATATGATGCACCATTAAATGAATTTTGTGCACAACATAGCATTATTCACCAAACTACAGCACCTTATTCTCCACAGCAAAATGGAATTGCTGAAAGGAAGAATAGAACCCTAAAAGAAATGATGAATGCCATGTTACTAAGTTCAGGCTTACCACAGAACTTGTGGGGGAAAGCAATATTGTCTGCTATTTATGTTCTTAACAGAATACCCCACAAGAAAACTAACAACACTCCTTATGAATTGTGGAAAGGTCGACCGCCTTCCTACAAATACTTAAAAGTGTGGGGGTGTTTGGCAAAAGTTGAAGTTCCGGTTCCTAAAAAGACTAAGATTGGACCAAAAACAGTAGATTGTGTATTTATTGGTTATGCTCAGAATAGTAGTGCATATCGGTTTCTGACTTATAAATCAGAAATACCTGATATAAATGTGAACACTATTATAGAGTCAAGGAATGCTGTGTTTTTTGAACATGTCTTTCCTTACAAGAAAGGTCATGAATTAAGTTCACAGAAAAGAACTTATAATTGTACACAAAGTCAAGAGACTAATGACAATCAAACACAAGAGACTAGTAATGGTCTCGACCAACAGGATGTAACTGATGATGAACCAAGACGAAGTAAGAGAGCGAGAACATCAAAATCCTTTGGTCCAAATTTCCTAACATACCTGTTAGAAAATGAACCTCAAAGCTTTAAGGCAGCAATGACAGGTCCTGAAGCAACTTTGTGGAAAGAGGCTGTTAATAATGAAATTGAATCCATTATGCAAAATCATACTTGGAAGTTGGTGGATCTTCCACCAAGTTCTAAACCTCTTGGATATAAATGGATATTCAAGAGAAAAATGAAAGCAGATGGTTCAATTGACAAGTATAAAGCAAGACTTGTAGTTAAAGGTTACAGACAAAAAGAAGGTCTGGACTATTTTGACACATATTCCCCTCTGACAAGAATAACATCCATTTGCATGCTTATTTCTATAGCAACATTGTTTAATTTAGAAATACATCAAATGGATGTTAAGACAGCTTTCTTAAACGGTGATCTAAATGAAGAGATCTATATGGCGCAACCCGAAGGGTTTGTAGTGTCGGGGCAAGAAAAGAAAGTTTGTCAGCTTGTAAAGTCTCTTTATGAATTAAAACAAGCACCTAAGCAATGGCATGAAAAATTTGATCATGCAATGCTTACTAATGGGTTTAAGATAAACGAATGTGACAAATGTGTCTATGTTAAAAACACTGACCAAGGATATGTCATAGTTTGTCTTTATGTGGATGACATGCTTATCATTGGAAGCAGTCAAAACATTATCAAATCAACTAAGCAAATGCTTAACAAAAGATTTAATATGAATGGTATGGGGGTCGCAGATGTTATATTAGGAATGAAAATTACTAAAACATCTTATGGATATGCATTATCTCAATCTCATTATATTGAGAAAATTCTTGATAAATTTATCAAGGATGATACGAATTTAGCTAGAACACCTGTAGACATCAGTCTTTATTTATCGAAAAATAAAGGTGATGCAGTGTCTCAGTTAAAATACTCCCAAATCATTGAAAGCCTAATGTACCTAATGAATTGTACTCGTCCTGATATAGCTTATGCTATCAGTAAATTGAGTAGGTACACTAGTAACCCCGGAGAAGACCATTGGAAGGCGATCATTCGAGTTCTTAGATATCTAAGATTCACTTGTGATCATGGTTTGAACTTTACTCGATATCCAGCAGTACTCGAAGGTTATTGTGATGTCAATTGGATATCGGATACTAAAGATTCAAAATCCACTAGTGGATATGTCTTTACTCTGGGAGGCGCTGCTGTTTCTTGGAAGTCCACGAAACAAACTTGCATCGCACGATCCACAATAGAATCCGAGTTCATTGCTTTAGACAAAGCAGGTGAAAAAGCAGAATGGCTTCGTCACTTCTTAGAAGACATTCCAATGTGGCCAAAACCTGTGCCAGCTATTTGCATTCATTGTGATAGTCAATCTGCAATAGGCAGGGCACAGAATCACATATATAACGGTAAGTCACGACATATTTGTCGTCGACATAATACTGTAAGGAAATTGTTATCAAATGGAATAATCTCAATAGATTATATAAAATCTAAAGAGAATATTGCGGATCTGTTAACAAAAGGTTTGACAAAAGAGCTAGTGTATAGTTCATCGAAGGGGATAGGATTAAAGCCTATTACATAAGAGTCGTCATAATGGTAACCCTACTTATATGATTGGAGATCCCAAGAACTAAGTTCAAAGGGACAACTAAGTTATGTGTGTCTCGCCAGAAATCACCAAGGGATTAAAATTCCTTACCCATTCCTATGGTGAGAGTGATATCTGCAACATATGTTGTCTGCAGGGATATAAGGATAAGCTTTGCTTTTAATGATTACTTATATCTTGATTGAGGCATAAAATCAAGATGAGTATAAGGAGGTACTCACAATAAGAATCACCTATATGAGTGTCGAACTGGGGCCGGTTCTATGAGAATGAAGAGGCTAAATTCTCTAGAAACATTCATGAAAATCAATAGCGTTCAAGGCCAAAATGAACACAACAGTGAGAACCATGATGTTTTAGAAAATATTTTGTGTGAAATCTATTGTCTTGGCTTATACAAACGGCTGAACAATTCAAGGCATCGCGTCCATTGGTTAGCCAGTAAGTCCGATAGACTATCACTAGGGAAGGTTCAAGGCCGAAAGCTACCTATCCTGATGCAAGATATTTTTGACTTATACTCTTTCGATAAAGTCTGCATATTGTTGCATTTCCGTTGTCATCAAGTTCCATTTATGTAGGGGATTGTTGGAAATGGTTGGAAAATTCTGGGTAAAACCAGAATTTTTTCCTAAGTTTGATCTATTTTTTAGGTGGATCCCGAGCGTCGATTTTCGCGGGTCGAAGTGGTAACGCGTTCTATGCCTCGTTGTGATTCACGTGGTATATTTGGTTGCTCAAAACCATTACCGAATGAATGGAAAATTGAAGCCAAAGTATGCTCCATGGAAATGGAGTTTTGGTGAAAAATCCTTGAAGGTTTGAATAAGGCTTGTCCCACATTGATTTGGTGGGAAGTTTTGAATGGGTTTATAAAGCATGGGATTGGAACTTAGGGTGTGCCCCAAAGGGTACCCAAGTGTTTTAGAGAGAGAGGTTATGGACAAAATGGGCTAGACCCATTGGACCCAAAAATCACCACACGCGCGCGCGCGCCGTTCGTCCGTCCGGTCGGGCGAGCTGGGCTGGGCCTGGGCTTGGACACGAGTGCGTGGTGTGTGGTTGGGTTGGCCTTGTTCAGCCCAATACTAATCTTTTTGGGTCAAAAACATTTGAATTAAATTTTATTTTTCCAAAAAATAAAATTCAGAATTCAAATTAATTCCGGAAATAAACTGGTCCAGTTTTTCCTGTACACCCAAACAGGGCCCTTCCCGTTTTTATCTGTTCAAATTTTGAACGCAACAGACTTGTATCTGTTTATTCAAACTGAACAGGTATCATACCTGTTCAAACAGGTTTTGCACCTATTTAATTCAAAACTAACTGCTACAATTCTGCCTATAAATAGATCAGTCTTTCATTTGATTTTAACATTCAGAAAATTTGTACTTCACCTCTGCAAATTTATTCTTCATTTCGCTGTATTTAATTTTTGTGAAAAAGAGTATAAACACTTAGTGTGTTCATTAGGCAAACAATTTGTACTGCTGCTATTGTTTGTAGTTGATCATTTCATCCTGGGAGATAGACGTCCACATTCTGAAAGCACCGTGGAGAGGACGAATCTGTCTTAAGGACACAGTGTTAAACACTGGACTTGATCAGATTTTTTTTAGAAGAAATTAATCAAGTAAGTTGTTTAATTTATTATTCTGTTTTATTTGTTTTATTAAATCAGATTTTAATTTTATTTTTGTAACAAAATAAAATCTGTTTTTATTTATTTATTTCTAGTTTGATTTTTGTAATCAAACAAATTCTCTCATTTCTTTTATTTCTTTATATTCTTGTTGTTGTTTAGTACACAACAGAATTTAATCTATTTAAATACAGTGAAGATTGTCCAAGACTTTCGGTATACCAAAATTGCCCATTACACGAAGAAGTGAGAAAGCGAGATAGTGTAGAGCGAAGTAGGAAGTGAGGTGAAGAGAATAGCGAAAGAATGAAGTAGAACCGTCAAGAATTGAGAAAGATATGAAATCCGAAAGATGGCTTGAAGAAAAGTCGAAAACGAGAAGAAAAGTCTTATTTTTTTCCCTCAACTTTTGGAGCTCCGATAGCATGCAAAAGAGAAAGAACAAGATGTGTGAGATGTGATACGAAAACTAAACCGTGAGTTGAATCCAACGATGTAAAAATGAGGCGAAACGGAGCTATGACGAAGGAGATAGAAAGACTTGAAGTTAGTGGTTGATGGTGGTGGTTTGCTGGTGGGAAAGAGTGGGTCTGCATATTTCTTTTGATATTTGGGGTCAAAATATAATTCTTTTAACTTTTTCTATTTCAAATATGACGACAGGGACAAAATTGATAATAATTTAAATAATATTGTGGCATGCGTGAAAATATGAATAGTCTAAAAGATCATTGAAAATCATATAAAAGGATAAAGATAAAAATGAAATAATCTCTATTAATTATAACCATTCATACAAGTATTTCACAGGAGGTAGTGTTCTTGTCATTTATTTTTTGCTATTCTTGGTACAGATGCATGGAAGTAAAACGCAAATATGTTATAAGATGTTGATCTCATATGTTTTTAAATGTGAACACGCAACACTTTTTTTTTTTTTCGACGTTAACGTCGCCACACACCATCTGCTTTGCATGTGCATCTATCAATGGCTAACCTACTAATCAGCTCTCGTTTTGGACGAATGTTTTTGCTTAATTTTTTGCTTATTTAATTATTTTAACTTGGTTTAAAAATTTGTATTTAGAATTTTTTATTTTTTGTAATTGATTTGATGATTGTAAAAGAAAAAATAAAATGATTATAATTTAGATGTGATATTTTATTTTATTAACTATTTTAATTTTAATTTTTTTTTGTGTGACTATTTTATCTAATAAGTTGTATCCCAAAATGTCCAAACACTCAATAGAATTCCATGCCATTGTAGACACCCCATTTTTGACCGACTTTAAGACTCAGACGTCACCGATTGAGCGCTCGGTGATGTTGCATATTGTGCTCGTTGAAGTCGAGTCATGCGCCTGCCTCCGGACTTGAACTCTCTTATGCCTTGTCTCGATTTGCGAACGGACTCGGTTTTCTCTGTTTTCTTTCCGAGGAAGGGAGTGGTCCCGTAGACTATCTCTCGATGGCGTGAGCTACTTTTTGTGGTCAGAGCCATTTTGCCCATTTCGACCCGGTTTGGTTCCAGCTGAGCCGTTAGGCCGTGTGCCTCGGTTCGGACCGCCCAACCATCTCCGATTTCTCCGGTTTTGGCATGCATCTTATTTACTCCCATTTAAGGGATCTTTGGGGCTCGAAACCCTTCGCAGCCGAACACCACTGGTGCGGCGGCCCATTTTCGGATCCCGAACCGCAGTTTTGGCCCCGAGGATTGATTTTGGATCGATGTCTGTTGATTTTGGCGAACACCTCTGTTTGGTCCTTCCGAAGGACCGGGTCTCTGAGACCCACTTCGCCGAACACCACTAGGTGCGGTGACCCATTTCGGGATCGAACCGCGGTTTTGGCGCCGAGCATTCATTTTGCATCGATGTCAGTTCATTTTTGGCAGACACCTCTGTTCCATCATTCCGAGGAACAGTCGGGCCTCTGATGCCCACTTCAGGGTCCGTATGCCACTTTCGATCAGAGTTTTCGGGACCGAATCGTGCGGTTTGGGCCCCGAGCATTCATTTTGCATCGGTTTTCTCGATTCTTGGCGAGAACCTCTGCTTTTGTCATTCCGAGGGACACTGGGTCGCAGATACCCACTTCTGCCAGACACCATTTTCGACCTGCCATTTCATTTTCGGGACCCCGAATCGCTCGGTTTTGGACCCGAACATCCATTTCTCATTACTTTTTGTTCAAATTTGGCAGGTACCTCTGTTTCAACACCGGGAAGATCCTTTGGGGGTGGGAGGCCAGCAATTATCCCAGATAGCGGATTCGCTCCTCCGAGCCCGCTTTGCTCACTTCCGCCAATGTTGAACACCTTGGGGGTATTTTCTTCCAACCAAAGTTACATATCTGTGATCGAGGACATGGGAGGACACTTTGGTATGGTGGTCACGAGATTATTGGTTTCATTTTGGGCCTCTCCTTCAAGCTCTATGTTGTGACTCACCTTGATGTTGCCAATTTCCGACCTTAGAACCTTGTTGCACACATCTAGGAGGACACTTTGGTATGGTGGTCGGCCCGAATTATTGGTTTCATTTTGGGCCTCCTTCAAGCTCTATGTTGTGACTTACGCTTGAGTTGCGGATTCGACCCTAGGGCCTTATTCTACACACTTGGCAGGACACCTATGCATACTGGTCGGCCAGAAAATCTTCTCTTCATTTTTTTGGGGTGGCCGGCCATGGTGGGTGGTCGACCAGGTGGGGTGGCTGGCCGGCCACCTCCCAGAAAGTTACCTGGCCGGCCAGATTCACCTTTCGGCTGTTCCATTGTCCATTGCTTTCAAAGTGTCTCCTCATCAGGGGATATTTTGGGAGGGAAAGCTTGGGTGCTTTTCCCTCCCCTTTTACACCCCTTTCTTGTCTACTTAAAGGGCCCAACCCCTTCTTCTCTAGGGTTAGAAAAAATTGCCTCAAGAACACCTCTCCAAAAACCCTAATCTCCATAGCTTAAAACTCAAAAAACTTCCAAGCTCCCTAGGCCATTCCTTCACCAACACCTAGCCTCACCATTCCAACTTCAATTCCAGCAGCTAGGAAGTGAATTTCAGAGGTTGAGAAGCTACAAATCAAAGCCAAGAAGCAAAGAAAGACAAGTCTTCAAGGGTAAGTATTCAAAACCAACTTTTAGGGCTTTTTCTTGATCCTTTTTTATACTCTAATTGGTTGAGAATTGGGGCTCCGACCCCTACTGCTTTTGTGCTCATATTGAGCCCCTCTACAACATTGTAGAAGGGCTCAACTTCATTTGGTATTTCTATATACTAGTTCCTTCAATATTCACCAAGTTTGTCACATTTTTGCATGCTAAAATTGACCTATTTTTGTTGGTTTTTAGGGGTCCGACCCCTACTGATTTCTTGCTTATTTTGAGCTCCTCTACAACATTGTAGAGGAGCTCAACTTCATCTGACCTTTGTATCTACCACTTCCTTCAAATTTCATCAAATGTGCCACATTTTGTATGCAATTTTTGACCTATTTGTGTTTGTTTTTGGGACTTCGACCCCTACTGGTTTTAGTCTTATCTTGACCCCCTTTACATGTTTCATGAAGAAGGTTTGGTCATTTGATGTATAGATTGCATGTCTTATGTTATACCCTTTTGTGGCTCCATTTTGCCTTCCATTTCTAGCATGTTTGTCTTATGATTTAGAGGCTGCCATAAACTGCATATATGCTTATTTTTGGGCCCTCTTTCATGTTGTAGAAGAAAGTTTGTCCATTTGGTGTTTGTATATACCACCTCCCATTATACTCCTCTTTTGGCCACTAACTTTGCATGCTAATGTTGCCATGTCTATGCTTACATTTTGGCCATGTTTATTACTGAAAAATGCCATATTTGGGACTGCCTTGCCACTGTTCTTGCTTCCATAATCATATTTTGCATGTATAGCATGGCTATAGGCCATTTCGGGGCTTAATTTCACATTTTCGGGATGATTGCATGCTTTGGGTGTGCTTTGGTTGTGTTTCGGGGCTGTTTTCCCCCTCTTGTAGCTGCTGAAATTCCATGTTGCATGTTTGCATGTCATTTCGTGCCTTAATGCTTTGCCTCGGTTTGCGTGCCCGCGGGTACGCATTTCGAGGCACCTTCGTTTTTATCCGACGGCAGCCTATGTGAATGTGGTTGAGGCCCTCTCACGTTGGCGTAAGCCCAATTTGCATTTTCATCTTGTATGCCATTGCCTCGGTTTGCGTGCCCGTGTGCACGCATCATTTTATTTACTTCTTTATCCGTGAGTGCGGAGTGAGGCTCTCCCATGTGGGTGTAAGTCCATCGTGTCATTCCGTGTGCCATTTCGTTACATTTCATCATCGCCTCGATTTGCGGCGCTGTGGGCGCAGCGTTTGGCTGCCGGTTTATCCGATTTTCATTCTTTCATCGCCTCGATTTGCGGCGCTGTGGGCGCAGCGTTTGGCTGCCGGTTTATCCGATTTTCATTCTTTCATCAGCGCCTCGATTTGCGCGCCTGTGAGCACGCGTTTCGAGGCACATCACTTTTATCCGAGTTTTATTCTTTCATCATCGCATCCATTTGCGCGCCTGTGGGCACGCGTTTGGCTGCCGGTTATCCGATTTTCATTCTTTCATCATCGCCTCGGTTTTGCGTGCATGTGGCGCGCATTTCGAGGCATTCATTTATCCGCTTTACATTTTCATGCCATCGCCTCGGTTTGCGTGTCCGCGGGCACGCATTTCGAGGCACCTCATTTTCATCATTCCGGCATCCAATGTGAGTGTGGCTGAGGCTCCCTCATGTTGGTATAAGCCCATCATCGCATTTCACATTCCTCGGTTTGCGTGCCTGCGGGCACACATTTCGAGGCATCTCATTTTCATAGCATTGCGCATGCTAGGTTGTATATTAGTTGCATTGCATGCATATCACGCATATCATGCATATTGCACGGGAAACGAGGCACGTTTTGTACTCCGAGCGACGGAACGGGCCTCAATTCCCAAGTCACTGACACTCCGGATCATCCATGATGGAGTTAGGTTTTGTTATAGCATTCATACACATTCATCCCTATATTGAGTTGTGCAATCCGATTCCTCGGCCATCATGCATCGGTATGCGTGATTGGTGGCACGAGGATCGAGGCATGCATATATTTGTGAAAATACATTGCTATGCCCTGTTCCTGCTCTCTGTTGCAGCAAAATCGAGGATCAACGACTTTTCAGAATCCGGCGCGCATTTCGAGAAAAGTGCAAACAGAGGCTAATCAGGGCATTCCAGTGGATTTCCGCGCCAAGCAGCCCAGCATACATCATCTATCAGAAGCGAGGCAGTCCCTGGCTTGCATGCCAGCTTTACTTCTTTTGTAAATAATTTGTCAATTAATTAGAATTTGTATATTTCGGACTGTAATATTCTTTTATTCGGACTGTATATTTATTCGGACCCTCCGCGCGAGGGCAAACTTGTAATAAGTGTGCGTGAGTGTGATGTATGTCTTCCAACCCCACGTCTTTCTCCCTTTTATTTACCTGCCTTGATGGTTAGATATAGGGCATATTTCAATTAGCATATAGCATGACAGCATGTTTGCATCATTCATCTGTTTTGCACGCATCGGGCTCGGCACATCATACAAACTGCATTGTATTTCAATTCTAAGTTGAATACATGTTAGCTGTAGCATTTCATATGCCATATTTAGAATAGCCGAGCCTGCTATAGTTGCATTTTGCATGTGTTGCATTAGGCAATTCTGTATATAGGATCATGCATGATTTCTAATCAGTTTCCTGTTTTGGCTTGGAGTACTCGGTAAGTTTTATGCTTTAGCATCCTCGCATGCGTGTGAGTGTTGCCATGATAGCATGCTTGCCATGAGGCTATATGCTTATGTGATATAACTGCCTTGAATGCCTGTGGGTGGAGGTTGAGTTATTTGAATTGGGACAATGCACTGACTGTTTGTTTTAAGCCCACTAGATAGTGGCAAAATCATTGTTTTCGAAGCCCACCCGAGGGTGGCAAATCCGCATTTTAGCCTACCTGTGGGTAGCACCATCACATCATTTTCAAACAAACAAACATGAAATGTTTTGTTCCAATTCAGGCGATTCAGTCTATACTTGTATGCTGTGCGCATCACATAGTAACCTAGGCTAATAACCGGAATAAGAACGTACGATGTTTTCAAAAACAGATATCATGGTTAGTAGAGGCCGGTCTTTGGCCGGGCGAGCGGGGGTGCTCACGAACTGGCCTTCCCCAATCGTACCCACGTTCCCGAGCCAACTTTGGTGATGGCGGACACGTGGCCTTTAGACGCAGTCGGGGTTTCCTAAATTTCCCATTTTAAAATATTTAGGTGGCGACTCATTATCCGGCAAAGCGGTCCATGTTTGGCACTTCTTTTCAAAAATCTGTTTTCCTTCAAAGCGATTTGCGGATTTGGACTCTTTGGTTCAAGATTGAGAAGCATAACAAAATCGAGTCCGAGCGTAGCGAGGCCCCCATGGCGTTATTCTGATTTGGCGACTCTTTGGGATTTAGAGAACTTGACTCGAACTCATGATATCTGCTTTTGACTATGTTTGTGTGTTTCTTTGCATTGCATTTGCATTGGTGCGCCTAGGACACCGTGTTTGCCATATGCCATTCGAAACGATTTTGGGAGGCTTGTCTTGTCAAGTCATGACCATAAGGCTGATCGGCTCTGGGCTCTGACAGCATGGGAACACAAACCCGATTTTTACCGGGGCACCCTTTTTGACCATTCGACCTAGTGCATATTCGGATCCATAGTGACCATTCCAAACTAGGACAGGTTGCTTACCCGTTTATAGGTTGTTTGAAGCATTGCGTGCGTGGTGAAACCCTAGTTCACGACAAAATAGGGCGAAACCCTACCCAACATAGGGGTGTTTTGGCTCTCACTTATCTGTTATGTGCTTGTTAGAGTGCGCCTCTGAGGAATGCATGTCGGTTTGTGAGTTTGAGCATCGAGTTCGGGCACCAATTGATATTTGGGCATCGAACTGCGGGCATCGATAAGTGTGGGATTCGGTTTACTGAGGGTAACAGTTCTGTAGAATTTTAGAGGCGAGTCGAGAGGCACACTCATTCAACTATGCTTGTATCTGTTCAGATGAAATCAGGCTGTGATGCTACATGTTTTCTCTTTTGCTAGGTAGTCCTGGAACCATAGCTTCAGAAGGCTCCACTATCCCCCAGGTACATTGAACTAGTGCTGATAGACTTTGTGAGGTCAGAAATTTGATTCAAGGGAAACCAGTGTTCTTCCGCTGAGGCAAGGCAAAGAAAGGCCAGTTAGGGCTCACCGGTTCATCTGATCCGCCAGTCACCAGTCACATTACCTCGATCGGAGCACTAGCATTTACCTCTATCATGGCGCAGCCCTCGGCAAATTTGGAGGATTTGCTGATCCATTTCCAGCAATCAGTGGATTCGCTGCAACAAGACATGGTTAGGCAAGCCGAAACATTGCAGAATATGATATTCAAATTTAAGGACCTCCGTGACATCGGGGTTCAAATCAAGGAGGCCATCCGACAAGGGATCTTTGTGGAAGATAATGAGCTGTCAAAAAAGGATGTTGTTCACAGTTCCAATACTACCACTGATGGTAGCACGGTACATGGAATGCTCGAGTAGACCCTATCACCACTTCCCTCATTAGCCAAAGACCAACCATTTCAACACGGCACCAAGCCCGAAATTTCCATCCTCTGTACATGAGTCTTTCTCAAGCTTTGCAAATGTTACGGGAAAAAGGGCACCTAGAACTCCTAGAACCCCAACCCCTTTCAAGCCTTCTTCCATCCAGATATGACCCAGCTAAATACTGTACCTACCATCAACAGCACGGTCATGATACGAACCGTTGCATCCGCCTCCGTCATAAGATTCAGGATCTTATTGACGAAGAGATTATAGCTCCACCAAAGGGACCTCAGGTTAGTACCGACCCGTCACCCCTACATCTCAACCTCATCCATATACTGCCATCCACCTTCGACCCCAGCATATACATCACCCCGGCCCATCTACCCAAGCCTGAGGTGTTCATTCCAAAAAGCATGGACTTATGCATGATGGGTGCACCTGAACCCCAATCATCTCAAACCCGAGAACCCACTACTTCCGAGTTGATGGGAATAATAAAAGATCTTCAAAGAACTGTGACCGATCTGGCCTCCGGGACATTGGCTCC
Organism: Camellia lanceoleosa; assembly: GCA_025200525.1. NCBI lineage: Eukaryota > Viridiplantae > Streptophyta > Magnoliopsida > Ericales > Theaceae > Camellia > Camellia lanceoleosa. The sequence goes on along the minus strand of CM045764.1, from coordinate 134,954,479 downwards.
ATCATCGACCACACCACATACTGGGAATTTCATGTCAAAGGCTCCCAGTCTTGGGGTGCTACATCGAGGAAGGCCAATCCGTGGCAAAGTGGAAGCAAGTGGAAAGAACAAGGCAGGCGGGCATTGATCCTCATGAGCATCTTCGTTGGTATTGAGGCTTTGAAAGCGAAGAATTTGAACAAAGAGCAAGTCCTCGCGATTGTTGCAAAAGCGTGGATGACACTTTCGCTACTCAAGTTAGGGGCAGTCTGAATCAAGGGCAAGCCGGGAGAAGGGCCGTTATACCAGGAATGTTCCTTTCAACTCTAATCCCGTGCTCGGAAGAGATCAAGAAACTGGCGAGGCTGCCGACCTCTTTGTTGGCGCATCTTCTTCAAACCCCCGAACTTCGGACTATCTACCTCGGGGGCAGAGGGTATTCACCCCACTGTACATGTCTCTATCAGCGGCCTTGAGGGTCCTAATTAGAAAGGGGTATCTGAAGCCCCTGGAGCCACAACCATTACCAAAGAAACCCCCTCCCTCACATAACCCAGCTGCCTACTGTGCCTTCCATCAACGAGCTGGCCATGACACTGACATGTGCCTTCGTCTTTGTCACGAAATACAAAATCTGATCGACCACAAGATCATCGCCGTACCAGTCTTGCAAAGTCTATCGGCACTTGATCAGTGAACTTGGGGGGATAATGTGATTATGTGATCGGGGGAGGAACCACCTGCGGATGGCGCTCGGATTACTCCAGCTGTGGTGAATAGCATGCACCGTTTTGAGCAATGTACAAGTGCTGTTAATTTTGCGTTCTGACTTGGGTATTGGGTCAGTTTTGTTGTTTTGTTTTGAGTCTGTCTTTTTGCTTTGAGTCAGTCTCTTTTGTTTTGGGTCTGTCTTGTTGTATCGAGTTGGTCCTGTTGTATAGGAGTCGGGTGATTTCGGGGGTGTTACCTCGGGTGTCACTATTTTGTTTCGTGTTTGTCTTTTTGTTTTGTTTTGAGTCTGTTTCTGCCAGGGAGCCAGTTATGCCAACAGATTTTGAATGAAACATCAGTGATTTCCATACTCTCGCATTTGTTTACGCCGTGTGCTAGTTGTGCGGGATTCGAATGAAATGACGATTGCATTCCACCGCTCTCTTGGGCCTCGAAGTCATTGTATTGACCTAAGTTTTTCAAAACCTTTTTGAACACTGCGGTGAAAACAAAGAGGGAGGAATTCCTCGGAATTTGCAAAACTTTGATCATATGAGAGAAAGAGAGGCGTGCTAAGCCCTTAATGAATGAAATCATGCTTGTTAGTGTTAGTACTGAGAAAGACCCTGGCTTTGATCCAGATTGATCCTACTTGTCTTGGTATGACGATTTGTCGCTTTCTTAAAAACTTTCAAAAAATGTTTTGCGCGGTCCTGCAAAGACATGTGTGGAATCGCTCTTGAGATTGTGCAGCTTAGGATCACTCTCGGCCTCGAGACTCAACCCCTTTGCTTCCAAACCTTGGACTTGCATTCAGAATGTTCAACGGTCAACTACGATGTGAGGCCTGTGTGGCCAGATTTGAAGCAGCCCTCGAACAAGAGGCACCAAAGTCAGATCAAGAAGGTCAGACCTCATCAGAAGAAGCTTGCACAGCTAGATCAGAAGCACCCCTCGAACTAGGGGCAAAAATGTCCGATGTGCTCGAAGAGCCAAAGGTGGATCTTTCTACTAATCAATACAACAGCCACTCTCTTGGATACAGAGGGCTTCAATCTCAGAACCATTTGGCATGGACTTGTTACACTTTTACCCTTCGAGAGGCTCGCTGGGCCGTAAACCCGGAAGGGCGACCCAGGCAAAAGTTAGAGCAAAGAAAAGAACAAAAAAAAGAAAAAAGAAAAAAAAAGAACAAAAAAGAAAAAAGAACAAAAAGATAAAAAAAGAAAAAAACAAAAAAAGAAGAAAAGAATTGAAAAAGAAAGAAAGAAAAACAAAGCTATAAGGTCGAAAACACCTAGCAGTTTGGCAAAAGTTAGAGCATAAAAATGAGAGGTTGAATACCGAGGTGTACCTTAACCGAACTACGTAAGGCTTGATTCCCATCTTTGGGATCGTAGGCAACTTCATTCAAGTCGGTAGTAAAACAATTCAAATTCAATTGTGTTCATGTGATAGTTTTGTTCATCTTTGTCTCCTCAGATCCGAGAAATGGTTGTGTTAATCGCTCGAGGTGACTACAAGTACAACTGCGATGCTATCCAAACAAGGGCAACTTTCCGCTGCCATTGTCTTTGGTGCCGTTCAAACAAGGGGCAACTTTCCGTTGCCATTCAATGCGCCGCGGTGCCGTTCAAACAAGGGGCACCTTTTCGTTGCCATGCATCCCTCTTCAAGCACGAGACAGTTTTCCTTTGGGTCCGAGGTTGTGCATCTCGAGAGTGGGTTCTATGCTCGTTGAGCAGTGGCCGTTTGCAAAAATAGATTTTGAGAATTTTTACTGGGGCTGACTAGTTCTCTCGAAAATTGTTCCATCTTTTCCAAAAAACTGAACCATTTCTTGGACCCAAAAAAGGAAAATTTTCGGTACTCATAGCCTGACTTGCATGATTTCAAATCAAAAATCGAACAAGCATGTTAATCTAACTCCCATTTTGGCCAATTTTTTTTTAGAAAGCAAAAATAAAAAATGGTCAAAATGATGAACTAGGGGCACAGTTGGGTCAGGAGTTCTGTCTTTCCCCCTTTATCAACATACTCGCCAAGAAGGGCACTTTACCTGCCAGAAGAAGGCACAACTGAAGGCGACAACAAAATGGTCGAAAAGAGCCTCTCACCCTCCAAGCAGCAAGGTATCAAGCCAAGTCTGAAGCTAATGGAATGGGGCGGACATTACACTCCCTCATCTGGACAGATCTGCTCACGTCCAAACTCCCCAGCAGGGCATCATCAACCGATGTCAGCTGCAGATTTGCTACATACCCATTTGTAGCATAACCCCTCTGTGGGAGGAATTCATTAGCTGCATGCAGAAGAAGAAGGATCTAGCTGAATGCTAGGGGCCTGAGCCCACAACTTGCTGTTTATCCATCAACCACCCAGGGGAGGGATGAAAAATGAGAGATTGAAGAATAGAGAGATGTGCGATGAGAGAAAAAGTGAGAAAAGGGCTTTTTCATAAAAACAGAGCTTGAGGGCCGAGTGATGTGAGAATCACAAATAAGAAAGGATGGGAAACATACCCGGTGAAACAGGCTCCCTGTGCACGTTTGAGTGTCGTGTCTTTTTGTTTTATCTCGATCCTTCTTTTGAGTCGTTTCGAGTGTTACTCGATGTGTCTAGGTTGTGTGCCTTTTATTTTCGTATTGAGTCGTTTTGCTGTGTTCAGTCGTAGGCTCAATACCCAGTTGAGAACTTATGCTCACTCTCAACACCAAAAAAATCGTTTTGTGCTCCAAGTGCCGTGCCGTTCTCCGCATTTGTGCAAAATAGAATTTGTTCTTTCAGAAAACTGCAGGGTTCAACCCAGGTCATGTGAAAACAGTGAAACCAGGACCTATCTGAAGCTATGAGTTTTGCCGCAAAGCAAAAGCGAAGAGGAAAATGTCGAGCATCCGAGTTTGTTCCAACTCGATAAGTTAGAGACTACACTCGTGTGTACCTCTTGAGTCTTGCCAATGTTCAAGTATGAGTGTGCCTTTACCTCAAGCTCAAAATCAAGTCTACTTCAAGCGAATGGCGATCAGAGTGCTCTCCACAGTACCATTCCCTGCCAGAGGCATCTTGGCCGTGTTTGCGATGAGTTCCTAGGAGACCAACTGCGACGGTGGAAACTAGAGTTCGAATGGCCGTGGCCTAGAACACAAAGGTTCGGGATTTCCAAGACTAAAGTCTGGTTTAAATACCCAGAGGCGTGTCCTCGGCTTGAAATCTGTATGGCAGCCCCATAGATTGAGATAGCATGTGTATGCACCTCAATTCTGGATACTGAACCAACCTAGTCTGTCACCCCGTTGGAGAATAGGGAAAGTTGTGAGTATGATCAGGAAAACAAGCGGCAGCCGTGGCTCCCACATGCGGATATTGTTACTTGTCAGCATTTCAGAACCTTTGTGCTGTGAGTTGAAGGTAAGTGTTCGAAGAGCACGAGGGGAGATCCCCATCAGAGTAGAGCGGTTCACCGCCACTCACCTCATGAGGTGCTTTCTAAAGCGCCGCTTTGTCTATTTATTGCTTTCCGTAAGCATCATGCATTGTATTGCATTGTACCTATCAAGTTTCTTTCTCATTTCACCCAATATATCAATCATACTTGTTCACTAAGTGCATCTGTCACACTTTGTGTTTGCCTTTAGTATGTCTATCATACTTGTTCACATAGTGTATCTATCACACACTCGCTTTGTCTATTTTGCGTATCAATCACACACACTCACACCTTTGTTCCCCGGTTAAAACCTTCCCTCTCTCCGTATGAAATACGTTGAGATATGCTTGTTGGTTACACCTTTGTTCCCCGGTTAAAACCTTCCCTCTCTCCGTATGAAATACGTTGAGATATGCTTGTTGGTTACACCTTTGTTCCCCGGTTAAAACCTTCCCTCTCTCCGTATGAAATACGTTGAGATATGCTTGTTGGTCACACCTTTGTTCCCTGGTTAAAACCTTCCCTCTCTCCGTATGAAATACGTTGAGATATGCTTGTTGGTCACACCTTTGTTCCCCGGTTAAAACCTTCCCTCTCTCCGTATGAAATACGTTGAGATATGCTTGTTGGTCACACCTTTGTTCCCCGGTTAAAACCTTCCCTCTCTCCGTATGAAATACGTTGAGATATGCTTGTTGGTTACACCTTTGTTCCCCGGTTAAAACCTTCCCTCTCTCCGTATGAAATACGTTGAGATATGCTTGTTGGTCACACCTTTGTTCACCCGGTTAAAACCTTCCCTCTCTCCGTATGAAATACGTTGAGATACGCTTGTTGGTTACACCATTGTTCACCCGGTTAAAACCTTCCCTCTCTCCGTATGAAATACGTTGAGATACGCTTGTTGGTTACACCATTGTTTCCCCGGTTAAAACCTTCCCTCTCTCCGTATGAAATACGTTGAGATACGCTTGTTGGTTACACCATTGTTTGCCCGGTTAAAACCTTCCCTCTCTCCGTATGAAATACGTTGAGATATGCTTGTTGGTTACACCATTGTTTCCCCGGTTAAAACCTTCCCTCTCTCCGTATGAAATACGTTGAGATACGCTTGTTGGTTACACCATTGTTCCCCCGGTTAAAACCTTCCCTCTCTCCGTATGAAATACGTTGAGATGCGCCTGTTGGTTACACCATTGTTTACCCGGTTTACCTTCTTCCTCTCTTGTGTGTGATACGCAGAGAGATGTCTTGTGTGAGACTCCGGGTACTCTCGGTAGTCACTTTAAGCCTTCTCCGTGTGAGACGCGACGAGAATTGAATAATTCTCCGCATTCCTAACTGCATGAAATGTAGTTGTTTGCTTTGCATCCTTGCTTAAAACTGTTGCATCTATTTGTCAATACTTGCTTCATTACAGCTTGCTGCACTTGCATGATCACCTGGCTCTGTGCATATCTTTTGCATTTTGCCCCATTTTGCCTGCGAGCATGCCTGCGGGCACACATTCTTTGCTTATCTTGTATGATTGTCTAAGTCTTCGGCCTTGTCAAAAATGGGTCGTCTCTGGGCTTTGACATTCACTCCCGTCATTGTTGTGACTTCCGAGTTACACAAGAGAGGCAATTGTAGACACCCCATTTTGACCGACCTTAAGACTTCGGGCGTCACCGATTGGCGCTTCGGTGATGTTGCATATTGTGCTCGTTCGAAGTCTCGAGTCGCGGCCGGCGCCTGCCTCCGGACTTAGAACTCTCTTCATGCCTTGTCTCGATTTGCGAACCGGACTCGGTTTTCTCTGTTTTCTTTCACGAGGGAAGAGTGGTCCGTAGACTATCTCTCAGTGGCCGTGAGCTACTTTTTGTGGCCGTAGGCCATTTTTCCCATTTCGGAGCCCGGTTCCCGGTTTTCGGGACTGTTAGGCCGTGTGCCTCGGTTCGAGAGCGCCTAACCATCTCCGATTTCTCTGGTTTTTCGCATGCATCTTATTTACTCCCATTTAAGGGACCTGGGGCTCGAAACCCACTTCGCAAATTAACACCACTTAGGTGCGGCGGCCCATTTTCGGATCGACGCCTGATTTGGCCGAGCATTCATTTTGCATCGCTGTCTGTTCCATTTTGGCAGACCCCTCTGTTTGGTCCTTCCGAAGACTTGGGGTCTCTGAGACCCACTTGTGACGAACACACTAGGTGCCCGGCAGCCCATTTTCGGGATCCCGAACCGCGCGGTTTTGGCCCCGAGCATTCATTTTGCATCGATGTCAGTTCATTTTTGGCAGACACCTCTGTTTCATCATTCCGAGGAACACTGGGGCCTCTGATGCCCACTTCGTGGCCGTATGCCACTTTCGGTGCCTGTAGCCGGTTTTCGGGACCCCGAATCGTGCGGTTTGGGCCCCGAGCATTCATTTTGCATCAGTTTTCTCTGATTTTTGGCAGGAACCTCTGTTTTGTCATTCCGAGGGACACTGGGGTCGCAGATACCCACTTCGCTGCCGTACACCATTTCCGGCACCCGCAGCCCATTTTCGGGATCCCGAACTGCTCGGTTTTGGCCCCGAACGTTCATTTCTCATTAGTTTTTGTTCAAATTTGGCAGGTACCTCTGTTTCAACACCAGGAAGATCACTGGGGGGTGGGAGGCCAGCAATTATCCCAGATAGCCAGTTTCGCTCCTCCGGAGCCCGTTTTGCTCACTTCCGGGCCAATGTTGAACACCTTGGGGGTATTTTCTTCCAACCAAAGTTACATATCTGTGATCAGAGGACATGGGAGGACACTTTGGTATGGTGGTCGGCCAGAGATTATTGGTTTCATTTTTGGGCCTCTCCTTCAAGCTCTATGTTGTGACTCCTGCTTCAGTGTTGCCAATTTTCGACCTTAGAACCTTGTTGCACACATCTAGGAGGACACTTTGGTATGGTGGTCGGCCAGCAATTATTGGTTTCATTTTTGGGCCTCTCCTTCAAGCTCTATGTTGTGACTTCTGCTTCAGAGTTGCCAGATTCCGACCCTAGGGCCTTATTCTACACACTTGGCAGGACACCTATGCATACTGGTCGGCCAGAAAATCTTCTCTTCATTTTTTTGGGGTGGCCGGCCGGCCATGGTGGGTGGCTGGCCGACCAGGTGGGGTGGCTGGCCGGCCACCTCCTGAAGTTACACCGGCCAGATTCACCGCTTCGACTGTTCAATTTGTCCAGCTGCTTTTCAAAGTGTCTCCCTCATCCGGGGGATATTTTGGGAGGGAAAGCTTGGGTGCTTTTCCCTCCCCTTTTACACCCCTTTCTTGTCTACTTAAAGGGCCCAACCCCTTCTTCTCTAGGGTTAGAAAAAATTGCCTCAAGAACACCTCTCCAAAAACCCTAATCTCCATAGCTTAAAACTCAAAAAACTTCCAAGCTCCCTAGGCCATTCCTTCACCAACACCTAGCCTCACCATTCCAACTTCAATTCCAGCAGCTAGGAAGTGAATTTCAGAGGTTGAGAAGCTACAAATCAAAGCCAAGCAAAGAAAAGACAAGTCTTCAAGGGTAAGTATTCAAAACCAACTTTTAGGGCTTTTCTTGATCCTTTTTATACTCTAATTGGTTGAGAATTGGGGCTCCGACCCTACTGCTTTGTGCTCATATTGAGCCCTCTACAACATTGTAGAAGGGCTCAACTTCATTTGTATTTCTATATACTAGTTCCTTCAATATTCACCAAGTTTGTCACATTTTTGCATGCTAAAATTGACCTATTTGTGTTGGTTTTTAGGGGTCCGACCCCTACTGATTTCTTGCTTATTTTGAGCTCCTCTACAATATTGTAGAGGAGCTCAACTTCATCTGACCTTTGTATCTACCACTTCCTTCAAATTTCATCAAATGTGCCACATTTTGTATGCAATTTTTGACCTATTTGTGTTTGTTTTTGGGACTTCGACCCATACTGGTTTTAGTCTTATCTTGACCCCCTTTACATTTTTCATGAAGAAGGTTTGGTCATTTGATGTATAGATTGCATGTCTTATGTTATACCCTTTTGTGGCTCCATTTTGCCTTCCATTTCTAGCATGTTTGTCTTATGATTTAGAGGCTTCCATAAACTGCATATATGCTTATTTTTGGGCCCTCTTTCATGTTGTAGAAGAAAGTTTGTCCATTTGGTGTTTGTATATACCACCTCCCATTATACTCCTCTTTTGGCCACTAACTTTGCATGCTAATGTTGCCATGTCTATGCTTACATTTTGGCCATGTTTATTACTGAAAAATGCCATATTTGGGACTGCCTTGCCACTGTTCTTGCTGCCATAATCATATTTCGCATGTATAGCATGGCTATAGGCCATTTCGGAGCTTAATTTCACATTTTCGGGATGATTGCATGCTTTGGGTGTGCTTTGGTTGTGTTTCGGGGCTGTTTTCCCCCTCTTGTAGCTGCTGAAATTCCATGTTGCATGTTTGCATGTCATTTCGTGCCTTAATGCTTTGCCTCGGTTTGCGTGCCCGCGGGTACGCATTTCGAGGCACCTTCTTTTTTATCCGACGGCAGCCTATGTGAGTGTGGTTGAGGCCCTCTCATGTTGGCGTAAGCCCAATTTACATTTTCATGCTTGTATGCCATTGCCTCGGTTTGCGTGCCCGTGTGCACGCATTTCGAGGCACTTCTTTTTTATCCGACGGCCTCCTACGTGAGTGAGCTGAGGCTCTCCCATGTGGGTGTAAGTCCATCGTGTCATTCCGTGTGCCATTTCGTTACATTTCATCATCGCCTCGATTTGCGGCGCGCTCAGGCAGCGTTTGGCTGCCGGTTTTATCCGATTTTCATTCTTTCATCATCGCCTCGATTTGCGCGCCTGTGGGCACGCGTTTGAGCACGCCGGTTATCCGATTTTCATCTTTCATCATCGCCTCGATTTGCGCGCTGTGGGCACGTGTTTGAGGCGCCGATTTTATTCGATTTTCATCTTTCATCGCCGCCTCGATTTGCGGCGCTGTCAGGCACGTGTTTCGAGGCACTACAGTTTTATCCGATTTTCATCTTTCATCATCGCCTCGATTTGCGCGCCTGTGGGCACGCGTTTCGAGGCACTTCGGTTTTATCCGATTTTCATTCTTTCATCATCGCCTCGGTTTGCGTGCATGTGGGCGCGCATTTCGAGGCATTCTGTTTTATCCGCTTTACATTTTCATGCCATCGCCTCGGTTTGCGTGTCCGCGGGCACGCATTTCGAGGCACCTCATTTTCATCATTCCGGCATCCAATGTGAGTGTGGCTGAGGCTCCCTCATGTTGGTATAAGCCCATCATCGCATTTCACATTCCTCGGTTTGCGTGCCTGCGGGCACACATTTCGAGGCATCTCATTTTCATAGCATTGCGCATGCTAGGTTGTATATTAGTTGCATTGCATGCATATCACGCATATCATGCATATTGCACGGGAAACGAGGCACGTTTTGTACTCCGAGCGACGGAACGGGCCTCAATTCCCAAGTCACTGACACTCCGGATCATCCATGATGGAGTTAGGTTTTGTTATAGCATTCATACGCATTCATCCCTATATTGAGTTGTGCAATCCGATTCCTCGGCCATCATGCATCGGTATGCGTGATTGGTGGCACGAGGATCGAGGCATGCATATATTTGTGAAAATACATTGCTATGCCCTGTTCCTGCTCTCTGTTGCAGCAAAATCGAGGATCAACGACTTTTCAGAATCCGGCGCGCAGTTCGAGAAAAGTGCAAACAGAGGCTAATCAGGGCATTCCAGTGGATTTCCGCGCCAGCGACCAAAGATACATCATCTATCGAAGCGGCGATCCACGGCTTGCATGCGACTTACTTCTTTTGTAAATAATTTGTCAATTAATTAGAATTTGTATATTTCGGACTGTAATATTCTTTTATTCGGACTGTATATTTATTCGGACCCTCCGCGCGAGGGCAAACTTGTAATAAGTGTGCGTGAGTGTGATGTATGTCTTCCAACCCCACGTCTTTCTCCCTTTTATTTACCTGCCTTGATGGTTAGATATAGGGCATATTTCAATTAGCATATAGCATGACAGCATGTTTGCATCATTCATCTGTTTTGCACGCATCGGGCTCGGCACATCATACAAACTGCATTGTATTTCAATTCTAAGTTGAATACATGTTAGCTGTAGCATTTCATATGCCATATTTAGAATAGCCGAGCCTGCTATAGTTGCATTTTGCATGTGTTGCATTAGGCATTACAGTATATTTAGGATCATGCATGATTTCTAATCAGTTTCCTGTTTTGGCTTGGAGTACTCGGTAAGTTTTATGCTTTAGCATCCTCGCATGCGTGTGAGTGTTGCCATGATAGCATGCTTGCCATGAGGCTATATGCTTATGTGATATAACTGCCTTGAATGCCTGTGGGTGGAGGTTGAGTTATTTGAATTGGGACAATGCACTGACTGTTTGTTTTAAGCCCACTAGATAGTGGCAAAATCATTGTTTTCTTAAGCCCACCCGAGGGTGGCAAATCCGCATTTTAGCCTACCTGTGGGTAGCACCATCACATCATTTTCACAAACAATCATGAAATTTTTTGTTCCAATTCAGCGATTCGATCTATACTTGTATCTTTGTCGCATCACATAGTAACCTAGGCTAATAACCTAATAAGAACTCACAATGTTTTCAAAAGCAGATATCATGGTTAGTAGAGGCGGTCTTTGACCGGCGAGAGAAGTGCTCACGATGTGACCTTCCCTAATCGTACCCAAGTTCCCGAGCCAACTTTGGTGATGACGGACCACGTGGCCTTTCGGACCGAGTCGGGGTTTCCTAAATTTCCCATTTTAAAATATTTAGGTGGCGACTCTGTTATCCGCAAAGCGATCCATGTTTGGCACTTCTTTTCAAAAATCTGTTTTCCTTCAAAGCGATTTGCGGTTGGACTCTTTGGTTCAAGATTGAGAACCGCAACAAAATCGAGTCGAATCAGAAGCGAGGCCCATGAGCGTTATTCTGACCATCTGTGATTCGTTTTAGGATTGTTTGGGGTAAACTTATTTTTTAACTTATTTATTTATGGGATTTTTATTGATAAATCCTATTTAGAAGTGTTTCAACCCAAAAAGTCCATGAAGAAATTTATTAACCTATTTAGTCTCATGTATGTATAGTTTTATTTCATAAAGTCCTTTTTCTTGATTTACACTCTTTTTTTTAACTCTTATGCCCTTATATTTTTTTTGATACCCTTACAAATATTTTTTAAACGATTAGCAATTTTATGATGTAAATATTCATATTTTAACATTCACATTGGTAAGAATGTAAAATTGGCCCGTGGGCGAAGCTCAATCTGTTGACAAAGTGAATATTTACATAGACATGTTAACATTCACATTGATAAAAGTGTAAAATTGGCCCACGGCCCGTGGGCGGCCCAAAACCCGCCCGTGGCCCATGGGCTACCCTGGTCCGGCCCGGCCCGTTGACAATGTGAATATTTACATTGACATGTTAACATTCATATTGATAGGAGTGTAAAATTGACCCGCGGCCCGTGAGCTGCCCGAAACCCGCCCGCGGGCCTGGCCCTTCCCGTTTACAATGTGAATATTAACATTGACATGTTAACATTCACATTGATAGGAATGTAAAATTGGCCCACGGCCCGGTTGCCCGGTTAAGTGGCGAAATGTAAATATTAATATTTAAATATTCACATTGGTAATAATATAAAATTTTGTGGCTGTCGTGAGCTCTCCTTGGGCGGGGTGGGCTGAGTTGACAATGTGTATATTCACATTGACATGTTAACATTCACATTGATAGAAGTGTAAAATTGGTCCATGACCGTGGCCCGAAACCCCAATGCCCGACCGTTGACAATATGAATATTCACATTAACATATTAACATTCACGTTGATAGGAGTGTAAAATTGACCCGCGGCCCGTAGGCGGCCCAAAACCCGCCCGTGGGCCTAGCCCGGCCCGCCCCGTTTATAATGTGAATATTCACATTGACATATTAACATTAACATTGATAGGAGTGTAAAATTGGCCTGCGGCTCGGAGCGGGTTCGATCTGTTGACAATGCGAATATTCACATTGACATGTTAATATTCACATTGATAAGAGTGTAAAAATTGGCCCGCGGCCCATAGGCCACCCGAAGCCCTCCCACGGCCTGGGGCAAGCCCATTTGGGCCCGGGCCCGAACCCAGCCCAAGAACTTGGGCTAGGACCTGGGCCATCACTTTGAAGCTCAGCCCGCATAAGGCCCATTTAAGACTCGGCCCGAGGCTTGGCCCGCCAAAGGCCCGGTGTCTTTTTTGTGAAAAATAATAAAATTTTGGGAGAAAAAATTAAAAAGAATTAAAAAAAAATGGTGAGGCTCACCCAAGCCCGACCCAAGCCCAAGTCTAGGCCCAAGCCCCTTGGCTCGACCTACCGGGGCACCCAAAGCTTGAATACCTTTGTGCCAGGGCTAGGGCCTAGGCCTAATTTTTTGGCCCATGGGCCGGTCCGGTCCGGCCCGAATTTTGCCAAGCACCCACGAGGCTTTACATGGGTTGGCCCCGGCCCGGGCTGGGCCAAGCCCTTACACATTGATGATATGAACATTCACATTGACGGTGTGAACATTTACATTGACAGTGTGAACATTCACATTGACGATATGAACATTCACATTAGGGGTATTTTGGTAATTATGTCACCCATAGGATTTATTGAAACATAAGAAAATAATATGGACTAAATGGAACATAAGTAGATGAAAAGGGTATTTTGATCTTCTTATCTCAAATAGGAACATTCACATTGACAGTGTGAACATTCACATTGACGGTGTGAACATTTACATTGACAGTGTGAACATTCACATTAGGGGTATTTTGGTAATTATGTCACCCACAGGACTTATTAAAACATAAGAAAATAATGTGGACTAAATGGAACATAAGTAGATGAAAAGGGTATTTTGGTCTTCTTACCTCAAATAGGAACATTCACATTGACGGTGTGAACATTCACATTAGGGGTATTTTGGTAATTATGTCACCCATAGGATGTGAACATTCACATTAGGGGCATTTTGGTAATTATGTCACCCATAGAATTTATTGAAACATAAGAAAATAATGTGGACTAAATGGAACATAAGTAGATGAAAAGGGTATTTTGGTCTTCTTACTTCAAATAGGACCTAATGGAATAGTCAAAAAGAATATGGGTTGGATGGAATAAACCTCTTAGAAAAAGGATTTAGCAAAAAAGCTCCCTTTATTTATTTATTATGAAAAGATGTGTTAAAAAAAAATAAAAATGTGATAGGATAGAAATAAGTCAATAAATAACTTATTTGGGGTGTTTCCAAAAGAGGGCTTTGTTTGAACAATATTAGGCAATCTTTAAAAAAAAAAAAATTATTATTAAAAAATTTACATAATATTTAAGATAAATTACACTTACCTCTCTTGAGATTTTTGATAATTACAAGGGCCTCCTCTATCGTTTTAATAATTACACTAACCTCAATTGTTTTTGAAACTATTTCAAGATTCTCTCATTATTACTCTCCGTTAGACTATTTAACAGAATTTGCTGATGTCACGCTAATATCACGCTGATGTCATACCAATAATGACAAAATTACACCTTGGATGAATTATCTATTCAAATAAGTAATTTCACTCACCTCTATTGAGGTTTACATATATATTATCAAACACTCATATATATTTTCACATTATTTAATTAAATTCTTCAAATTAATGCAATATGAAATAAAACTCTTAATCCATACCACATAAATAATGTAAAATTTATCATTTTAAGTAATACATTTATTATTTAATTTTTCTTAAAGTTGAAATAAATGCATTTATTTTTTCTTAGCAATTTGCATTACTTGCTTATTCCTATGTAAAAAAAATATTATTTTATCTTTTCTTAATATTATTCAAAAATTTTAATTTTTATCTTTGCGCCATTAAATTTGTAATAATCTAGATTTTTAATTATTCTGTAGAATTTATACTAATATTATTTAATCACAATTAAAAAAATATATAATTTATTATATATTATTATGTGTAATTTTGTAAAACAATATAATTATTAAAAGTTTAGGGGTCAAAATATAAATAATAATAATAATAATATTGATAATAATAATAATAATGGATGTGATAGTAAAATAAATAATTAATTTTCTATTGGTATACGATAAAGTGTAATTTAATTAAGAATTAATTAATTTATATAGTTATATTAAAATATTAGGTCAAAATGTAATTATTTTAAATATTTATTAAAAGATTAGTATAAATCTATAAATTAATGAACGAATCTGCGAAATGATTTAGGTTGGCCACGTATTGGCGAGAGAATGGTTTCTCCTCCCTATTTAAGGAGAAGTGGGTTCACCTAGGTCAGAGAAAAAGAAAGAAAAGGAAAAGAAAGGAAAAAGAAAGAAATGAGAGAAAGAAAGAAGAGTGAAAGAAAGGAAGAAAAAATAATAGAGGTTGAAAGAGTTTTTGGTAATAGAAAGAAAGAGTAAGGTATTAAAGTTAAGGTGAGTTATATTGTACTTTGAGTTACCATAATGTATTTTACGTATGTTTTGACTTATCATATTTATTTTATACAAATTATGTTTTATAAATTATTATAAACTATATTAATATTTCAGTTACGTGAATTATTTTCTGAACCCTATTTGCTTAAAAGGAAACCCATGGATATGTTTGTTTATTTTTAAAGAATATTTGATTATGACCTAATATACAATTATGTTTTGTAAGTATCACCACAGGAGTCTCACGCCTTGGGGGACTTAGATAACCATTGGCTTCTGTTTGGCCACTTTGTGGTTTTCTGTTTGTCATGGATCCATTGACCTCTGTTCTGTGCGGAGCAAAGTGTTGTGCGAATATAAGTGCTACACTATTGTGGGAGCCATCTCTATAGTCCGTACAAGCCACCTCTTGAGTCCGTACCTCTGTTCTGACTGTCACTCTTGTGACCTCTGTTCTGTTCTGTTGGGCACCGTGGTTATGGTTATTTATTTACATAATTTCTATATTTCAGTTTATGCCATTTAAATGATTTGTTTACCAATGATTTATTTACCAAACTGAGTTATGTAAATGTTTTGGCCTAATTAACTATCTATGGTTATTTCGTGTCCCTTATACTCTTGGTATAATATTTCTCACTCTGCCAAGTGCTAATAGTTGTTTACCAATTTTCAGAAAACAATGCAATTCAAAAATAGCTTTTGGAAAGTCTTAGATGCGGGGTTACGGAATAGACACATATGTAATAAAAGTAGAAGTTTTGAAGATTATTTTGGTACCCTCATTTAAATATTACTTTCGCTCGCGTTTATTAATTTGTTTAAGAAGTGGTTGGAAGTAACCCCAGTTACTGGCCATCACGATACTTAACCCTTGGGTACGGGGAGCGGGTCGTGACAAATGGTATCAGAGCAATTGTTTATAAAAAAAAAGTCATCATTGGAGCATAGGACACACGCACATTTAGGAAGTAGGATAGCGGGTAATTAATACCTAAATATTATATTTTGTTAGTTGATTTAATTATATTATAATTTTATATGATTACATATATTAATTTTATTTTTTTTTTGTGTACATAATTTGTGAAGGATAATAGATATAATTTATATTTATTACAGTAAAAGAAGGAAAACAAACAGAGGATGTCGGGCTCAAGCACTCACCAAAATTATAATATAATTAAATACATATAATTTTCAGTTCAGTATTCAAAAAAGAAAATTTATTTCGACTTTTTAAAAGTGGGTTCAAATTATAAAGATACTAATTTTGAAACTATTTCCCATCAATGAAAAGTTCATCTCAAATTTTTTCAACTCCTGCATATGATTCTGTCATTGTGTTCTCATTTTATTTTATTTTTTTTTTAAATGAGTGAAAAGTTCTTAAAGTCACAAATTGTTTCTCATTTTGGCCCAAAATAATTTTTGACAACTAGACAGTGAGTTGGTTTTTTTAAAGTTTTTTTTTTAGGTAATATTTTCTATCAGATTAATCATCTAATATATATATTTATCAGAGTGCGCAGCAGATAGTTTACACATATGACAAATTTTGAAGACGAAATTTTACAATGAGGGAAGATTGTAACAACTCAGATTTTTAATTATTCTGTAGAATTTATACTAATATTATTTAATCACAATCAGGAAAATATATAATTTATTATATATTATGTGTAATTTTGTAAAATAATATAATTATTAAAAGTTTAGGGGTCAAAATAATAATAATAATAATAATAATAATAATAATAATAATAATAATAATAATAATGGATGTGATAGTAAAATACATAATTAATTTTATGTTGGTATATGATAGAGTGTAATTTTATTAAGAATTAATTAATTTATATAGTTATATTAAAATATTAGATCAAAATGTAATTATCTTAAATATTTATTAAAAGATAAGTATAAATCTATAAATTAATGAACAAATCTACGAAATGATTTGAGTCTAGCCACGTGTTGGCGAGAGAATGGTTTCTCCTTCCTATTTAAGGAGAAGTGGGTTCACCTGGGCAGAGAAAAAGAAAGAAAAGGAAAAGAAAGGAAAAAGAAAGAAATGAGAGAAAGAAAGAAGAGTGAAAGAAAGGAAGAAAAAATAATGGAAGTTGAAAGAGTTTTTGGTAATAGAAAGAAAAAGTAAGGTATTAAAGTTAAGGTAAATTATATTGTACTTTGAGTCACCATAATGTATTTCACATATGTTTTGACTTACCCTATTTATTTTATACAAATTATGTTTTATAAATTATTATAAACTATATTAATATTTCAGTTATTATTTTCTAAACCCTATTTGCTTAAAAGGAAACTCATGGATATGTTTGTTTTACTTTTAAAGAATATTTGATTATGACCTTATATACAATTATGTTTTGTAAGTACCATCACGGGAGTCCCACGCATTGGGAAACTTAAATAACCATTGGCTTCTGTTTGGCCACTTTGTGGTCCTCTGTTTGTCATGGATTATTGATCCCTGTTCTGTGCGGAGTAAAGTGCTATGCGGAGATAAGTGCTACACTATTGTGGGAGCCACCTCTTGAGTCCGTACCTCTGTTCTGACTGTTACTCTTGTGACCTCTGTTCTGCTCTGTTCGGCACCGTGGTTATGGTTATTTATTTACATAATTTTTATATTTCAGTTTTCTGCCATTTAAATGATTTGTTTACCAATGATTTATTTACCAAACTGAGTTATGTAAATATTTTGGCATAATTAACTATTCATGGTTATTTCGTGTCCCTTATACTCTGGGTATAATATTTCTCACTCTGCCAAGTGCTTATGTAACAACCCAAATTTTTAATTATTCTGTAGAATATATACTAATATTATTTAAATCACAGTTAGGGAAAATATATAATTATATATTATTATGTGTAATTTTATAAAATAATATATATCTAAGGGTTAAAATATAAATAAATAATTAAGTTAAGTTTAGATATGCTTGAATTAATGGAGATTAATAAGAAAGTGACCCGTGGCAATTGGCTTGGGACTCACGAATTGAATTTGTATAAATGGGGGAAAAGTTGACTCGGTAAGAAGGAAAGGAAAGGAAAGGAAAAAAAGGAGAAAGGAGAGAAAGAGTGGAAGAAAATAGAGGAAAAATAATGGAAGCTGAGAAAATTCTTGATATTGGAAAGAAATAGTAAGGTATTAAACCTTGAGTTATATTATACATTGAGTTACCAAAAAGTATTTTACTTATGTTTTGACTTACCAAAATCTATTTTATATAATTTATATTTTATTAATATATTAATAGAATGGTTTCTCCTCCCTATTTAAGGAGAAGTGGGTTCACCTGGGCCAGAGAAAAAGAAAGAAAAGGAAAAGAAAGGAAAAAGAAAGAAATGAGAGAAAGAAAGAAGAGTGAAAGAAAGGAAGAAAAAATAATGGAAGTTGAAAGAGTTTTTGGTAATAGAAAGAAAAAGTAAGGTATTAAAGTTAAGGTAAATTATATTGTACTTTGAGTCACCATAATGTATTTCACATATGTTTTGACTTACCCTATTTATTTTATACAAATTATGTTTTATAAATTATTATAAACTATATTAATATTTCAGTTACGTGGATTATTTTCTAAACCCTATTTGCTTAAAAGGAAACTCATGGATATGTTTGTTTTACTTTTAAAGAATATTTGATTATGACCTTATATACAATTATATTTTGTAAGTACCATCACGGGAGTCCCACGCATTGGGAAACTTAAATAACCATTGGCTTCTGTTTGGCCACTTTGTGGTTCTCTGTTTGTCATGGATTATTGATCTCTGTTCTGTGCGGAGTAAAGTGCTATGCGGAGTAAAGTGCTACACTATTGTGGGAGCCACCTCTATAATTCGCACGAGCCACCTCTTGAGTCCGTACCTCTGTTCTGACTGTCACTCTTGTGACCTCTGTTCTGCTCTGTTCGGCACCGTGGTTATGGTAATTTATTTACATAATTTTTATATTTCAGTTTTCTGCCATTTAAATGATTTGTTTACCAATGATTTATTTACCAAACTGAGTTATGTAAATATTTTGGCCTAATTAACTATTCATGGTTATTTCGTGTCCCTTATACTCTTGGTATAATATTTCTCACTCTGCCAAGTGCTTATGTAACAACCCAAATTTTTAATTATTCTATAGAATATATACTAATATTATTTAAATCACAGTTAGGGAAAATATATAATTATATATTATTATGTGTAATTTTATAAAATAATATATATCTAAGGGTCAAAATATAAATAAATAATTAAGTTAAGTTTAGATATGCTTGAATTAATAGAGATTAATAAGAAAGTGACACGTGGCAATTGGCTTGGGGCTCACGAATTGAATTTGTATAAATGGGGGAAAAGTTGACTCAGTAAGAAGGAAAGGAAAGGAAAGGAAAAAAAAGGAGAAAGGAGAGAAAGAGTGGAAGAAAATAGAGGAAAAATAATGGAAGCTGAGAAAATTCTTGATATTGGAAAGAAATAGTAAGGTATTAAAGTTAAGGTGAGTTATATTATACCTTGAGTTATCAAAAAGTATTTTACTTATGTTTTGACTTACCAAAATCTATTTTATATAATTTATATTTTATTAATATATTAATAGAATGGTTTCTCCTCCCTATTTAAGGAGAAGTGGGTTCACCTGGGCCAGAGAAAAAGAAAGAAAAGGAAAAGAAAGGAAAAAGAAAGAAATGAGAGAAAGAAAGAAGAGTGAAAGAAAGGAAGAAAAAATAATGGAAGTTGAAAGAGTTTTTGGTAATAGAAAGAAAGAGTAAGGTATTAAAGTTAAGGTAAATTATATTGTACTTTGAGTCACCATAATGTATTTCACATATGTTTTGACTTACCCTATTTATTTTATACAAATTATTTTTTATAAATTATTATAAACTATATTAATATTTCAGTTACGTGGATTATTTTCTAAACCCTATTTGCTTAAAAGGAAACTCATGGATATGTTTGTTTTACTTTTAAAGAATATTTGATTATGACCTTATATACAATTATGTTTTGTAAGTACCATCACGGGAGTCCCACGCATTGGGAAACTTAAATAACCATTGGCTTCTGTTTGGCCACTTTGTGGTCCTCTGTTTTTCATGGATTATTGATCCCTGTTCTGTGCGGAGTAAAGTGCTATGCGGAGATAAGTGCTACACTATTGTGGGAGCCACCTCTATAATCCGCACGAGCCACCTCTTGAGTCCGTACCTCTGTTCTGACTGTCACTCTTGTGACCTCTATTTCTGTTTCTAAGCAGTGGTTATGGTTATTTATTTACATAATTTTTATATTTCAGTTTTCTGCCATTTAAATGATTTGTTTACCAATGATTTATTTACCAAACTGAGTTATGTAAATATTTTGGCATAATTAACTATTCATGGTTATTTCGTGTCCCTTATACTCTTGGTATAATATTTCTCACTCTACCAAGTGCTTATGTAACAACCCAAATTTTTAATTATTCTGTAGAATATATACTAATATTATTTAAATCACAGTTAGGGAAAATATATAATTATATATTATTATGTGTAATTTTATAAAATAATATATATCTAAGGGTCAAAATATAAATAAATAATTAAGTTAAGTTTAGATATGCTTGAATTAATGGAGATTAATAAAAAAGTGACACGTGGCAATTGGCTTGGGGCTCACGAATTGAATTTGTATAAATGGGGGAAAAGTTGACTCAGTAAGAAGGAAAGGAAAGGAAAGGAAAGGAAAAAAAAGGAGAAAGGAGAGAAAGAGTGGAAGAAAATAGAGGAAAAATAATGGAAGCTGAGAAAATTCTTGATATTGGAAAGAAATAGTAAGGTATTAAAGTTAAGGTGAGTTATATTATACCTTGAGTTACTAAAAAGTATTTTACTTATGTTTTGACTTACCAAAATCTATTTTATATAATTTATATTTTATTAATATATTAATAGAATGGTTTCTCCTCCCTATTTAAGGAGAAGTGGGTTCACCTGGGCCAGAGAAAAAGAAAGAAAAGGAAAAGAAAGGAAAAAGAAAGAAATGAGAGAAAGAAAGAAGAGTGAAAGAAAGGAAGAAAAAATAATGGAAGTTGAAAGAGTTTTTGGTAATAGAAAGAAAGAGTAAGGTATTAAAGTTAAGGTAAATTATATTGTATTTTGAGTCACCATAATGTATTTCACATATGTTTTGACTTACCCTATTTATTTTATACAAATTATGTTTTATAAATTATTATAAACTATATTAATATTTCAGTTACGTGAATTATTTTCTAAACCCTATTTGTTTAAAAGGAAACTCATGGATATGTTTGTTTTACTTTTAAAGAATATTTGATTATGACCTTATATACAATTATGTTTTGTAAGTACCATCACTGGAGTCCTACGCATTGGGAAACTTAAATAACCATTGGCTTCTGTTTGGCCACTTTGTGGTCCTTAATTTATAATAATTACACTTATTAAATGAATAACGCAATAAATGAAATCCTAATTTCCTTACTTTTTGCATCCCCAAGAGACCCATGTAATTATTGTGTAAATGCCTCTTAAATAAATAAATAAACACTTATTAAATTCTTTCAAACTCCTCGGTCAAACCCCATGTATTTAATTTATATATTATGTAATTATTGTGTAAATGCCTCTTAAATAAATAAATAAACACTTATTAAATTCTTTCAAACTCCTCGGTCAAACCCCATCTATTTAATTTATATATTAAAAAATCCTAATTTCCTGATTTTTTAATATTTTTTTTAAAAAAAAATTGACTTGGTGATTGGTGATTAGTTCAAAGATTGTAATAATTACACTATTGATTACAATAAACACTTAATTTATAATAATTACACTTATTAAATGAATAACGCAATAAATGAAATCTTAATTTCCTTACTTTTTGCATCCCCAAGAGACCCATGTAATTATTATGTAAATGCCTCTTAAATAAATAAATAAACACTTATTAAATTCTTTCAAACTACTCGGTCAAACCCCATGTATTTAATTTATATATTAAAAAAAATAAAAATAAATATAAATATCTATAATTATCTCGTGCATAACACGCGTGATAGGCTAATTTTTTTTTAAACGGAAGGAGTATTTTTTTTTTCCTCCAAAACGACGTGGTTTTGGGATAGTCAAACCGCGTCCCCCTGCTACGACTGGGAAGAATCAACGGCCCGCCCTTCTGTCTCTTGAAGACGACTTGGTTACGGCTAAAATGCCAAGTCAACCGCTAATGCCATCCTCATTGTTAGATTATTCTACATTCTCTCTCTGAACCACTCAAACTTAATTAATATACTTGAAAATCTCTCGGCTCTCTCGTGTCTCACAAGGATAGTTTAGTAGATAGGAAGCTACATGCAGATCTCAGCAGCAAACCTGTAGCTGTACAGTGGCCACCATCATGTGTCCTGTTATGAAGGAAAACGGAGCATACACCACCACCGCCGCCGCCGCCGCCGTGATATTTTCCTATAATTTTCATTCAAATTTTACACCACCATCTACCATTTTCCTCATCTTTGGCATATTGTTGTTGTTGGGTCCTTCAATATTTTGTCTTGCAGCTGCAGCTATAACTGCAAGGGATACTATAACACCAGGCAATCCAATTCGTGATATCTACAACGAAACTCTCATCTCAGCTGGCAAAAAATTCCAACTTGGTTTCTTTTCCCCTATGGGAGAATCAGGCTACCCCAGATATATAGGAATATGGTATTACATGTTGAAGCCACAGACGATTGTGTGGGTTGCCAACCGTGACAGCCCGCTATTCAGTCGAACTGGCGTTTTGACCGTTGCAGAAGATGATGGCAACGTCAACCTCAAGGTCATGGACGAAAATTCCACTCATTTCAGTACAGATCTTAAAATCTCACCATCTTTGTTTAATGGGACAACGGTAAAGCTCTTGGACTCTGGGAACTTGGTTTTGAGCGATGATCTATCGGGGGTACTATGGCAGAGTTTTTATCATCCAACTGATACCTTCCTTCCCGGTATGATGATGGACGATAATCTAAAATTGACTTCAATGAACGGGGTCAACGACCCGGCAAGCGGAAACTTTACTTTCGGGAAAGATCAATCAACTTACATCATTCAGAAAAGAAGCGAAAAGTACTGGATATGTGGAGGGTCTGGTATCTTTGACAGTTCCGATCAGAAATTGGAATACAAAATACTCCCACTGTTATCAAATTCTACCAATGGTAAGAACAAAACACTTTATGGTAAGAATATAACTATCCTACCAGTTTTAATAGGCAATATGACGAGGTTGGTGATGAGTTATTCCGGGGAACTAAAGCTTTTCAATTGGGATAATGGACAGTGGTCTTTGATAGGGTCAGAACCGCGAGACAAGTGCAGTGTGTATAATGCTTGTGGGGATTTTGGAAGCTGTAATAGTGAGAATAGTGGATACTGTAAGTGTTTGCCGGGTTTTGAGCCAACCTCACCAGATGAATGGAATTCTAGTGAATTTTCAAGCGGGTGTACTAGGAAGACACCTACGTGCTTGACGGATAAGAAGAATTACACATTCTTGAAGTTGAAGATGATGAAAGTGGAAGATCCAGAATCAACATTTGAGAAGATAAGTGAGGAGGATTGCGAAAACGAATGTGTGGGAGATTGCAAGTGCCAGGCGTATTCTTATATCGCATCATCTGTTGATCCGCAAAGAGTCACTAGTACAAACTCATTTGGGTGCAGAATTTGGACCTCCATTCTGAGAAATCTTCACGAGGATACGAAAGGTGCTCATAACCTATCAGTCCGTGTAGCCCGTACAGATATAGGTACTTTACTTTCTTCCCCTCTAGAAAAAATGGGTGCCCCTCTATGCATTTAAATTTGATATGAGTATTTTAATTCATATATTTCAAATTTTGTACACTTTTCAATATATATATGTACTTTTTTTTAAAATAAAAATTCGTAACATCATGACATTACTGTATAACATTACTGGCAAACATATAGACTAGATCTACTCTTGCTAAACTTGCCTGATTTCAATCTTAACCAAACAATTTATCCTTCTAACTAATTAGGCTAATTCAATTTGGCCACTCCTTAACTGAGGGGCCAAGATCAATCCTTTGTTGCTGTTCGGCTTGCAGGCTTGTATTGTTGGACTTTCTAACAGAGCACTGATGATCTGGACCAATGGCCCTGTTTCATGGGGCAATAATAGACCCATATATCAGAATTGAGTTAAATTGTTACAACTCAGACACTATCGACCTATCTTTTGGCCTATAAATGATTTTTCTTCGTAAATAGTTGATTGTCGACTTTGAGATTTTAGGGACATGGTCCTTGACTGATTTGTAGTAAGGCCTAAATGGTTTATGTTCTTGATTTTGCAGAATCAACATCAAGAGATTGCGAGCCTTGTGGTGCTAACATTCTACCCTATCCCCTACGCACTGGACAAAATTGCGGTGACCCAATGTACAACAATTTCCTCTGCAACAAGTCCGCAGGACAAGTTGAGTTCCAGGAATCAAGCGGCATCTACAGAGTTACAAGCATCAATCCAGATAATCTTACATTTATCATCGAACTTACAGATACAGTTAAAAATGCCGATATCTGTCGTGCTAACAATTTTCATGTCAGTCCATCATTACCGTATAAAGTGATTGGTAGCTCGTGTAATGCTGGCTTAGCTGTAGAGATTTGTTGGGATCCAGCACCACAGCCAACCTGTACTTCGTTAGAAGACTGCAAGGATTGGCCTAATTCAAGTTGCGATACAACAGCAGATGGCAAGAGAAGGTGCCTTTGCAATGCAAACTATCAGTGGGATGGCTTGAAATTAAATTGTACTACTCATGGTCAAGGTGAGGATGCTATTACTATACATATAATGAACTATAGACTAATTGCATCATGTTTGAGTGTGACAGTAATTTTCCAGGAAAATTTTGGTGATCCAAATAGAAACAGGCCCTGTGTACAAATTTTTACAAGTTTTATTAGTGTTTAAACAACTTCAGAAAGTGTTTCGCTGATTTACACAAACACTTGAGAATCACAACTCAAAAACGTCAATGGGGAAAAAAAACAATTATATTTGATATGTTGGACTTCCTTGTTTTTACGGGTTTATGTCAATTTATATCATCACAAAACACTACAATAGTGAGCATAAAATGATAAAACATATTTTTGTTTTGTTTCAGGAAAAATGAATTCATTTTCCTTTGTGATCCATTTTATGGTTGTGATGATCCTGGTTGTGCTCATATGCATCGGTGGCTATATTTGGTACAAAAGCAGGAAGCTAAAACAAAGACAAGGTACTTACTACCATATAGTGTTTGCGTTTTCTGTTCTTCAATATAACAAGCATGTATAACTAAGATATATATTATGTTCAACATCAGAAAGCAGAGAAAGCATCCAGAGAAATCAAGCACTTCGCTTGTTTGATACTGAAAGACGGGTTAAAAACTTGATAGATTCGGGTGAGTTCAAAGAAGATGATAGGAAAGGCATTGATGTACCATTTTTTGATTTAGAAAGCGTACTAGTTGCTACAAATACCTTCTCAGATGCAAATAAGCTTGGACAAGGGGGATTTGGGCCTGTTTACAAGGTTACAGTCCCTTCTTTAATACTCACCAAAGCTCATATACAAGAATTCTATGTTTAGTGACAAAATTAATTAGTTCCATGAAAATCTGAACAGGGCATTTTTCCCGGAGGTCAAGAAATTGCTGTGAAGAGGTTGTCAAGTAATTCGGTACAGGGATTGGAGGAATTTAAAAATGAGGTTGTATTGATCGCTAAACTTCAACATCGGAATCTAGTTAGACTTTTAGGCTATTGCATCAAAGGTGATGAAAAGATTTTACTCTATGAGTATATGCCAAACAAAAGCTTAGACTCCTTCATATTTGGTTAGCCTTAAAACTTTTTACTCTTAAAACTTTTAGTACGTAGATTATATTCCATTTGGTAATTAATAGAAACTGATCTGAATCATGCTTTCCAATGGATAAATTGCAAGATCGAACTCTATGCGTGTCATTAGACTGGGACAAACGCTTCGATATCATTTTGGGAATTGCTCGAGGGCTTCTTTATCTTCATCAAGACTCAAGGTTGAGAATTATTCATAGAGATCTGAAAACAAGCAATATTCTATTAGATGGGGAGATGAACCCCAAAATTTCAGACTTTGGCTTGGCGAGGATAGTTGGGGGAAAAGAAACGGAAGCAAACACCGCCAGAGTAGTCGGAACCTAGTAAGTAATAACATTACTAGTGTCCTTTATGCTGTGCTATATTGATATACTAACTTGTTTGGGAATTTGATATAATACAGTGGCTATATGTCTCCAGAGTATGCATTAGATGGATTGTTCTCAATTAAGTCTGATGTCTTTAGTTTTGGAGTCATTGTACTCGAGATTGTGAGTGGGAAGAGGAACACTGGATTTTACAAGTCCCAACAAGCCTTTAACCTTTTGGGTCATGTGAGTACTAATTTGATCAAATCCAATGATTTGTTGTCATGTTATTTCATTCAACTCTGATTTGAAAGCAATTTCAGGCCTGGAGATTTTGGAGAGAAGAGAAGGCATTGGATTTGATGGATCAGACACTGCTTGAATCTTGCAATAGAGGTGAGGTTATGAAGTGCATAACAGTTGGGCTTTTGTGTGTACATGAAGAGCCTAGTGATCGTCCTAGCATGCCAAATGTAGTTTTCATGCTTGGCAGTGAAGCTGCAACACTTCCGAATCCTAAACCACCAGCTTTTTTGGCGAAGAATTGGCTTTCTAATGCACCTTCTTCTTCTTCTTCTTCTTCTAGTAAAGCAGAAACAATCTCCAATAGTGCGTTGACAGTTTCTGTAGAAGAAGGCCGATAAGTAGTGGAATTTTTCATGAATCATTACTTATTCTTATTAGTTTGCATCACCATATTTATGCAATCTAATATTTTTTGGAAAACATAGCTTGTAATTATGCAATATATGGCTACTGTGTTCCATCAACGAGGGGAATAATTCATATTTTAAATGTTCCCTCTTACAGGAAAAAACAAAAAATCAATAAACTGTAGAATTAGTTGAATTGAATTTCCTTCAACATGTGATTCCTTCTAAATGTCAGAAGAATTATTTCAACATTTTAACACTATCAAATCTTTGGCCAAGTCTGACTCTGACATGCTTGCATTTTGCCTATCCAAATTTAAAGTTTCCAGACAAATTGCATAAACACCATTTCTGAGGTATAGTTTCAGAGAAATTGATCACGTAAAACATCATCATGGAGTCAAATTCAACTACATTAGTAGATTCTATGTGAAGCTCGATTTTGCAATGTAAATATATATAGATAATGTGTGTTAAAAAGAAGCCATGTTTTGAACACATTAGTTAATTTTATTTTTTCTCCAAAATTAAACTGAATAGGTTTTTTGTTTTTTCTCTTTCCGATCTGCCTGCCACGTGGAGCAACTGCAAGAGTGTTCTTCATTGATAGTTTGAACAAACACCAAAACTTCAGAGAATCAAAAGAAATAAATAGAAAGTCAGGAAAATTGGCACTAGTTTATAGGAAAGAACATTGTTGAATATGAATTGAATTGAAGAATACAAGGCTGCAAGCCATGGAACACAACACTCTTGTAATTATTATTCTCATTTGAAAGGAAACATTGGTGCCTCACTACCTAATTACAGAACACATCAGACAACCATGTTCACTTTCTTTTCTTAGCCTTGAGTACAGGTTTTTTTTCTTCTTAGTCTTGAGTATATATATATTTTCTTTTTTTTGTGACAAAGTTTGACCCTTTTGGAGCTGGTGCTTGCATTATACCTCATTGCTCTATCCTCTACTTTGTTGACTTTTCAACTTTTCTTTTTGTGTAACTTTTAGTAGGGGAATGAAAAATCCAGTTGCCTATAATACATTGTTGAAATATATTATGAAGTACGAAAACTAACTCAAAATTTTATCTCAAAACAAGTTGTAGTGTAGATTTAAAGTTAGTGAGATGTGAATCACACTTAAAGTGATTGTGACCCAGAGAAGTGTTTTTCTAGATAACTTTTCTAAATTTGTAGTACTGTCAATACATTGTTTACTTCTTGTTATTACTCTATTCTTTGTTCTAATTCTACTTTTTAGTTGCCGTCACTTTCTGTATCAAGAATTAGCCTCTCTTTTTATTTTTTCTGCCATTTTTTCTTTTTTTCTTTTTTCGATTTTTGGTTTTTTTGATATGATTGTTCTACATGTACAAAATTTGAATACAACCCTTTCACATAGGATAGAACCCACACATTTTAATGAGTCTCACCACATGTGAGAAGGTTTGTGTGCACTTAGAATTTTTATGTATATCCTATAAGCAATTTGTTTAGTGTTGATGCTAATTATTAGCAGGATTTGCCTTCTCTAGTTTTTAATTAAGATTTTCTTCAAAAAGTTTGTGATCTCAGTTTGTGACAATCCTTATGAAGCCCACTGTTTCTGTTTTATTTTTATTTTTTACGTGGAAAATTTAAATCTATTGGAAGTGGTGCTTGGATTGTACTTCATTACCCTTGGCTCTAATTAAGAAAAACAGAAAAGAAAGATGTCAGTTGCCTGCATTTACTTTTGCTAGTTAACTTTACTGTGCTAATTACACTTTATAGCTCCTTCGATTCCTAGCATCAAATGTTAGCCTCTCTTTTTCTATATTATGCCTATCTGACACTCAAGTGGTTGTCATTAAGAGGCCTATCACCTCCTAGATGAAATGTGTTAAAGTTTGTTATGCATTTATACATACTCGATTTTATTTCAGCATTTTGATTTCTTAAGTTTCCTTTGCAATAAAAAATCCAATTTTGAAAATTTTGAACATGTATAACAAGACCATATGTCGCAGTGGTTCAACAACAATACTCAACTTTTTTGTCTTTAGAAAGAAATTAACTTAAAAGCATCGATGTTTTTTTTTTTTTTTTAAATGTTGAATGAAGGCAACAATCAACTGTACTATATAATACAGAAAAATATACGTACACAGAAAATTTGTACCAAAAAAAAAAGAAAAGAAAAGAAAAGAAGAGCGAGAGAGACAAGAGCGTGGCCCATCTTTAAAGTGACACATTAATTCAAGAATAATTCTACATCAGAATTTTGCAGCGCATTTTCATACCTATCAGTAGTTTGTGATGACTTTCCTTGTGAACATAAACGTAGGAAAGCCTAACCAAAAAATCAACTGTGTCTTCGAGTACCACTTGAGTGTCTGTCTACCATTAGTTTCTTCTAGCAGAGTGAGATACATACCAAATGAATGATGGATCACCTTAAACCAAAAGATCCATCAATGGCTTGCTATTTTCTACTGAATATTATGATCATCCTGTCCTCTTCTCTCTTTCCTGTTTGTGCCAGTGAAGACATTTTGAGAGCAGGCGAATCAATCAACACTAACCAAACCTTAACTTCAGCTGGTGGAAATTTTGCGTTAGGCTTCTTCAGTCCAGGCAATTCCACCAACAGAAACATTGGCATATGGTACAAAACAATCTCCAAACAAACAGTCATATGGGTTGCTAATAGAGAAAACCCTCTTGCCCAGAATTCTACAGCGGTTTTCAGGCTCGGTGATGATGGGAATCTTGTGATTTTTTATGGAAGAGGACAAGTAGTCTGGTCAACAAACGCAACAATTCTCATTTTGGCCATAAACTCCACAGTTGCACAGCTTTCAGATAATGGAAATCTCGTTCTGAGACTTGGTGACGACGCTTTATTATGGCAGAGTTTTGATACATTCATGCCTGGCATGAAACTCAGGTTGAATCGGAAAACTGGACAGCGAAGCCTTATATACTCATGGGTAGACAATTAAGATCCTCGACCAGGAATGTTTTCAGTAGGTATAGATCCTGAAGGGCATCCACAAATATTCATTTGGAAGCAAAACCATCCATATTGGAGAAGCACAGTATTTGACTAGTTTTTCTTATATAGGATACAAATCTCAAGGTTTTACCTCTTTTTTTTACTTTCGTAGTAGAAGGTGATGAAATTTATCTCAGTTGCAGTGTCCCTGAAAAATAAGAGCCATGCTAACTCCTAGTGGGCAAGCTCAGGTCCTTTTATGGAAACAAAGTGACAATTCATGGGTAGTTGCATGGAAGTTGCCAGTAGTTGAGTCCAAATGTGATTTTTATGGCCAGTATGCTCCATTTAGTAGCTGTGAACAAAATGGTTTGCATCCATTTTGCAGTTGTTTGCAGGGTTTTGAACCCAACGATCAGAATTCTTTGAATCTTGCAAATTGGACAGGAGGCTGTGCCAGGAAAATGGCACTGACATGTGATCTGGGAGATTGGTTTTTTAAGTTTGAAAGGGCAAAATTGCCCGAATATTCAATCTCTTGGAAATATGACTGTTAGTCAATGTGAATCCAAATGTCGTGACACTCCTGCACGGCTTATGCGTATGCTAATATGATTGGAGGAACTACTGTGCATTGTATGAATTGGTTCGGGGATCTTGTGGACCTAAAAGGCAATGACTACCATGGCAAAGACCTTTATGTTCGCCTTCATGGCTCTGACCAAGGTATGTATGACATCTTTGCTCAATTTCCGTTCAAAACACTTTTTTTTCTTCTAAATTTTAGTTGACTTCTAATGGGATTCCTGGAATTTGTGTGGTTTGTAATTGATGTGTAGTTGCTGATGGTAAGTTCAAGCATAGAAGCAGAAGTCTAATTGCGATTGCAGCAGCTGCCATCTCTGCAGGATTGCTTCTTATTAGTAGCTTTGGCTATGTCTTGAGGATGAGAAGGCTGAGAAGTCAAGGGATCACAACCTCACAAATCAGAGCTATTTATTAGTACACTTGCAGTTTCTCATACATGGTTTTGCTTCACTGAATACTCTTGAGTACAGAGACAATAGATGGAGATTCGCACAAGCTTGATGCCAACTCTAGTGCATCTGTTGCTGGGCCAAGTAATGGAGAATTGTTATCGTTCAGTTTAAGAAGCATATTAGCTGCTATTGACAACTTTTCTGAAGTAAAACAACTTGGAGAGGGTGGGTATGGACCTGTTTATAAGGTAACACAACGCATTTTGTTTTGTGGTAAAACAATGAAGTTGTCTTATGTTTTAGTTTCTATTATTTATTTCAATATTCTTACATTTCATACTCATTGTTTTTTTTTTTTTTTTTTTTTTTTTTTTCCCCCCCTTTTTTTCAGGGGAATTTGCCTGAAATACAAGTAGTAGCCATTAAAAAGCAATCTAAAAAATCATTACAAGGAACAGAGGAGTTCATGAATGAGTTGAAACTCATTGCCAAACTCCAACATCAAAATCTTGTTAGGCTTTTGGGTTGCTGTGTTGAACAAGAGGAAAAGATACTGATCTATGAGTATATGTGCAATGGAAGCCTAGACAAATTGCTATTTTGTACCCCTTTACCTTTTTCTGAAACTTCTGATAAACACAATTTCTGTTAGTTTTGAGGCTCTGATTTTCAATTTCCCGTCATTGATTTAGTGTTGATTTTCCATTAGGTCCTTCTAAGCAAGCCAATCTGGACTGGAGTAAACGATTCTGGATCATAGAAGGGATTGCTCAAGGTCTTATCTACCGGCACAAGAATTCTTGATTGAAAGTCATTCACAGGGATTTAAAAGCAAGCAATATTTTGTTGGATGAAGCAATGAATCCCAAAATTTCGGACTTTGGAACTGCAAGGAGTTTTGGAATAAATCAAATTGAAGCAAATACCATGCGGGTGGTGGCACATAGTAAGTAGCAGCAGATATTTTTATTTGTATGAATTTTGAATGAGATAAATTCATGTGTACTGCAGAAATCAATATAGGACTGCTACTGCTATTTCTTCAATTTGATTGATAACATTGTTATTGGTGATTCAGCGTCTACATGTCACTAGAATATGCATTATACGGGAAATTTTCTGAAAAATTAGATGTGTTTAGCTTTGGAGTGTTAATGTTAGAGATCGTGAGTGGCAAGAGAAACACCAGTTTTCATCTCACTGAACTCTCTCTAACCCCTTTAGGATGGGTAAGTAAGTAGGCTACGGGTCTTTTGTTTTCCTCTTATGATAACTAGTTAGTTTTGATTTTGATTTTTTTTATGGCTTTGGCTCTTAAACAAGCATGGGAGAATTGGAAAGAAGGTAGCTGTTTGGAGTTCATTGATCCGTCAATAAGAGAAACATGTGACATTCAGTGGGCATTGAAGTGTATTGCTGTGGGGCTTTTGTGTGTTCAAGAATTTCCCAGTGATCGATCAACAATGTATGATGTAGTTCTCATGATGAGCAATGAAAACGTATCAATTCCATCACCCAAAAAACCGGCTTTTTCAACTTGTAGCAGTTCGAACACTGTCACCTATCCTTCTCAAACATCTAGTAGCTATTCCAACAATGAGGTGACAAATTGACAATTACCATGCCAGATGCTCGATAGAAGCTATCAATTTTCAACAGTTCTGCTAATAAGAGAAGTGTCTGATATGTTTGAGGAAATTTAAGCAAGAAGTGAATAGGTCACGGGCTTTTAGCAACGAGAGTTCTTTTTCGTGGCTATATGTAAGTGCCTAACTGTATGAATCGTCCCAAACGTTGTGTTTTATGAGTAAAACAGTATAAAACGGTGATACCAAGCCATTATGTACACATGGTATTACTAATCAATTACAGTGGTGTTACATGTACCAATTAGTGCACTAATACTAGTTATGATATTATTATTGATTTTACTTATTAATCACATTACAAATATCAAAAACTTCTTAAATTATGTTACATTATCAATTGATATACTAGTTAGTATACTAATTAGTGCATATAGTATTATTCAATCAATTATAAGAAAAATGTTAGGAATTCTAAATACCAAATGGGAAACATTTGGAGTTCCTAATATTACTCAAATTATAATGTAACATATAATTGAGTGAAGATTTGAAACTCCTAACATTATTTCAATTATAATGTAATGTATAATTGAGTGAGCGTCACCTATTAATTGTAACCGCTCACCCATGTCATTGTTGTAAATTTCATGTCATTATAATGCGGTTGTGATCTATACATGCTAGATAGATAATAACATATTATTAGTTAATAATACCTCGTAGGAAGGTTTCCGTCCCCAATATTTTGTATCTAGAGAACAAATTCACTGTAGAGAAATAAAATTTTCATTTTTTAAAAAAAATTTTGGTAAGAAACTGAAAATTATGTTACTATATTTATATGAATTATATAAAAAAAATTATATTTCTTGCATTGACCATTCTCATGTTAACTGGCAAATTACACAGACCATCCTTAAAAATTGTCTAAATTACACGAGTCCCATTAGATGGGTCTCAAAATTTAACAACACTAACAGAAAAGATAAAATGACAAAAATAACCTTAACACCATCTCCAACTGTTGACCAAAATTTTCATTTAATTTGATAATCTTTTCATCAAAATCTTATAAAAAAATTACTTCTCATCCCAAATTTCATTTTTCATCAATTTTGATGAAAAAAATTCAGCTCCAATCTTTCATCTTTTAACAATTTTAAAGTAAAAAAATATTTGTCGAAAATCTGGTAAAAGATTTGATTTATTTTTGATTTGATGAAAAATTTATTTCTCTCTTAATTTGATACAAGTTTGATACTAAAAGGATTAGATCATATTTTTATTAAAATTTGTATCAAATTTAAATTTGGCGAAAATTTGATAAAAGATGGGTGATGCTCTAACACAAGTCAACTCAAGAGAAACCGAGTCAATTTTTGATTGAACTCCTTTTTTATCTTCTCTCTCCTCAATTTCACTCTCCACGCCACCGCCGCATGGCGCCGCTGCAAGTCATCCCCACCAACATGCCATTCCTCCTTTGGTAGTACCCCACCACCATCACAATCAAACCACCACGATCGTACCACCGCGTGATTGTAGACATACCATTGCGAGTGGTGATGAAGATATTCTCTCTCTCTCTCTCTCTCTCTCTCTCTCTCTCTCTATATATATATATATATTGTTTTTGAATTTGTTCTTAGGGTTGCCATTTTGATTTTGTTATTAGGGTTTTGAATTTGTTTTGTTGATTTATTGAATTGATAGAATTTGATGGTAAGGTGATTCTGATTGAAAAGTCTCTCCTCCTATTAGGTTTTTTTTTGTGTGAAACTCATATAATAAAATAATGATTTTAAAAGTTCCTCAAATGAAAAAAAATACGATGTAAAAACTAAAATACCTTTCCACATAAATAGGCAAATATCAAACGATAGAACCGTTTCTGTCTCCGCTCACTCTGTTTCACTGTTTGAACACTTTGCTCTAAAAACCATCATTTGAAAACCCTAGCATCCGAAACCCTCATTCCACCACCGCCGTGAGCATTCAAAACCCTCCTTCTACCACCACCGTGAGCATTCAAAACCTTTCTTCCATCACTGCCGTGAGGGGAAAAAAATCTTATTAGTAAATAAATCAATGATGTAATTTTATGCATTCAATGATGTAAATAAATCTTATACCTTCATTAGTTGGGGGGAAAAAAAAATCACTCTACTTTTTAAAAATTCTCCCTAATTTTATTATCGCATGATGTAATTTTTCTGTTTTATATTGTCTTTTTATTAATTGGTAAATTCTATTATACATAATCTGTACCATATACACTCTTAAGTTATGTCATTTTCTTCGTTAATTGTGACTAATTTTATTTTTTAATTATGACCTTATTTTAATTATGACTAATGAGATTTTTGGTTATACCTTATGTATTGTTTGATTATGATTTTTTTTTAATTATAATTCAAAAAGTATAAAATTATATCATTTTTTTTTCAATTATAAAATGCATAAAAAGGTACCATAATCTTTTCCTTATTGATTTTACTATAAAAAATATTAGAAATCTCAAAAGTCCTATTAAAATTTTTATCAAATGTGATGTGAGACTTAAATGATACGAGCCCCACATCTATTTAAAATATTTAATAAAAATTTTAATAGGATTTTTAAAATATCTCCCCTTACTCTTTTAGTATAAGTGGTTACGATATAAAACATCATTACAACATAATAATTACCGCATCATGTTGTAACGAAGATGTGCACCATACAATATTTTATTTATAATTTACAATAATGTTTTAGAGCTCTAAATTGGGAGCACTAGAGCATCACTAATGATGTGACACAGGGAGTCTCACCAAAGTAATGTGATGTTTTGACTTGAATTTTTTTTTTTAGTTCATTAGTACTATTAGTAGTCAAAAAATTAGTGGGATGAATCACCACCTTATAATTTATTACCGTTCTATTGTGTGTACAGTTTTTAAATGGAGTTCAGATATGATTATTTTTTGGAATGTCTTCTAGTCTCTAAGTCTCAGAAATAAAATAAAATAAAGAAATAAAAAATTGTTGCTAAGAACATTTTGAATATAGTTTTTTTTTTTTTTTTCTCATTACTGTGTTCGTATCAATTTATGCGTAATATCCTAATTAAATTTTTTAAAGATTTTGGATGTTTGACATTCATGAGTTTCAAACCTGTGATCTCTTAGGTGATAAGTCCTTCAATTACTTTCTTCACCCACTAAGTCAAACCATTTAGCGTTAGAGATGTGTACGGAGCGGGTCAGTGCAATGTAAGAAAAAAATAGAAATCATACAATGGGTGACGGATTAATAAAAGTGGCATTAAAATTTGCCGTTTTTCTTGTAAACAACAGGCGATTTGATTGGCAAATAATAGTGGATTTGCCTTTGCGGTTCGGGTGGATTGGCGATTTATAAAAAATATAATTCAAATTACAAAACTTGATTGAAAGAGTAAAAAAATCTAATTTATAAATTAACTAAAATAGTCAAAATTAAAATATTGACTAATATCACTACTAATCCATGGCAAATCTTTCCTACAAAATGCACCATTTACAAGCTACCGACAACTAAATAAAGCATGGCTGACAGCCAAAATTATTCATAAAGCATCAAATCTAATTTAAAGGAAAAATTCAGGGCTTTTTTTACTTCACGCAAAGGAAAATAATTCAATTCTAATCTAAGATTCTGTTCAGGCCCAAGGCTTAGAAAAAGCTTAAGGAAATAAATAATTTTCACCCAGAAACTGTTGAAAAAATATGAAAAGCAGAATTAGTAGGTAATGGACCCGAAAATTATTCTTTATTTCTAAACTGAACAAAGAATAATTGGAAGAAGGG
This sequence comes from Camellia lanceoleosa, assembly GCA_025200525.1. Taxonomy (NCBI): domain Eukaryota; kingdom Viridiplantae; phylum Streptophyta; class Magnoliopsida; order Ericales; family Theaceae; genus Camellia; species Camellia lanceoleosa. Next base: position 134,918,488 of record CM045764.1, on the reverse strand, counting down.
CACCTTCTTCTAAGGTTCCCTCACCCACATGAAGACGGGTTTGAGTCCAAAAACAAACACTTTACACAAACAGAGCTTAGTGCCCTAGATTGATTATATCAACAAGAAGCTGCCTTTTCTGCATTATGTTACTTGCCGCTCATATTCATTTCAAGAAGACGTCTTTTTTGCATTTTAGGTTGCATTCCCAAAACACACATTTTGACCATGTGTGTTCGCATCTCACAATAGATCTACAGGAGGATATCCAAGCTCACAACAGAACAAGCAGAAGAAAGAGAGAGAGAGAGAGAGAGAGAGAGAGAAGAGCTACGTACTGACGAGCAGAGAGTAGGGACGGCGAGGGCAATGCCGATCGACAAGGTAAGGAGGAGGAACAAGAATAGGGAGCAGCGGCCCTGATAAATGACTTGAGATGTTTGGGTGTCAATTAGGTTTGATTAAGAAATTATTGTGTGTGTATGTACATTTGGTGTGAGTATATGTAATTTTGCGGGTCAGGTCGGCTTATTAGATGGGTTGGCCTTTTCAAACCGCCACTCGTGCCGACCCACCACTGCTGGAAGCCCAACTCGCCTGCTAAAAATGAAAAAATACACGGTTTGGTGCGATTTGGAGTGATTCTAAACGGTTTTGACGATTTTAGCGGTATTGTGCACAGCTCTACTTAGCATTAACATTTTGAATATAGTTTCAAAATAGAATAGAAAAAATATTGAACATAAAGTATAGATAAAGAATTTCTTTAGAAACGTATATTTAGTATTTCATAGATTTTTAAGAATTAATTTTCAAAATCGACCAATAGTATTTATTCAATAATTCACTCATACAATTTCTCTACAATTCTCTCGTATATCTCACCTTTCCCTCTTTCTTTTCACTTCTTCTCAATCTTATTGATTACATTCATATGTAATAGGGGTGTGTGCATCCGCGGGATGTGGTATTAAATTTATAAAATATAAATTTTAATTTTAAATTAAAAATACATAGGGTGTGTTTGGTAACGTTTACGTTTTCAGTTTATATTTACAAAAATTTTATAAACTGATTTTTGTTTATTTTTAAAAAAACATAAACTACAAACGCGTTTGGTAATTGACAAAATGTTTAAAAATTTTTAAAAATATAAAAAAGAGTGAGAAATGGCAAGTGGTGGCAAGGGGCGGCGGAAGACGGTGGATGGTAGGTAGTTGGTGGCGGGGGGGTGGTGGTGGTAGGTGGGTGGGTGTGGTGGCGGGTGGTGGGTGGAGTGAGTGGTGGTGGTGGTGGTGGTGGGGTGGGTGGCGGATGGCGGGTGGTGGTAGGTGGATGGTGGTGGCGGTGGGTAGGTGGATGGTGGTGGTGGCGGCGGGTAGGTGGCGGGTGGTGGTGGTGTGGTGGTGGGGTCGTGGTGGGTGTGGTGGTGGGTGGTGGGTGAGTGGGTTGTGGGTGGTGATGGCGGTGGGTGGGTGGCGGATGGCGGGTGGGAGGTGATGGTGGGTGGGTGGGTGGGTGGCGGTGTGGTGGTCAATAGTAGCAGTGGGTGGTGGTGGTGGTGGTGGTGGTGGGTGCGGTGGGTGGTGGTGATGGTGGTGGTGGTGGCGGGGTGATGATGGGTGGGTGGGTGGGTGGCGGGTGGTGTGAGTGGTGGGTGGCGTGGTGGTGATGGGTGGTGGTGGTGGTGGTGGTGGTGGGTGGGTGGGTGTGGTGGGTGGGTGGTGTGGTGGTGGTGGTGGGTGGTGGTGGTGGGTGGGTGGCGGTGGTGGTGGTGGTGGGTGGTGGGTGGGGGTGGCGGTGGCGGCGCGGGTGGGTGGGTGGCAGGTGGGTGGTGGTTGTTAGTGGCTGGTGGTGGCAGGTAGTAGATGGTAGTGGTAGGTAGGTGGTGAGTGGTGGTGGCAAGTAGGTGGCGGGCGGTGGATGGTAGTGGCGGGTGGTGGGTGGTGGCCGATGGATGGCAGGTGGATGATGGTGATGGTAGTGGTGGCGGCGGCGAGGGGGTGGGTGGTGGTAGCGAGTGGATGGCAGGTGGGTGGTGGGTGGTGATGGCGGGTGGTGGGTGGTGGTGGCGGGTGAGTGGTAAGTGGTGGTGGCAGGTGGGTGGTGAGTGGTGGTGGCAGGTGGTGGTGGTGAGTGGTGGTGGGAGGTGGGTGGTGGTGGCGGAAGACGGTGGTGGAAAATGGTGGCGGGTGGTAATTAGTGTTGGGTGGTAAAAAAAAAAAAAACTCAAAACTCAAAACGGAAACTCATTTTTTGTGTTTTGATTTTTTGGCCGAATTTATAAACTGAGATCACTGATTTATAAATCAAAATTTTACCAAACAAGTTTTTATTTGAGTTTTTAAAATTTTTGTAAATATAAACAAAAAACTAAAAACATAAGGGTGTGTTTGGTAACGTTTACGTTTTTAGTTTATATTTAGAAAAATTTTATAAACTGGTTTTTGTTTATTTTTAGAAAAACATAAACTACAAACGCGTTTGGTAATTGACAAAATGTTTAAAAAATTTTAATAGTATAAAAAAAATAGTGAGATATGGCAAGTGCGGGCCGGTGTGGAAAAGTGGTGTGGTGGAGTGGGTGGGTGGTGGGTGGTGGTGGTGGTGGTGGGTGGGTGGGTGGTGGTGGGCGGTGGGTGGTAGTGAGTGGTGGTGGTTGGTGGTGGTGGTGGGTGGTGGTGGTGGTGGTGGTGGTGGTGGTGGGTGGTAAGTGGTGTGTGGTGGTGGGTGGGTGGTGGTGTGTGGGTGGTGGTGGTGGTGGTGGTGGGTGGTGGATGGTGGTGGTGGTGGGTGGTGGTGGTGGGTGGTGGGTGGGTGGTGGTGGTGGTGGGTGGTGGTGGGTGGTGGTGGTGGGTGGTGGCAGCAGTGGTGGTGATGGTAGTGGGTGGTGGCGGCGGTGGTTGGTGGTGGTGGTGGTGGTGGATGGTGGTGGCGGTGGGTGGTGGTGAGTAGTGGTGGCAAGTGGCGGGTGGTGGTGGTGGCGGTGGATGGTAGTGGCGGTGGTGGGTGGTGGTGCGTGGATGGCGGTGGGTGGTGGTGGCAAGGGTGACAAGTGGGTGGTGGTGGCGGTGGTGGTGGGGGTGGGTGGTGGTGGCGGAAGACGGTGGTGGAAAATGGTGGCCGGTGGTGGCTAGTGTTGGGTGGTAAAAAAAAAAAAACTCAAGACTCAAAACAGAAACATATTTTTTGTCCAAATTTATAAAGTGAGACTACTGATTTATAAATCAAAAATTTTACCAAACAAGTTTTTATTTAAGTTTTTTTATAAATATAAATAGAAAACTGAAAACGTAAGTGTTACCAAATGGCACCTAAATATTACCAAACGACACCATAGTGTTTATATATTAAGTAGTAAAAATATTATTTACCAAACTAATGGTTGTAAGTTGGAATCCCTTTCACAACCTTAATGGTAGATTCTTATTCCAAGTACCTTATTAACTATGATCAATATTATTCCAATTAGCGGATCAATTATGACCATTATACATGTATTGTATTTCACAGGAGTTAGTGTTCTTGTCATTTATTTTTTCAAAAATGCTGGGTTGCCCAAAAAAGAAGGGGTTCGAATGACCCGAATGGATGTTAGCTGGACGTCTATCTAGACGATCGGGTGAAAACTTGTTTATCGTGGTTGTCACATTTGTCGACTGCAGCTCTCAACCTTCTCGTTGGACGACCAACCGAAAGATGAATTTCGAGCCATTCAAGCCAACCTCCTTTTCAAGCTATCAAGCATTGCTCTTATTTTTTACTCTTCTTGGTATAAATGCATGGAAGTAAATCACATATATGTTATAAGAGTATCTTCAGCGGTGTATCAATTTTTTAATTAAATTTGAGTAAAAATTTCATTTGATATCAAGTGTTCTAATGGAGGATTTTAGAGTTTCATCAAACTACGGGGATGGATGACCGGCCAGTCAATCGGTCAGTGTAATTTTTTCAAAATTTTTTGCCTTGAGGAGATGACCTGGAGGACATCCAAGGGATGATTGGGAGGACATCTAGGGAGACATCCGGCAACAGTAATGAACAGTGATTTAATGAAAAATACATTGGTCCTCAGTTTGATAAAAAAAAAAAAAAAGAGTAAAATTTTGAATTTGATACGTATTTAATGAAATTGTTGGAACAAATTTTAAAACTATTTTTTATCAAATTTAAATCTAATAATAATTTTAAGTAACCATTGAAAATGGTGTAGGAGGTTGATCTTATATGTTGACCCAATACTTGACTTTAAATGTGAACACGCAACACTATTTATTTATTTATTATTATTATTTTTTGACGTTAACATCGCCATACACCATCTGCTTTGTATGGGCATCTGTCCATGGCTAACCTACTTATCAGCGCTTGTTTGGAAAAAAAATTTTTCACTTGATTTTTTAGTTATTTGATTATTTTAATTTGATTAAAAAAGTTATATTTAGAATATTTTTTAGTTTTTTCAATTGATAATTATGAAAAAAATAAAATAATTATAATTTAAATATTACGTTTTACTTTACTGATTATTTTAACTCTCTTTTGTGTGTGTGTGTGTGTGTCTTTTACTGACTATTTTATCCAATAAGTTGCATCCCAGAATGTCTAAACACTCAATAGAATTCCATGCCATGTGCAATACTTTTTGGCATTGTTTTGGGTAAAACTTATTTTTTGACTTATTTTTTGTTTATTATAAAAAGATATGTAAAAAAGTGTAGAGATGATATAATAGAAATAAGTTAATAAATAACTTATTTGCAGTGTTCCCGAAAGAGGTTTTAGTTTGAACAATATTAGGCAATCTTTTTAAAAAAATATTATTAAAAAATTTACATAATATTTAGGGTAAATTATACTTATCTCTCCTGAGATTTCTGACAATTACAGGGACCTCCTCTATAGTTTTAATGATTACACTAACCTCAATCACTTTTCAAACTATTACCAAGATTCCCTTATGGTTACTCTCCGTTAGACTATTTAACAGAATTTTTGATGTTATTCTAATGCCACGGTGATGTCATACCAATAATGACAAAATTACACATTTGATGCTTTATCTATTCAAATGAATAATTTCATTCACTTCTTTTGGGGTTTACATATATATTATCAAAGACTCGTATATATATTTTAACATTATTTAATTAAATTCTTAAAATTCATGAAATATTAAATAAAACTCTTAATCCATACTGCATAAATAACGTAAAATTTATCATTTTAAGTAATACATTTATTATTTAATTTTTCTTAAAGTTGAAGTAAATGCATTTATTTTTTTCTTGGCAATTTGCATTATCTATTCATATGTAAAAAAATTATTATTTTATCTTTTCTCAATAGTATTCTCAAAATTTAATTTTTATTTTTGCGCCATTAAATTTCTAGTTGATGCATTTAACATTCCTTACATGATTAAAAAAAATTACAAAAATAAATACAGAAGTAAATTTTTTTTTACCTCCTCTAAAGTTATCAATACTAATCTTAACCTTAAATGCACTAAATTTAATTTACCCTATTAAATATATATGAAATTGTTATTTATTTTTCATAAATTTTTCAAAATAAAAATATAATTTCTTGACGCTATTTTTTTTCCATAAGTTTTTGCATTTTTGTAGAAAAAATAAAATAAAATTTAACCATTAATGAATGTGAGAAATTAATTCTAAGATTTCATGATCCTTCCTTCCCTATAAACTAATTTTAATTTATTGTAAGGTGATTATATATATTTTTTTACTTCTATATTTATTTTTTAATTTTTTAATCATGTAAAAATATTAACTTGCATTTTTTAAATATGCATCGACTAGAAGTTTAATGACCCAAAGATAAAAATTAAAATTTAAGAATATTATATGATTGAGAAAAGATAAAATAATAATGTTTGTACATATGAATAAATAAGTAATGCAAATTGTCTGAAAAAATAAATCCATTTATTTTAACTTTAAAAAAAATTCAAATAATAAATGTATTACATAAAATGACAAATTTTATGTTATTTACGTAGTGTGAAATAAGTCTTATATTAAATTATTAGGATGTTATCTAACATTAATTTTAGAGAGATTGTTTATTTTTAAGTATTTTATCAATAAAAATTAAGGTTTTTTTTTTCATTAAATGATTTAATAATATTTAAAAATTTATTAGAATGTTATCCAACATTAATTTTAGAGAGAAATTTTTTTTTGAAATTGATCAATTTTAAAGCTTCGCTCCCAGGAGCTTCTGTTAATACACTGCCATTTTTGTGTAAACAAGAAATAAATTACCCTACAAAAATACTAAAAATTTGGACAGAAATAGCAATATGATATTTAAGGTGCAACAATATATCCCATAAACAACTATTAAGGGAAAATAACAATTCAGTGTGAATTTAAAAAAAAAAAATTCAAATCAATGATAAAATTTATTTTAAAGTATTTTATCAATGAAAATTAAGTTTTTTTTATTTATTTATTAAATGTTTTAATAATGTCTTAACAATTTAGAGGTAAGTAATTTTTTTACATATGAATAAATAAGTAGGACAAATTGCTGGGGAAAAAAAAAATCCATTTGTTTCAACTTAAAAAAGAAAAGAAAAAAGAAATTTAAATAATAAATGCATTAATTAAAATTGATAAATTTTTCATTATTTATATATTAAGAAATAAGTGTTATATGTATTATATTATTAGGGTCTTATATTAAATTATTAATGTATTGTTAAAATATGTATAAGTCTTTAATAATATATATGCAAAACCTCAAAGGAGGTGAGTGAAATTTTTTATTATATAGCTTATTAGTTTATTTGATAGTTTTCATCTCTCCGTTCAATTCAAATGAGTAATATGGTCATTTTGGATAGTCAATTAACACCGTTTGTATTAAATTAACGGAGTGGAGAAATCTTGATACTGTCAGCAAAAGTAGGAAAAATTTCTATAATTATTAAAACTATAGAAAAAGTTCTTATATTTGCCAGAAAGCTCAAGAGAGGTAAGTATAATTTACTCTAACATTTATATGGGTATATGATTTATATCACATGAGACCCACCCCATGGTACACAATATTTACATGGTGTGAGACTAACACAGTATTGAACCCACCTTCATCGTGTTGTGTAAAATTTTAATATTTTTTAAAAATTTCTAATATTTCACTTTTAGTTTTTTAATATTTAAGATCCCTCCGAACAATTTTCTTGTGTTTGATAAATAAATTCCGATTTTGAGTGGTATCTTCTATTTTTAACTGAAGTTATTCCTGCTGCTGACAGGGGTTGTGGCTGGTTGGTGTGTTGTGGGAGGTAATGAGCCCATCAAATGTTGGGACTGGTAGTACTAATGAGCAATGGGGTGATAATATTGGAGTTGAAACATAGGAATGGATGAAAATCAATTTTCAAAGTAAAAAGTCATTTTTTACAATTTTCCAAAAACAAAAATTAACACTAATTCTGTTTTTCTCTCGTCATTTATTTTTTTTGTAAAAATTAACCAAAAAAAAAAAATATATATATAAACATAAATAGTACCAAATATGCTTTAGTATTTATTTAATAGTGCAAATAATGAATATGTACAGTGTCTCAAAATGACATCATTTTGGAGAAAAAAAAAAACTTGACAAACACCCCTTTCAACGGTCGCAACCCTACCCCATCGCCACCCAACAAAAACATGTACCCCCATTCTGATTTCAATCCGATTGTCGAGTCCTGATCCATACAACTATGATGACAACGATGGAAACGCATCAAAAGCTCCAGAAAATGGCGACGAAGATCATGGACGAGAATGCAATATCAAACTCAGACTTTCAGAGAGTAATTCAGCACAAGATCTAGAATCTTTCATGGGAGTCAAGGCCTGCAAAGTAGTTCGAGATTACAGGGGTGACTATATCGACGTCCTTTCGTATCCCTACCTCATAAATATTCTCCAGATTCAAAAGGTAATTCTTAAAATCAACATTGCAATCAACCTTGTTCATAAAATCAACATTCACAACTTTCATTCCATATATTCATTATTCATAAAATTTACATTTTTGCAACATATTTGAGAATATCTATCAAATAATATTTATATTGAATGTAAAATTTTGAAGGGAAAAAACAAAGAAAGAAATTTCATAGTAGATTTTTTTTTTTAAAAGTGATTAGTTTCTCATTTATTTTTAATTGATTTTCAAAATTTCTTTACAAATATGCCAAAAATTGAATTTCCACATGCGCCTGTACACACACACACACACACAAATCCCGTGAAGTCTGGTAAATTTTGAAAAATTTCTTAGTTTTCATAAAAATTTACAATTTTGTACAAAAATTGTGAAATGTCACAATTTATATGAACAAGTTATGAAATTTCATAGTTTCTCAAATGCAAAAATAATTTTTTTTTTTAAAATTTTATTTTTGCAATTTGAAAACTATGAAATTTCATAGTTCTCAAACAAAGAAATTGAAATTTTCAATTTATTTATTTGAGAAACTATAACTATGAAATGGAGAACAAATGGCACATTGAAACTGTAATTTCACAATTTCCCAGGCATCTCAAGCACAGAAACTGAAATTTCACAGTTTTAGAAAATGTAATTTGTTTGAGGAACTAAGAAAATTTTATATTATTTTTACATAATTTCATATTTAATGTTGATTTTGATTAAAAGGTCCTGATAAGTAGATTCCTAAAACATATATGTTTTTACAAAAACAGATGGTTATCAAAATGTGAAACCAAAAAAAAAAAAAAAAAAAAAAAAAAACTTGATAGCTTTGCAATGTTAATGGCCCTGTTTGGTGGAACTTTTTTTAAGTTAAAAGATGATAATCAGAAAGCAGAAACTTAAACCAACCTTATTCCAGCTTCCAAATAATTAGCTTATTTAAGCTATTTCTGTCTAATAGGCTGTTAGAATAAATGTATAGAGGGAAAAAGAGAATAAATTATGTATATATATATTGATGCATTAAATGTTGTATTACAGTGTTCAAAGGACTCTCCTTTATAGAGGAGGAGAGAGTGTTCAAAGGGGCTTTTGGCCGAAAGCACCGAAAGAATAAAACAGCACTAAACATCTGATAGTGTGTAGCTAATATACAATAGGAAAGAAGCACCAACTAATAACTAAGATACTAACTACTAATATATTCTAACATAAGTTAAGTTGCACCAAACAGTTTGAGACAGATTCTTAAATCAAAATAAGCTATTATCTCCCCCAAAAGTTATAACAAACCGTCCCAATGTTATGAACACAAGTGACGTTGCACAAGTAAAAGATAAGATTATATTATATATACGTTTTGTAATCCTCTCCATTTTATATTTGTAAGGGGAGGATCAAAGTTCGTTGTAAATAATGTTACGTCACATATAATTACCCACACAACAAAACACATGAGGATATTTTTAATGTAATAGTGATACTACATTAGTGATACGTAATATCACTAACTAATAATAAATCTATATCGAAAGGATGAACTCTATTTTAAATACCACATATACTTAAAGAGAAAAAATAATAATTAATAATTGAATGATAATACCACGTATCGCTCTTGCAGTCAATTTTTTTCGCCAATAATACATGTTAGAGAAAAATTATGCGAGACAGCTACTAAAAAAAGTTGAAAAAGACAACAGACCATACTTTGGCCCTTGCCCTGACTTTCCTACTTACCACTTTACAGAGAGATAAGATCCACCTAGTCGGACAGCCTCCATCACTCAATACCACCGCACAGCAATCAATTTGCCGGCGACGAGCACCGATAAAAGGCACACAAACAAAGATAGCCAGCCAGATCTCTTGGCAGAATGCCCTGGCTGTGGTTCTCTTGCCTGTCCTCTTTGTCTGATCGTCCAAGCACCAACCACACATATGCTATGGCACACCATCACTAATCAAATACATTGAGATGTTTTTTTGTTTTTTTTTGCACTGCGATATGGCATGAATCATGATCTGCAAATCACATGCCATCTACTGTTTGCATCTTCTTTGCAGTCTTTTGTTGTTATTGTGTTCATGTCTTCACTATTGTGCTGCCAGAGATACCATAACTGCAGGCAATCCGATCAACAGCACAAGTAACGAAACTCTCATATCAGACGGAAAAAGATTCGAGCTCAGGTTCTTGAACATTAGTGGACAGAGCAGCAGCAGATATGTAGGAATACAGTATTACACGTGGCGACCCCCAGAAATTGTATGGGTTTTCAACCGGGACAACCCACTACCTGATTCCGCCACTGGTTTCTTTGGCATTAAAAATGGCAATCTGTCTTTGTGGGATGAAAGTGGAAATTTTTACCTTTCCACCAGTCTCGGAAGCTCTCCTAGCACCGCCAAGCTTTTAGATTCTGGGAATTTGGTGGTGAGAGACGATCAATCGGGAAAAAGTTTATGGGAAAGCTTCAATAATCCAACTGATACGTTTCTTCCTGGCATGACCATGAATGCGAACCTAAAGTTGACTTCATGGAAAGGGAACCACGACCCAACAACGGGCAACTTTACATTCCAGCAGGAAGAAGAAGTTGAGAACGGTTACATCATTTTGAACAGACACAGAGGTACAATTTACTGGAAAAGCAGAGAGACAGGTAACTTCAATAACTACAACTACTTGTATGATGCTGTGGCGGTATTTCTAAATTCTGTACCTGTCCGTAACAATAGCAATACTGTCCCTAACTATACCAATGCGAGGCTGTTAATGAATTCCCACGGGCAGGTTCAGTATTTTATTTGGAGGGATAGTAACACGGGATCATCAGGATGGTTTTCGATATGGTCTGAGCCGCGTGGCCCATGCAGTGTTTATAATGCTTGTGGGAATTTTGGTAGCTGCAATATAAACAACAACAATAGGTGGTTATGCAAGTGTTTGCCAGGGTTTGAGCCTACCTCACAGGATCATTGGGACTCTCAGGATTTTTCTAGTGGGTGCACCAGGAAGTCAGCCATATGTGGTGGAGACAAGGATAATAAGGGAGGTGATGAGATGTTCTTGGACTTGACGATGATGAAAGTAGGGAAACCAGACAGCCCACTTTCAGAGGTAGATGAGACGGTATGCAGAAAGGAGTGTCTTGACAATTGCCAATGTCAGGCATATTCATATAATGAAGCTACTAACACAAGGAGAGATGGTCCCAGACATGGCTGCTGGATTTGGACGTCCGTTCTCAGTAACCTTCAGGAAGAGTATGCTACAGATGGCCACAACATCTCCGTCCGCGTTGTGGCTTCAAGTATAGGTATACTTCCTTTCCTTTTGCAAAATAAATTGAAGCTGTGCTGCTCCTTGGTGTTCCTTGCTTAATTTATTCAGGGTCTGCCTTCAATTTAGTCTTAGATTGGGATTGGAGGATGGTGTCCTGACCGGATTTACGGGTTCAATATGGGTCATGTTTTTATAATTTAAAACGTTAATTTTTTAGAATCTTTTGTGTATATTCTTTATTAAAAAAAAAGGAGGCAAATTACACTTTGCTCCCATTAACTATCACATTTTTTTACTTTACTCTCTCAAATTAAAAATTGACACATACAATTTACCCCATTCATCTTTTGAAAGTTTTCAATCTAACTTTTATGTCTCTATTCCGTTAACAAAACAGAAGGAAAAGGTGTATGTAATGTGTACATATCATTTTTTTTTTTGACATTTAAAGGGTATTTTCATCATAAATATGACGTGCACTTTACTTGCATGTTTTTTTTTTTTGTCTATTTTGTTAACAAAATGGAGAGATAAAGGTTAGATTGAAATTTTTCAAAAGATAAAAGGGGTACATTGTATCAATTTTTAATTGGAGAGGTTAAAATAAAAAACAGTGATAGTTGAAGAGGGGTGTTAAAGTGTAATGTGTTCTAAAAAATGGGTTTTAAAAATAAATTATCTATTTTTTTGGAGGATAAATGTGATAAAATAAGCAGTTTAAAATTATTGGATTGGCCTAATATTTTCATTAATGATATATACGAAAATTTCTAAAAAAAAATAATTCGAATTATTAAAACGAGACTCATAGTGAACCCTATAGGCCCAAACAATACTTTATAGTTCAGATAACAGTTTAGATCTGAGACTGAAAGGAACCTATACCTTTATTTATTTTTATGATCATTTTTTAAAAAAAAATTTAACTTACCATAAATAATGACAACTGGGCAACAAAATTTAGAGTGTTTTTTTTTTTTCGATCAGCAAAAAAACTTTAACCACAAAGTAATATAAGGTGATAAAAAGTGATACATCAAAATTTAGAGTGTCTTGAGTCCTTCCCTTCTAAAAATTTCCATACAGACTAAATACCTTAACGGGTTGTGCTACATTCTCCTAATTTTTGGCCCCATAATCCCCCTAAATTTCAAACCAAGGCAAAAAAAAAAAAAAAAAAAAATGCCCAAAACGACGTCGTTTTGGGCATTAGGGGAATTAGAGGGGCTTTTTTAGGAGGACAAATCATTTTCCTACCTTAACCAAGAGTGAAGGGTGTGCAATAACAAAGCAAAATAGCGGACTTGTGGGGTTCCAGTCCCACATCGCGATGGATGAATGAAGATTCCTACTCACTTAAATATATTATGAAATGTATTAAAAAGTTATATAATATAAATTTTTATGATGAATGAAGGGGAAAAGGGTGAAATTTTTTTATAATTTTAATTATTAATATTTATAATATTTATCAATCTTTTGTAAATAAATTTTCTGAGCTCCACTGATCTATGATTCTCCCATGAAATAATGAATAACAAATTAATTGTGATGCAATAGAAGAATGAAGTTCCGTACTCTCTTTAAATGGGATAGAGATGAAAGATAGAGATGAAAGAATGAAGCTTTGTATTCCCTCTCTAAAATAAGGTAGGAGAGCTTATTTATTATAATGATATTGCCACGTTATTCTTGTTAAATTTTTTGTATGACTTTTGTGTAAGAATAAAATTTTATTAAATCATGAAGAGGTGTGATCTATACCATAAAACAATGATTGGAATTTAAACCAAAAGTGATTGTTAAATAACTGTCAATTGATAGTTATTTGTGACAATTATAACATGACTTTTATGTAAGAATAAAATTTTATGAGATCATGAAGAGTTGCAATCTATATCATAAAACAATGATTGGAATTTAAACCAAAAGTGATTCTTAAGGTGTCGTTTGGTAACATTTACGTTTTTAATTTTCTGTTTATATTTATAAAAATTTTAAAAATTCAAATAAAAACTTGTTTAGTAAATTTTTGATTTATAAATCAATGGTCTCAATTTATAAATTTGGCCAAAAAATGTAAACTCAAAAAATGTGTTTCTGTTTTGATTTTTGAGTTTTTTTTTTTTTTTTTACCACCCAACACTAGACACCACCCGCTACCATTTTCCACCACCATCTTCCGCTACCACCCCCCACCCCCCACCACCTACCACCCACCTGCCATCCACTCGCCACCACCACCCACCTCTCGCCGCCACCATCACCACCACCACCACCACCCACTTGCCATCCACCCGCTACCACCCACCACCCGCCACTACCATCCACCACCCGCTACCACCACTCACCACCCACCTGCCACCACCACTCCCCACCCGCCACCACCAACCACCACCACCTACCCACCACCACCCACCACCACAACCATCACCCACCACCCACCTGCCACCACCACCCACCACCACCACTATCCACTCGCTGCCACCCACCACCCGCCACCGTCACCCACCCACCCACCACCACCACCACCACCTACCCGCCACCACCCACCACCACCCGCCATCCGCCACCCACCTGCCACCACCCACTCGCTACCACCCATCACTCGCCCTCGTCACCCACCCACCTACCACCACCACCCGCTACCCACCACCCACCGTTACCACTTTCTACCATCGTCTTCCGCCGCCACTTGCCACCACTTGCCATTTTTCACTCTTTTTATATTTTCAAATTTTTTTAAACATTTTGTCAATTACTAAACGCGTTTGTAGTTTATGTTTTTCTAAAAATAAACAAAAAATAAACAAAAATCAGTTTATAAAATTTTTATAAATATAAACTGAAAACGTAAACGTTACGAAACAGACCCTAAATAACTGTCAATTGATAGTTATTTGTGACTATTATAACAATTATTATCTTCTAATAGTCACCCATATTTGTCCAATTACTACTCTTTATTTTAATAATTTTTTCATTCTGAGGCAATAATTTTTTTTTTTTAATTATGATTACTATTATTATATTCATTTATATTTTTTGGAGTTTAATTTATACAAAAAATTCTCAGTGTAATTGCAAAATAATTTCAGTCAAATTTTTGGAGTTTAATTGTAGAAGGATTGTTTCACTTGATTGGACAATCAAACTAGATGGTCAAGTACAAGTAACGGTAAGGGGCGGACCATGTAAATTGATGACTAGATTTGCCTTTAGAATCCCCAAACCATCAATAACAGAAATATATTGTTGGTCCTTGTATTAATTAGCTGATTAAGCATTCACTGTGTATTTCAATTTTGTTTTGAGGAATCCGTGGCTGATAATATTCAAAATTTAGATGTATCCTTGTGTCGCCTTACAAGTTGCAAGAAACCATGGTACTGTACAATGTTACATGTGAACAATGTGCACAAAGATGATTATATGTTATATATTGACCACGTTATATGTCATATGTTAAGTATATGTATTTGTCAAAGACTACTATATATGCATCTTACTTTTTCTCAATAGTAGAAATCGGATTGTTGATTTTGAACTCCTGTTGTATTTATTTGCTTCTAGATGCCTATGTGGTACAAGGACCTTTTTCAAAATCCAATTTTTTTCATAACACAATTTGATTTATCTTATTATTAGCCTTTCTTACAGATATGAATGTGATCTAAAATTAGTTTTCAGAAGTTCAGCACATGACAATCTTTTGTTTAGAGACAGTTTTCACCTAGCAAACTAATACAATTATTTGTATGTAAAATTGTAGTATATTTATATGATATATTAGAAGAAATAATAATCTGAATATATCATTTTATAATTTCAACAAGTATGCTTAAATTCACCACAAAAAAAAAAAAAAAAAAAAAAAACTCATTTTCGACATATCAACAAACATGCAATTTGACATTTTAGCTTATATAGAGATACATTTGATGTTAAGTCTTAGACTGCCAAAGTCTTCAACTAATATTATGTCAGCAGTCTAGTCTAGGCTATAAGGTTGTATTTTTTTTTTTGGACCAACCAATGAAACTTTATTGATGATGATCATGAGCAAAGACTAGAAGGTTGTATTTTTTGTAACATTGATCAGATATATAGTTGAACTACTCGACTATCAGTTAGTTTCTTTTTGAATTTTTTTAGAAAACTCTTTTTGGGGAAATCTGGGTTACATACAAATATGGTAGGAACACATCTTGTGATTAGCTACTCGTTACGGTTATTATAGTGGTGTGACAGAAATTCATGACCGTAATGGCCACCACTGTTACGTAAAGGCCACCACCATTACGTAAAGGCCATAATGGCCGTTATATTGCTGCTGGCTGTTATGACTGTTATGCTTCTCTCATTTTGTATTTTGAACTTTTGTTTAGGAGAATATTATTTTTAATATTAAATGTACTTCATTTTTTTTTTTCTTAACAAATCGGAGAAGTTGTCCGTAATTATAATTAGTAAAGTAAAAAAAATTAAATAAATCCAACAATAGGAAAATTCTCTATAGCAACTTAAACCTAATATATATATTCGATCATGTTTTAAAACTAAACAAAAATACTAAAAATAATTTTCAACCTCACTAAATGTGATTTTGAAATAGTAAAAAAATGCGTATTGGTATGTTTTCCTAAAGTTGCGCAAATAATTAAAAAAAATTCACGGCTCTGGTTGCCGCCACCGTTATGCTACGGCTGTTACACCCTGCAACCACGTTAACTTTACCGCTATCGTTACGGTAACCGCCACTGTTATTTAAAACCTTGGCTACAATTATTGCTGATATATACTTGCCATCTAATTTTAGTTGATTTGTCCACTAGTATTTGTTCTTCTTGTTGATTTTTGCATATATATGTTCCTTATGTTGGTTAAAAAAGATGTAATGTAACTAATAAATGTGCCTAGAATAAAAGTATAAACACATCGCATTGCAGTTAAACATGATCTTGAAACTTCAGTGGTAGCTCTTTTTTTGACATATAAGACAATCCACTCTTGTAGGATCAATAAGGAGAAGTTGTGAGACTTGTGGCACGAACATAATTCCCTATCCACTAAGTACAAGACCAAACTGTGGTGATCCCATGTACTTCAATTTCTTCTGCAACTTCTCAACAGGCCAAGTTAGCTTTCAGACTCTAGGAGGCACCTTTCAGGTCAACAACATCAATCCAGAAACACACAAGTTTGTCATTGAAGTGAAAGATAAAGATTGTGGTGCTAGAAATTCAAAATATCTACAACTCAGTCTAGCATCTCCTTTTCATGCGCCTAACTTGTGCCATAGTCAAAAGCAATCAAGAAATGGCAATGAAGTAGAGTTTGTTTGGAATTCCCCACCTGAGCCACCTTGTACTTCAGCCATAGACTGCAAGGATTGGCCTAATTCAAGTTGCAATGCAACAAGGGGTGGTAAAGGTTGGTGTCACTGCAATGCAAACTATCAATGGAACAGGACAATATTAGCCTGTACACAAGGTGAGGATTCTACATAATGCATATATTTTATCATTTTTCTTAAGTACTAGACTTTTCCCAGTGGCTGGAGGAATGAATGAAACTATGTTTGGGTGACAAAGTATATTTGATAAGAACTTGGGCAAACTAGGAAGATAATTATGGAAGAAGATGACGTAGAAATGCAAATATAAGAAAACTTTTTCTTATTATGTTGATTACATGTCAAGATTCTTGCATACATCAATTTACAATTGGCTTATGGCTTTATATAGAGAACATCACTATCTTAACCTCTTCTAGAAAGGTTCTAGAAACTTTTGATATTTTCCAACATCATTATTATACATTTCAAGATATTTTTATCATTATTAAAAATCTAGATAGATTATTTCAATTTACTAGATATTTCTAGATAAATATCTTTATAAATTATTCATTAATTACTCTAGATTTTTCTAGATAAATATCTTCATTAATTATTCTAGATTTATCACCCCCACTTAATTTGTAATCTTCAAGCATTCCTGAAACTGTAAGAATTTTTCTATTGGCATTGCTTTTGTTACGATATCTGCTAATTGCTCATTTGTGTTGACAAACTCCAATTGGATTTCACCTTTCTATACACTGTCTCGAATAAAATGATGTTGTAGTTCAATGTGTTTTGTCCTGCCATGGAATACTGGATTTTTGCTCATTGAAATGGCTGACATGCTATCACAATAAATTGTGGTAGAACCTTCCTCTTTGTGCTCCGTATCTGAAAAAATTCTTCTAATCCAAATTGATTCACAAGTTGCATCCGTAGCTGCAATATATTCTGCTTCTGCTGATGATAGAGCTACAATTTTCTGCTTTTTAGAACTCCAAGATATAATTTTTGAGCCAATACAAAATACATAACCTAATGCACTCTTTCGATCATCCAATGATCCTGCCCACTCACTATTAGTGTAGCCAACAAGTTTACTGTCATTTTCTTTCACATACCTGATCCCAAGATTCTTATTCTCTTGAAGATACCAAAGAATTCGCTTTGTTGTTGCATAGTGTAGCTTGCTCGGCTTATGCATAAATCTGGAAATAAGATTTACAGAGTAAACAATGTCTGGCCTTGTATTAGTGAGATAATTTAGTGAACCAACCAATTTTCGATAGGCAGTAGCATTGACTTTCTCTACTCCATCATTTACTTGCAACTTCTCATTTAAAGAGATTGGTGTAGAAATTGACTTGCAGTCAGACATATGAAATTTCTTCAATATATCTTCAAGATATTTTCCTTGAGAGATAAATATTTTTCCATTTGACTGCTTCACTTGAATACCGAGAACATATCTCATAAGTTCCAAAATCAGTCATCTCGTACTCCTTCATCATGGCTTTTTTAAATTCTTCTATCATTGATGGTTTAGTTCCTGTATAGATTAAATCATCAACATATAGGCAAACTATGAGAAAGTCATGCGTACCTCCTTTCTTGATGTATAGTGATGGTTCACTTTGGCTTCTTTGAAAACCATTTTGACAAAAATACTTGTCAATGTTGCTGTTCTAGGCTCGGGGTGCTTGCTTCAAACCATACAGTGCCTTCCAAAGTTGATAAACCTTGTCTTCTTTTCCTTTGATTATGTACCCTTGTGGTTGTTCAACATAAAGTTCTTCTTCAAGCTCTCCATTGAGAAAAGCTTATTTGACATCTAGCTAATATACTGGTAGCTCATTTTGTGCAGCCAAGGCAAGAACGGTTCTTATTGTCTCCATGCAAGCAACTAGAGCAAATGTTTCATTGAAGTCCACTCCAGGTTGTTGTGAGTAGCCTTTTGCAACTAAACGAACCTTGTGCTTTTGGATGGAGCCATCTTCTTTATATTTGGTCTTGTAGACCCACTTAAGTCTGATCACATCTTTGTTTTTAGGTAGGTCAACAAGATCTCAAGTGTAATTCTTTTCAATAGTTTTAATTTCTTCATCCATTGCCTTTCTCCAAATTTCTACTTTCACAGTTTCTTCAAAAAACTGTGGCTCAGAAGAAAAAAATGCTACATCACAAGTTTCATATATTTCTCTTAAAGAATATACCTTTCTTGGTGTTGTTTCAGATTCTTCAGATGAAAAGCTTCTTGGAGAGTCATTTCTTAACCTTAGGCTTGGAGTGTTATGTGGACTTTGGTTTAGGCTTTCTTCGAGAGTTGAAGATCCTTCTCCTTCTGTTGCTTCATTAAATTCAAATCCCTTATGCTCTAGGATAGAGTTATCATCCCACTTCCATGCTGTTATTTCATCAAATATGACATCTCTAGAGATTACCAATTCATTTTTCATCGAATTGAACAGTCGATATCCTTTTGATTCATCACTATATCCAATGAATATATATTCCTTCCCTTTCTCATCAAATTTTTCCCTTTTTTAGGAAGAAATCAAGGCATAAGCAAGATAGCCGAATACTTTGAAAAGATTAACCTAGGGCTTCTGTTTGTGCCATGTCTCATATGGTGTTTTGTTTTGGACAGCCTTTGTGGGAGATCGGTTTAGAATATAAACAGTAGTATTGACAGCTTCAGCCCAAAATTTGTTAAGAAGACCATTACCTTTTAGCATGCTTTGTGCCATCTCTACAATTGTCCGGTTCTTTCATTCTGCAACTCCATTTTGTTGAGCAGAGTGTCGAACTGTGAGCTGTCTTTGAATCCCATTTTCTTTACAATAATTCATGAATGAAGTATAAATGAATTCTCCGCCACGATCTGTCCTCAACATTTTGATTTCTTTGTCACTTTGCTTTTTCACCAAAGCTTTAAACTGCAAAAATATTGAGAAGGCTTTTGACTTTCTATCAAGAAAATAAATCCACATCATTCGAGTATAACCATCAACAAAGAGTAGAAAATATCTCTTGTTACCAAGAGATGGTGTTCGGCAAGGCCCACAAATATCTGCATGCACTAACTCCAAAGGTGCTTTGGCTCTCCAAGAAGTCTTTGGAAATGGCAATCTATGCATTTTTCCATAAATGCATCCTTCACAAATTTTATTGATTTTGCCAATGTGAGGCAATCCTATAATCATATCTTTTTCTTTTAATAATTTCATGCCTGTGTAATTTAGATGTCCATATCTAAGATGCTATAGATATGGATAATTGGTGTTTTCACTTTTAAGGG
This sequence comes from Camellia lanceoleosa, assembly GCA_025200525.1. Taxonomy (NCBI): domain Eukaryota; kingdom Viridiplantae; phylum Streptophyta; class Magnoliopsida; order Ericales; family Theaceae; genus Camellia; species Camellia lanceoleosa. The sequence continues at coordinate 134,898,610 of CM045764.1, read as the reverse complement.
CAAAATTATCATTCAGTGGCATTACAAGAGGAAAAACTTTGTTTGGAGTCATTTTGATTTTTGCCACTGTATGATTTTTCTTTTTATCAGAGATTATGCATTCATCATTATTAAAATTTACTGCATAACCTTTTTGTACTAATTGCCCCACACTTAATAGATTTTGGGTTAGCCCCGGAACATAAAGAACATGATATATTAATTTTTTTTGTTCCCTCCCTTTGTATGAACGGAGATGACACTTTTTCCTTCAACATTTTGTAGCTTTCCATCACCAAGCTTTACTTGAGAAGAGACTTTTTCATCTAGTTGTACAAAAATCTTGCGATTGCTTGTCATATGATTACTACATCTACTATCTAAATACCAAATATTTTTTACTCTTGTTGGGCATTCATGCAAGAAAATAATTGTTCTGCTTCATTTTCTTCAGAAAAATTAGCTTTGTCTTTATCATTGTTGAACCAGCAATCACGTTGTGAATGATTTGAATTTTTGCATCCTTTGCACCTAAATATGCAATCATTGTTAAATTTCTTGTAAATAGTGCATTGAGAGTCAGAGTTACCGCTGAAATTTCTTTGATTGTTGTAGTCTTTTCCTTTATTCCGGGCTTGAAATGAACTTCGGCCTCCTCGTCGTTTTCCGGGCATCCTTCTTCTTTGAAATGAATCATTTCTTTGATTTTCTTGTTTCTTGTCTCCAATATTAACGTTGGACTGAAATGCTTGCTCGATTGGATGATTTGTAAACATGCTCATTCTTTGTTTATGTGCCTCAAGAGAACTTACTAGCTCATGTCTAGTAAGTTTAGATAAATATTTGGATTCCTTGATGGCAGCAACAATATGTTCGAATTTTTGAGGTAAACTTCTGAAAACTTTTTCAACAATTCTCTTGTCATCAAGGTTGTCTCCATAACTTCTAATTTGGTTGACAATTCTAGCAACTCAGGAAAAAGATTCATTAATAGATTCAGTATCCTTCATTGCTGGATTGTTAAAATCTCTCCATAATGTTTTTAGTTTAATGGAGATGACCTTATCAAAACCTTGACATTCACACTTTAATATATCCTAAGCTTCTTTAGATGTTTTTGCACCCATGATTCTAGGAAAGATAGATTTGCTTACCCCTTGTTGTATGTTGAGAAGAGCACTTGCATCATTTTTCTTATATGTCTTGTACTGCTTCTGACGTGCTTCTGTCCAAGTTGCAAATTCTTCATCATCTGTTCATGCCTCAGGACCATCTTCAACTAGTTCCCACAAGTCTTATGAGACAAATAAAGTTTTTATTTGAATGCTCCAATTTTCATAGTTCTCTCCCTCAAATATGGAGATGAGAGTTTGTGCATAGTTGAAAGTGGAAAAGTTTGCTTCCTACTATAATAGTATTTGAAGAAAGAGATTTTGAGGCTTTAGAATAGGTGAGGGGAACCTTGCTCTGATACCAAAATTGTTGGGGTGACAAGATATATTTGATAAGAACTCGGGCAAGCTAGGAAGGGAAATATGAAAGAAGATAAGGTAGAAATGCAAATATAAGAAAACTTCTTATTATGTTGATTACAGGTCAAGATTCTTGCATACATCAATTTAGAATTAGCTCATGGCTTTATATAGAGAACATCATCATCTTAACCTCTTCTAGAAAGGTTCTAGAAAGTTTTGATATTTTCTAACATCATTATTATACATCATTATTATACATTTCTAGATATTTCTATCATTATTAAAAATCTAGATAGATTATTTCAATCTACTAGATATTTCTAGATAAATATCTTCATAAATTATTCGTTAATTACTCTAAATTTTTCTAGATAAATATCTTCATAAATTATTCATTAATTATTCTAGATTTATCTAGATTACAAATTATATTTTAACAAACTATTAGTCAGATGTGCTGATAATTGATTTATCAACTGTAAACATTGCCTCTTGTGTTGTTTGTTTGGTATCTATATCGTTAACCAGATAGATGCAAATTCTGTGCCTTTTCATATCTAAGAAAGCCATCTTCTCTCTCTCACTATTTTTTTTTTTGGTTTTTTTTTAGTGGGCAATAACCCTATGCAATCTGGAGGATCTGGGCAATTCGGAAGCTCTGAGAAGAAACATAAGTCAATTTCTTTGAAAACCAAAGTTATTTTCATAGTTGTGTTTTTCATAATTGTGCTATTATGCATCATTAGCTTGATTTTCTATAGAAGAAGAATGGCAGCAAGAAGACGAGGTAATTAATTAGTCAGCCCTATAATGTGCATTGATTAAATTTAATTTTTTTCCCTTTACTGTTATTCTGTATCTTGAAAACATTAATGATAATTTCACTGTTCCATTCCATGTTAGAATTTTCTATAACTAAGTTGTATATTTATCTTCAACATCAGAAAGCAGAGAAAGAAGAGAGGGAAATCAAGCGCTTCGGATGTATGACATGGAAAGAAGTGTTAAAAACTTCTTAGATTTGAGTGAATTCAAAGAGGATGATAAAAAAGGCATTGACGTACCTGTTTTTGACTTAGAAAGCATATTAGAAGCTACAAATTACTTCTCAGATGAAAACAAGCTCGGACAAGGGGGATTTGGGCCTGTTTACAAGGTTATAGTCTTTTCCTAATTACTCATTGAAGTTCATTAACAAGTAGTTTCTTCTTTAATGATACCACAGTAGTCTAAAAATATGCTTGTAGGGTAATTTCCCTGGAGGGCAAGAAATCGCTATAAAGAGATTGTCAACTCATTCAGGACAGGGCTTAGAAGAATTTAAGAATGAGGTTATCTTGATTGCCAAACTTCAACACAGGAATCTTGTCAGGCTTTTGGGCTACTGCATCGAAGGCGATGAAAAGATTTTACTTTATGAGTATATGCCAAATAAAAGCTTAGACACGTTCATATTTGGTTAGCTTTTATAACCAAATTCCTCAAATGTCAATTCTATATTTACTATATGTTAATTAATATAAATGAAACATGGTATTCTGACTGCTTTTGTTTTAATTTTAATGGACCATTTTCAAGATCAAACATTGTGCTTGTCATTGGATTGGAAGAAACGCTTTGATATCATTTTGGGGATTGCTCGTGGGCTTCTTTATCTTCACCAAGACTCCAGGTTGAGGATTATTCATAGAGATTTGAAAACAAGCAATATTCTTTTAGATGAAGAAATGAACCCAAAAATTTCAGACTTCGGCTTAGCAAGGATAGTTAAGGGCAAAGAAACAGAGGCAAACACCATGAGAATTGTTGGAACATAGTAAGTATAGTATGATTGAAGGTATTATCATTAAACTAAGATTGCCAAGTTTTCTGAGATGCAAATTTTAAGCATTCATTCTTTGTATAATGTGTCAAATCCTACTAATATTCAAGTTTAGAATTTGGCATAATAATGCAGTGGTTATATGTCTCCCGAATATGCATTAGATGGACTGTTTTCAGTAAAGTCCGATGTTTTCAGCTTCGGAGTAATTGTGCTCGAAATTGTTAGTGGGAAAAGGAACACAGGATTTTATCAGTCCAAAGAAGCCCTGAACCTTTTAGGTTATGTGAGTGCTAAAATTTGTTTGACTAATATATATAATCTTATATGTCTTTTGGTTTACTCAAAATGTTTTGATTGGATGATTTATCATCTCAGGCTTGGAGATTGTGGAATGAGGAGAAGGCATTGGATTTGATGGATCGGACACTAGTCGAATCTTGCAATAGAGGTGAAGTTTTAAAATGCATAAATGTTGGGTTCTTGTGTGTACAAGAAGATCCTAGTGATCGTCCAAACGTGTCAAATGTACTTTCCATGCTCACCAGTGAAGCTGCAACTCCTCTTCCAAATCCTAAAGAACCAGCTTTTGTTGCAAAGAAGTGGATTTCTTCTGGACCTTCTTCTTCCTTTGGCAAACCTGAAACATCCTCTTCTAATACTGAGTTGACAATTTCTACAGAACCCGGCCGATAAATAAGATAGTATTTTCATGAATCTTTACTTCTACATTTCTGATAGTAATTTAGGTGTGATAAATTTGTGTAATGTTAATTTTAGGGTAAATTACTAATAGGTCCTATTTTTTAGACATATTACTCATTAAGTTTATCATTCTCTCTTGTTTTTATAAATAAATTTACAGTAATAAATTTATTAGCAGGACCTGCTGATAAATAAGTCTAATTAATAAGATTGATAGGTAAGTGCCCCCCTTAATTTTATCAGTCTCAAAATCAGATTAGTGTTATCTCCATGTTTTGTGTTTCTATTTTTTTGTAAATTTATTTTCATTTTTATGGTAAATTAGATTCACCTCCTTGCGGTTTGAAAAAAAAAAAAAAAAAAAAAAAACCCAAGTTAGTCTCACTCTTTTTATATATTATTACTAAAGCAATCGAAACTAATTCAGAATGTGTATAAACATTGAAATAAATACAAATAAATACAACATTATTATTTTTTAAATATGATTAATGAATTATTAATTAAAAAAAAGTTTAATTGTTATTTGAATTAAAATCTTAACAGAAATTAACGTAATTATGATAGAAGTGTAAGATTTTTTGAGGGGATGATTGGGTGTCTGGATAAACTATGACTAATCTCAAAACCTATGCAAAGTGTCCCCTCTACGTGGGTCGGGCAAAAGAGTGGGATTGACAATATTTTTTTCCATTGGTTGGGCTTTCGTCTAGATAGGCAGACCTTGTTTCAATAATTTAGATCCTTCATTTTGTGGGTGATTCTATTTGCATACAAATATAAATTCAGTACGCCCAATTAAAATTTTAAAACTTTAGTTTCTATTATATCTTAATGTAAATTTACTAATAAGGGTAATACATATTAAATCTTAAAATAAAATATTATTTTTTTCATTATACACCTTAATCACTTATATATATATATATTTAATTGAGAGGGTTTTTAAAGTTTATGGAAGAACTAATTTCAGGCCAAAAAGTGCCAAAACTTAGAAAAAAAATATAAATAAGAATCTTCAATGACATTAGTTTTTGAACAAAATATAAACCAAAATATTTTCCAAAAAATAAGCACCTCTTTCTCGACAATACAATTCTAAAACTTCAATCAATGATCACAAATTCCAACTCTTCTTAAAAAACTCAAAATTTCAAAAAACAACAGAAGAGCTTTCGAAAGGAAGATAGGAAAAGAGAAAGAAAGTGGCCCAAAATGTAAGAGTTCACAAGCGTCCTCACATGGGATATTCTCCAGGAGCATCAGTCTCCATCATTATCTTCATGGGCTGGAACATACCCAGCCTCCATTTGGGAATAGATTATTAAGTTGGTTATTTGATATTTTACAAAAAATATGAAAAAAAATAAAAAATAAGTAATGTGATAGAATGTTTTGTTTTATTGTCTCTTTTAACTTTGTTAGCACCATAAATCTGCAATTTTTATTATTGTTTATTATTTATATAATTACAGGACATGTGGCATCCTCCTACTCATTTGAAGGTTATGAGAAGTTATGAAATATGAAAAAGATGTTGGAGAATAAAGTAGAGACCATGGAGCATTAATTGGAGGTTAAAGGAAATTACGAAGACATGGAGGAATATGTGGCATTGTGGGAATGAAGATGGAAAAGTGGGTAGTTTTAGGTGGTTATTAGGTTGTTATTTCTGGAAGTTTTTTCCTACAAATATTTGTCTATAAATAGCCATTCATAGCTACATTGTAAAAGATCCAGAACTCAAATCAAAGACAGTTGATTTCAATATTTCTTGTCATTTTCCTTATCTTAGGAGTAGTTTAACATAGATTTATATTTCGAAGCATTTATTTTCAGCAATTTCATTTCGAAGCATTTCATGTATTTCCTTTTCAAAGCATAGGAGTAGAGGTAAGTAATTATTACTTTGATTGTTCATTCAATCGTCTTTCTCCATCTCCTTTCTTCTTTTAATTTTTCTTTTCTCTACACTTTGGCAATTTTGAAGTCCTCTTTGTTGAGGCGAAAGAACCGTCAACACAATCGCTTGATAATTGGCTTGAATTTAATCTGTAAGGATTTTTCAATCCTTGCTGGCACGCTCGCATTTATAATATTTTCCTTCGTAGGAAAAATAAGCCAACATTTTTTGGCATGCCCAGTGGGACAGCCAAGTGTAAGAAATGACAAACAATTTGGATTTCGCCATTCGAACTTGTCAATTTGAAATATATTGGCGTGAAAGAAAAATTTTGGATCTTCAAGAAGAGATTCATTTTCTTGATGAAATAAACTTTCATCCATTACAATATTATTTGGTGGCAGAAAAAAGACACCATTTAATTGGAGAAATTCATCAACTTGATATGGAAATTCGCCAATGGAATGATGAGTTATCAACTCTCACTATCAAGTCTTTAATTGAGGCTTTAATGGCCGGAATTGGTGAATTTTTTCATGATTGAAAATAGCAAAAGCAAAGAGTTGATTTCATCAATGGCTCGGGGGGTTCAAGAGTCCGTTTTTAAAGAGCCAAGTTATGAAATTAACACAACGAAAGAGCATGTTCTTGAGCCAAATTTGGCTAAAAATGATGTTCCATGTATGACTCGGGGGGTCCAAAAACCAAATTTTAGAGAGTCAAGTCATGAAAATAACATATTTATGAGTGATTTTCATAAGCCATTAATGGCTAACATGGAAAAACAACCCACTTTGCTAAATAATTATGAAAATCAATTCGGCGAAAGTTTTGTTTTTAAAACAAACATGGTCAAGAATGATGAACAAGCCACTGTTCATGAATTCAAAATTTTTGACACTTTTCAAAATGTCAAAAAGTATGAATTTTCATGGTCACACTATACCATGACTTTTGGTGTTCAAAATCCTTTTTGGATTTGTGGTTCACATCAAAATATAATTCTAATGATGTGGCTAATACAATTAACAAATTGTTCTTATGAGTTCGAAGCACTAAGAATAAGGGATGACAATTTAAAATGCATGAATTTGGCTAGAAAAAGCCTATGCATTTAAATAACTGGTTGAGATTGGCTTATCTTTTCAAATTGATGGCCAGTTGTTTGTATGTACACAGTCAAAGCATCGAAGATACATTCGAAGAATCAAGAGTTGTTTCGAAGGTTGATTACTTCACGTTCGAAGCTGTATAAAGCTTTGAAGATACATTCGAAACATCAAGAGTTGTTTCGAAGGTTGATTACTTCACCTTCGAAACTGTATAAAGTTTTGAAAACTTTCGAAATGTGTACATATCTTCAAACATATGTAAAATAACAATTAATTAGTTGTCGAATAATGCCTGTTTTTGGCATGATAAGTTGGTTCGAAGAATAACAGTTTTGGTGTCTTCGAAGAATTAATAATTGGTTCGAAGCACAAAATTAATATTTTTATTAATGATGTATGAACTAGAACATACAAAATTTGAATAACCACAATGTTGGCCAAAAGTTGCTTCGAAGGCCCTTTTGCCATAATTTTGTAAGCTTCGAAGCACTCCATCTTACATTAATAGCTTTGAAGAAACAATAATGGTGGTTATGAACCTTCGAAGCTTTGCCGAATATTTCCAAGGATGTAATTTGTCCTTTGTCGGCACTTTCAACCTTCGAAAGATGATTTTGGTCCTTTATACCACCTTTGAAGCTTGTTATTAGTCCATAATAGCTAGCATTCAAGGCATCTAGTCATAATTTCATACTCATTCGAAGCACTTCATTGGTGCTATTACATCATTCGAAGCACTTTGTTGATATTATTCGAAGCATTTTATTGCTTAGATTAATCATGTGCTTGGTTCAGCCCTTCAAAAATTCAAATAAACATCATTTTTAAGGGCTGCGGGGAGTAATGTTAGCACCATAAATCTGCAATTTTTATTATTGTTTATTATTTATATAATTGCAGGACATGTGGCATCCTCCTACTCATTTGGAGGTTATGAGAAGTTATGAAATATGAAAAAGATGTTGGAGAATAAAGTAGAGAACATGGAGCATTAATTGGAGGTTAAAGGAAGTTACGAAGACATGGAGGAATATGTGGCATTGTGGGAATAAAGATGGAAAAGTGGGTAGTTTTAGGTGGTTATTAGGTTGTTATTTCTGGAAGTTTTTTCCTACAAATATTTGTCTATAAATAGCCATTCATGGCTACATTGTAAAAGATCCAGATTTTAATATTTCTTGTCATTTTCCTTATCTTAGGAGTAGTTTAACATATATTTATATTTCGAAGCATTTATTTTCAGCAATTTCATTTCGAAGCATTTCATGTATTTCCTTTTCAAAGCATAGGAGTAGAGGTAAGTAATTATTACTTTGATTGTTCATTCAATCGTCTTTCTCCATCTCCCTTTCTTCTTTTAATTTTTCTTTTCTCTACACTTTGGCAATTTTGAAGTCCTCTTCGTTGAGGCGAAAGAACCGTCAACACAATCGCTTGATAATTGGCTTGAATTTAATCTGTAAGGATTTTTCAATCCTTGTTGGCACGCTCGCATTTATAATATTTTCCTTCGTAGGAAAAATAAGCCCAAACACCGTAGAATTGTTCAACAACTTACTCTCATTCATACAATCTGTCATTTCTTGAGTCTCAATTGTGAAACTATGCGAGAATTCAGTGTGCCAATTGTTATGAAGTATGGATATTTCAAAAAGAGAGACATATCCATATAAGATATTCATCGGATATTGATAATCTTTGAATACTTGCGGATACGTATCAGATATTTATTAAAAGCATTGGATACTTCTTAATTAATTTTTCATTAATTTTGGAGTATCAGATGCTTAATTTTGAAATATCGAATACTCGAAGTCACATATTACTTCTAATACTTTATTTAGTTATTTGATAAGAGGAATATATTGAGAGTTAAAGTAAAAGACATTATCAAATTGATATATCCATATTGTCTTTCTCACTGTCTCATTTTTTTTTTCTTTCTACTCTTGTTCTTTTTTTAGTGTTGGCATGTAGGAATGATACTTAATTTACATTTACTTTTGCTTTTAATTTTGAATGTTTTATGAATATTTGAAAACTCTTAACTTAATAGGAATCCCTTCTCTTTATTTATTAATTTGCTTTAGGTTTTATTTTTGTGCATATTACATTATTAAAATTATAAAATATATATATATTTTTTACAATTGTATCCCTACCGTACCTGTATTTATTTTATTTTATTTTCAAATTTTGGCATGTTGCCGTATCCGTATTCTCATATCGCCGTATTTCATATTCGTATCTATATCCGTGCTTCCTAGGCCAATTGTGAACAAAAGAAACAAGTGTAATGAAATTAATCTGTTTAAGAATTTTTGAAAGAATTTTTTTAATTGGTGTAATATGAGATTTTTGATTTATTTATTACTTGAGTGTAGCTTGAAGAACAATTTGGAAAAAAATATATAGGGTGCATTGCGAATAAATTATAATCCTAAATAATTTAATAGAGTGTATTGATAAATTAAGCGTATTTAATAATTTTTTTGGATGTAAACAAAAACCCCCTTAATTTTGTAAGGTTCTTTATATATATTATCCGTACAAAACATTAGATCGATCCAATAATCACAGCTTATTTAATTTATTATATTTGTTTTAAAAAATAAATTGTAAATGTATTTTAAAAAATAGACCATTTATCTAATTGGTGAGAAACACAATAAATTATGATTATTAGATTGACTTAATGTTGGGCAACTAAGAAATAACATGTAAATAAGATGAGTATTTCTGAGATAAGGATGTTTGTTGCAAGACTAAAAAAGGCATAATTAAGAATGAGTATATTCGTGAGTGGGTAGGAGTAGTACTGATAGAAGAGAAGTTGAGAGAGAATATATTGAGATGATTTGGTTATATACAATGGAGACCAACAGAGTCAGTAGTAAAGATATGTGATATAGTGACGGTAGATGAAAGCATTAGAGGAAGGGACATATCTATATTAATGTGAGCTAGTGTAATAAATAAAAATATAAAGGGCAAACTTCACTTTACCCTCCTGTGGTTTGGACCGGGTGCGATTTACCCCCCATGACATTTGGAAATTACCACATAACTCCCATATAGTTTGTGGACTAAAGTGCACTATTAGCTTTTTTGTCTAACATAACGGAATGTGAAAACCACTCGCCTATGTGGAGAATAAGTTCATTTTGAAGACAGAAATGTCCCTTACACAACTTCAAATTTAAAAAAAAAATGCCATTTTTTTTCTCTCTCAACTATATCTCTATCTGCTTCATTTCTACATATCCATCAACACCTCCTATACTTGCTAAAAAACATCACAATAACCATTCAGCTCATATAAGTATACCTATTGGTTATAAAATGGCCTAACATTTTTTTATGTGAGTTGTTATTTTTGTCTGCTATATCTCCCGCAATTTTCGTTTCTCTCTCTACTTTATAAAAGTAGTTCTAATTTAATTATGATAATAATTATATTATGGGTTAAAATGGGTGTTAAACCAATTGCAATTATGCATATATATATACTCACATATATAGCTTCTTTTTTTCTTCTTCTTTTTTTTTCTTTTTATGGCAAAGATTAGTTAAACTGGGTGTTATGAAAAATATTAATAGAGACAAAGTCTAGAGAGTGAAAAAGAAAGTAGAGAGAGAACCAAGAAATGAATCTCTGTATATTTGCTTAACTATCACAACAAAATTCATTGAGTTGAATTATCAGCTAGATTGCTAACAGAACAAAGGCTCTAAATCAAAATAAAATAAGAAAAATGAGTGAGAGCACTAATTAGTGCTACCACTAATGATGTGGCAGTGGATCCCACCATGAATAATTTGATGTTTTGGCCTTTGTGTTGTATTTTTTTTCTTTTTTTTATTGAGTGCCATGTCATTAGTGATGTTTTTAGAGTTCCAAAATTAGTGATCTCTATCATTGTTGATAAAATAAATAAATATTAAAATTAATGGGTGCAAGATCACTGGAAAGCCGTGATTGGATTGTGATTGTTGGGTGGGAATGGGCTGCTGTGACAACTCCACTACGTATTATATTTGGTATTCAATTATTTAAGGAGATTTAAATTTTAATTAGTCGTTATTCTGATTTAATTTGGGATTTATGAGGATTATGAAACCCAATCGGTAAGTGATTTTAATGATAATTTATTTTGAGATTAGAAATTGAAGGTCCTAATGGCCTAAGGAAGCGAAATTAATAAGTTAAATCAATTTAATTTTAAATACAGACCCATTTGGGAGTTTAATTAATATTTGGTTCAGTTTAGTAAAATCAAGATTTGATTAATTGGGTCTAAATTGGAGTCAATTAAGTTAATTATGTTATAAGGCTTGAGAAATTATGATTATGATAAATTAAATCTATTTATGAGGTATCCAATTTGAATATGTAATTTATTAACGAAAATTTTGAGTCTGATCAAAAATTGAAGGCGTAAATGATTTGAGAAAGTAAAATTGATGATGAAAATAAATTTAATTTAATATTTGGAGCCTTTTGGGAGTTTGATTAAAAATCTGATTCAGATTGGTAAAAACTAAATATAATTAATTGGGCCTTAATTGAAGTCAATTAGACTAATTAAATTATATGAGATTCACCATTAGTTATAATTAATTTAATTATGTGTTGATTAAGATTTATTAAGACTAAGTGATAATTAATTCAATTAATCAATTAGATTAATCTTAAATATAAATTAATTTATGGAAGAATCTAGAATTAAGAGTGTAAATGAGCATGGGTGTATTCAATAAATTAGTGGGTGTGTGTGCACGTGTAAGGCTGAGGACAAGGGGTGAGTTGTGTATGTGTGTGCTGGTGAGTTCAAGAGAAGGTGTAATTTCATTGGGCTCAAAAACAAACATTTGGAGAAGTAAAGAAAAAAAAAATGAGAGAAACAGAGAGGGAGAACCGAAAGAGTGGAAGAAGTGTACTCAATTCTTTTTCTTCTTCAGGAAATGTGTTTGCTAAATACGGTTTAGAAAGGGAGAAAAGAATTGAGAGAGGGAGAGAGGAACCGAGAGAGAGAGAGAGAGAGCTCAAACCATTGTGTTGGAAAAAGCTTTGGAGAAGTGGGTTCAAGAGATTTAAGTGAAGAAAATGTTAGGGAAAATATGTGATTTTCCACAAGTAAATCAATCAATGGGAATAAAAATTAATGCGGAAAAATTAAATCAAAAGCAATACAAGAATTTTTACGTGATTCCCTCAATATGAGGTACGTCCACGGGATCGAAATCCGATTTCACTATCAATCAAAGAGTTTCCAAACGATTACAAACGAGACACGAATGGTCTCACAAAACCACCCTTAGATGAATTCCAAATAATCACAAATAAATAAGAGGAAAGACCTCACCGAATAGATGAACAAAAACCTTCCGAACCAGAGTTGTAGAAGATCCAAAATAATAACTCAAAACAGCTCCAAAACTGAGATTGTAACAACATAAAATTACTCACAAAGAGCCCACCAAACTTTTGATCAAAAACTGCTGCTCATCCACGAAAGACCAAATTCACCGAATAATCTTCAATCAATTATTACTATTGATCCACTGCTGCTCCTTTCATGCGGTACACACAAAACAATATATATATATATATATTGTGAATCTAGGGTTTTTTTTTTTTTAATCAAACCCCTAGTTGTTACTAAACTGAATTAGGTCTCTTAAAATTAGATATAATATATATAAAATATATTATACCTAAACCAAACCAAATTAAACTCTTTTAATAAACCAATTGGGTCCCATACTCCAATAAGGAGGTATACCCAACAATTCTCCCCCTACCGACTTAGGTGGAGATATCAACCATACCCGCCAAAGTTCGACACTTTAAATGTTTGTCTCTCGACAAAGTCTTTGTCAACATATCTGAAATATTATCATCTGTGTGAACCTTTTCGAGTTGCAACAATTTCGAATCTAACACATTACGAATCCAATGGTATCTCACATCAATGTGTTTCGATCTCGAATGAAAAGTAGAATTTTTACTCAAATGAATAGCACCTTGACTATCACAATAAAGCACATACTTTTCTTGCTTCAAACTCAACTCTTGCAAAAATTTCTTCAACCATAACTCTTCTTTGCAAGCTTCCGTAATAGCAATAAATTCAGTTTCGGTAGTTGAGAGAGAAACACATTTTTGTAATTTAGATTGCCATGCCACAGCTCCCCCTGTAAAAGTCATCAAATATCCCAAAGTAGATTTCATAGAATCAATATCGCCGGCCATGTCAGAATCTGTGAACCCATCAAGCATCGGCTTACTATCCCCAAAACACAAACATACCTTCGAAGTCCCTTGAAGATACCTTAGAATCCATGTTATCGTTACCCAATGTTCTTTACCCAGATTAAAGAGAAACCGACTCACCACACCAACGGCGTGAGCAATATCCGGTCTTGTACAAACCATGGCATACATCAAAGAACCAACTGCTAAAGCGTAAGGAACTTTCAACATCTCTTCTTTGTCTTTCTCACTTGTAGGACATTGATTCGAACTAAGGTTGAAGTGACCCGCAAATGGACAACCAACCGGCTTTGCTTTATTCATATTGAACCTCTCAAGAACTTTTTCAATGTAGCTTTCTTGAGATAACCAAATCAACCCCTCTTTGCGATCACGAACAATTTTTATACCAAGTATTTGTTTTGCCGGTCCCAAATCTTTCATAGCAAAAGATTTACTCAACTCTAACTGCAACTTGTTAATCATGGTAGAATCTTGACCCACAATTAACATGTCATTAACATAAAGCAAAAGAATAATAAATTTACCATCCGGAAAATTTTTCACAAACACACAATGGTTCGAAATAGTTTTAGAAAAACCATTATTCATCATGAAAGAGTCAAATTTTTTGTACCATTGCCGCGGGGCTTGTTTGAGGCCATACAAACTTTTCTTCAATTTGCAAACAAATTTCTCTTTCCCTTTTTCCACAAAACCTTCCGGTTGCTCCATGTAAATTTCTTCTTCAAGATCACCATGAAAAAATGCGGTCTTCACATCAAGTTGCTCAACTTCAAGGTTCATACTTGTAGCCATGCCAAGTACAACTTGAATAGAAGACATCTTTACAACCGGTGAGAAAATCTTGTCAAAGTCAATACCTTTCTTTTGCCTAAAGCCTTTCACAACAAGACGTGCTTTGTATCTCAGATTCTTGCTATCATTCTTCAATTTGAAAACCCACTTATTTTCCAGAATTTTCCTCCCTTTAGGCAACTTCACTAAATCATAAGTCTGGTTTTCAAGTAAGGAATTAATCTCCTCGTTCATGGCATTTTTCCAATCACCTTTCTTTGTATGCTCAATTGCTTCTTGATAGCTCTCAGGCTCCCCTTGATCGGAAATCAACACAAATTCATTGGGAGGATACTTTCTTGAAGGTTGTCGGTCCCTTGTAGATTTCCTCAACTCAAGTTGTGGTGGCGGTTCTTGAGTTGGATGCTCTTCCTTAATTTCTGGCTCAACTTCATTAGGATTAGCATCATCCTTTACATCTTCAATAGGTGGCTGTACATCTCCCCCATTTTCATCATCAACTGAAGATGAAGGAGATGGATCCATGTCAATGAGATCACTAGTTTTTGGCTCCGGTTGATCACCTTTGCCAAAGTCTTCAATTGTTTGGTCTTCAAGAAACACAACATCACGGCTTCGAATGATTTTCTTATCGAACAGATCCCACAATCTATACCCAAATTCATCTCGCCCATAGCCAAGAAAAATACATTGTCTTGACTTACTATCAAGCTTGGACCTCTCATCTTTTGGAATGTGAACAAAAGCTCGGCAACCAAACACTCTCAAGTGTTCATAAGACAAATCTTTGCCAGTCCAAACTCTTTCAGGAACATCACCATTCAAAGGATAGCAAGGAGACAAATTGATCACGTCAACTGCTGTACTCATTGCCTCACCCCAAAAGGATCTTGGCAATTTAGCTTGTGAAAGCAAACACCTTGTTCTTTCCACAATGGTGCGGTTCATCCTCTCAGCAACGCCATTTTGTTGAAGAGTCTTCTTAACTGTCTTTTGGTGCCGAATATCTTGGCTGCGACAATACTCATCAAATAGCCCAATGTATTCACCACCGTTATCTGATCGGATGCACTTCAATTTCTGCCTTGTTTCTCTTTCAACCATGGCCTGAAAATGCTTAAATACTTCTAGAACTTGATCTTTAGTTTTTACTAGAAAAGCCCAAACTTTTCTCGAATAATCATCAATGAAAGTAACAAAATAAAGTGCACCACCATGTGTTCTAACTTTTAAAGGACCACAAACATCCGAATGAATCAACTCCAAAACATTTTCTTTTTTAGAAGTAACATTTTTATGAAAAGAAACTCTATGTTGTTTACTCACCAAACAATGAACACAAGTTTTGAGATGTGTACCTTTCAAACCGGGTAGAAGCCCTTTCTTGAACAATACTTGCAACCTCTTTTCACTCATGTGGCCAAGCTGCTTGTGCCACAATTCGGTAGAAGTATCATCTTCAAGTGCATTGACAACACCTTTACAAATTTTTCCTTGCATCAAATAAAGTGAATGAGTCTTCTTGCACTTAGCCACCACCAAAGAACCCTTTGTGAGCTTCCATATTCCATTACCAAATTTGTTGTTGAAGCCTTCATCATCTAGCTTCCCAGTAGAGATCAAATTGAGGCGAATGTCGGGAACATGCCTCACATCTTTAAGCAACAACTTGCAGCCCAAATTTGTTTCCAAGCAGACATCACCCATGCCAATAATCTTAGACAAACCTTCATTACCCATTCGAACAAAACCATAATCTCCTTCGGTGTAGGTAGTGAAGAAATCAACTCGAGAAGTCATATAAAAAGAAGCACCGGAATCAATCACCCAATTGCTCTCTTAGCCCACAAAATTGATACAATCATCTTCACAAACGACCATGAGATTATCGGTAGTAACTGCCATTGTGTCTTCTTACTTCTTATCCACACTTTTGTCACGCCTTTTCTCATTGTTCTTGAGCTTTCGGCATTCCCGCTTCATGTGCCCTTTCTCATGGCAATAATAACACTCAATATCTTTCTTTGAAAAAGAACCATCTTTTGATTTGTTACTATCACCCTCAATGGGTCCATACAAATCTTTACAAAATAATAGGTCCTCCATTTTACTTTTCAAGTTATCCAATTACTTCCATTGAAGCTAGACATACGACCCACATTCCCCTCCATTGATTTACACAAATAAATAAACCCAAATAACTCGTAAGCTCTGATACCAGTTGTTAGGGAAAATATGTGATTCCCCACAAGTAAATCAATCAATGAGAATAAAAACTAATGCGGAAAAATTAAATCAAAAGCAACACAAGAATTTTTACGTAGTTCCCTCAATGTGAGATACGTCCACGGGATTGAAATCCGATTCCACTATCAATCAAAAAGTTTCCAAACGATTACAAACGAGATACGAATGGTCTCACAAAACTACCCTTAGGTGAATTCCAAATAATCACAAATAAACAAGAGGAAAGACCTCACCAAATAGATGAACAAAAACCTTCCGAACCAGAGTTGTAGAAGATCCAAAATAATAACTCAAAACAGCTCCAAAACTGAGACTGTAACAACATAAAATTACTCACAAAGAGCCCACCAAACTTTTGATCAAAAACTGCTGCTCATCCACCAAAGACCAAACTCACCGAATAATCTTCAATCAATTATTACTATTGATCCACTGCTGATCCTTCTATGCGGTACACACAAAACAATATATATATATTGTGAATCTAGGGTCTTTTTTTTTAATCAAACCCCTAGTTGTTACCAAACTGAATTAGGTCTCTTAAAATTAGATATAATATATATAAAATATATTATACCTAAACCAAACCAAACCAAATTAAACTCTTTTAATAAACCAATTGGGTCCCACACTCCAATAAGGAGGTATACCCAACAGAAAAGAGAGGGAACTCAAGGAATTAAAAAAGAAATTCAGCCATTGAAGACTTAAGGTAAGGATTTCAAGCATGACTTTTGTAGAATCCTTGTATTATACTTGAATTAAAGATGAGTTTGGGTTCAATTTCATATAATTTGGAAGAAATTAAGTTAGGTTCATGTTTATGGAAATAAATTATTTTGGGTTTGATGATGTAGCCTTGCTTGGAATTAAACCTCATTGTTATGTGCTTGGGCAAATTCTACAAGTTTAATACTCTAATTAAACATGCATCATAGGATTTCAAGGTTTTGAGATTTTATTTCATGTTTAAAAGGTTTATGAGTTTGGAATTGGGTTTGATATGAAGAAATTAATAAAAATCCAAATTAGAGCAATTCTAATTAAACTTATTTAGTTTTGATCTCAATTTCATACATGCAAAGTTTCATAACTCCAATTTCATGATTTAAAGGAAAATAGAAAAGAGTTAAGAATCAATTTCATGTAATTTAAAAGAAATTAGTGAAAGGATGAAGTAATTGAATTAAATTCAATTGTAGAAATTAAATTAGAATTGATCATTTTGTGGGTTTGATTTTTGTTGTCTTTGAAGGATTGATTTCACATAATGAAGAGAAAAAGGAAAGTTTTGTAAACACAAGTTTATGGAAATTTGGAGCTTAATCTTGAATTAAAAGAGTTTGGATGTAAATGGTTAGAAATTAATCATGTTTTCTTGATAGTTAAAAGAGATTATATGGTTTTAACAAAGTTGTACAAGACCCTAAGTATTGAAATGGAATCTGGAAGCTCAACTTTTTAGCTTTGAAAACCCAGAATTTTTACAGATCGCTCGAGCAACCAATTGATGGGTCGAGCGAACATTATGAGCTCCCAGTATTTTTACAGAGCTTTGCAGACCTCTCGAGTGACCAAATGTGCGCTCGAGTGAAGAGCCCTGTTTCAAAAAATTTTGAAAAGTTGTTTGATGTTCCGATTTCCGTTCTCTTTTATTTCTAAGCACTCTTAGGCATACATTGGGCATTATAAATGAATCAAAAGAGTTGGAAAGAAGCCTAAGAGATTTAAACAAGTTAAGAACGGAATGAATTGTATTGTGACCTGATTTCTATGTGTATTATGAATTGTCTAGGGTCAACTACAAGGGTGAACCAAGCATTTGAATATTGTGAGTAATATCTTAGTAAAGATATGTTCAAGTATGTTATCTTCCAAATGTTACTTCTGTATAAGCTTTATGGATTTGTATGTTTGAATTATGAATGAGTATTCTAAATGTCAGTCTTTTGCATAAGGCTAATTGAATACAAATATGATCATTGTGGGGATATGGTTTGGAAATACTCTTCAGATCCTGGGGGACGCTTGCGATCCTCAGATTATCACTTGAAAAGAAATGAACGCTCCGGTCGGGAGTGCTGGAATTAGCACTCCGACGGACAAGTTAGTCTCTACTCTCTCTGGATTACTTGCATTTTAAGTTAAGCATATTGATTCTCACATATCTCTTTCTGGCTGATGTTCTTCTATTTATATCTTTTCTTTCTTAGGCCTCGGGATTGGGCCTACTTTCAATTTGCCATTCGGCTTCTTTTGTAGCAAACCGCTTTTCACTCGGCCCCTTGCTCAACTGGCCATTTGGCTGAATAGGGTAGGATTTGAAGGTGTGAGACGGGGCCGAGCGCTATATATACTTCGACTCTCCAAGTTCAACTATTCGGCCTCTTTACGACTCCCAATATTCGGCCCCCACAATTGTCCCCTAAGCACTCCACTAACGACAGTTGGGTGGAGTGTTTGGTTTCGAACTCGAAAAGTCAGAGTCGAAATTCGACGGCTGACCTCATTCCAACGCAGATGTCTAAGCACACGCCTCTTGGTTATCATTTTAACTTCCCACCCCTTCGTACACTTCTATTTATTGTGATTTAAAATTTTAACGTCTTTTCAAATACATACACATTTTTAGGTGCTGGTCGCTGGACTGCCTTCCAAATTACCTCTGCAACTTCCTTTCCTTCACTATCCTCTTTGTCTCTTGTAAGTTTTCTCATTCTCTGCTTTGAATCCTTTTTCCTGGTTTGTTTTTGGTTTAGCATACTCCTATAGGCTGAAGGAAATGGCAAAACATTTGAAAGATCTTCTCTCCTCGGATCGAATTTCTGGCTTCCGATGCCATTTCTCCATTCCTGATGACGTCCGTCTGTCACTCGTGACAAACGGCACCCTTGACATGGAGAGGGTTGATGAAACCACGATCGTCTTCCCTCTCCTATCAATCGCAGAGAGTGGAGTCTGTTTCCCCCTTCACCCATTCCTTAGGGCTGTGCTTTGCCATTGGGGTCTAATCCCTTCCCAACCCAATGTCAACTTTTTTAGAATCGTAATGGGGATTATAGAGCTAAACCGTCGCCTTAGGATTAACCTCGGCATTTCTGCTATTTGGCATTGTTATGCCTTGGCCAAGCCTTCTGGTCGGCACAGACATTATTTCCTTAGGGCCAAGGACACCGACCATCAATTAGTGACCATGCTTTCCAGTTTTGGGAAGTGAGTCGATGATGTTATGGTCGTTGTCCAAGGTAATTGGGAATTCGGCGAAGGCGAGGATTGCCTCGATCCTATTTCTAGACGGAGGGGCGAACCAGGTGGCCGTATAGCTTCTTGTATTTATTTTTTGTTATATTTATAAAGCTTCATTTTCGAGACCTCATGGTTTTTCTTGTGCAGGAAATGATTTGAAGAAAATCCTGACTTCAACCGAAGACGCCGTTCTTTCAGAAATCAAAGTCGTGCTCAAATATTTCGGCCGTCCGAGTCTTCAAAAACAGGGGAGGGAGGCCTACGTTCTGCTTCGCTATGAGCTGACATATACGACCTTCTCGGTGGCAGAAAACATCCCAATTCTGAAGGTTGAAGAGTTTCTTACCGCTCTTATTTTGACCGACTTCAAAAACTTGCGGCAAGTTGGTTTCAAGGGGTCCGATTCGGAGTGGGCGGAAGTAACTGAGGTCACCGAGTCAGATTAGTTCGAAGCGAAAGTAGACGAGGCTTTGAAGTTGGCCTTTGAGGAAGCCGGTCTCAATTTAGCCAACCCTCCGTCCACTTCGGGCCGAGGGGACCTTCCGTTTGACGACGTTTTTAATGGTTTAGAAGAGCTTCTTGGCGTATACCCCGAAGACATGATTGGGTTAAGCCTCACATAACTTGCCAAAAAGAAAAAAGCGGAAAAGATGGCCGCGTGGTGAAGAGCAGAGGCAATTCGATCTGAAGTGCCAACTGCCGCCGAATCTCAGCCCTCTCTGCTTGTTGTCGAATCTCAGCCCTCCTTGCCTGTTATTGAGAAAGAAACGGCAAAAAATCGAAGTGCCGAGTCCGAGGTGGTTGTGCAAGCCGATCAAGAGGCTGAGCAAAGGGCAGAGAAGCGTCCTGCCGAGTTAGAGGCCGGCTCAGAAGAAAATCGTGTCGACAAATGGCCTCGTTTAGAGGAATCGGATGTGATTGTGCCTTTTGTCGTTCAACTGAAGATAAAAAAACGCCGATTTCCTCTAATGCTTCGGCAATTAAAGACCCAGCCGTCGCACTCAACATGGCTACGTCCGTCTCATTGCCAGCTAACAAGGTGGCTTTCCGGGCAGAGCCAGATCTGCTGGCAATAGCACTAGCTGCTCAATCAGCTCTCCTGGTATATTCCTTGACCTTGTCTTTCACTTTTATGCAAATATTGTTTTGGTTTTAATTTCCTGTTTCGCAGACGGTCAGGAGAATAGCCGAGATAGGTCGTCGCCAACATGACGCCGTCGAACGACTTGGCTGTTTACAAAAGGAAGTAAAGGGCCAAAGGAGCAGGGCTGATTTCGAGATGGCGATGGCGAAAATGGAAAGTGCCAGGGCTGAGGCCGAGATGGAGAGGGCAAGAAATGTGGATCAGCTGAGATTGGTCACCAAGAAAAGGGTAGACGCGAACGAAGATGTGCTCAAGTTAGCCCAAAAGGAGATCGCCAAATTGGAGGCTGAGTTGGAAGAAATAAAGAAGGTGAAGGAAGCAACCGACTCGGAGGCTTCCAAGGCATTCGAGACTGGGCAAAGTGCTGCTCTCGCCAACTATGTGGAAGAAGTCCCCAAATTTGAAAATTGGGGATTCAAACACGGCTGATTCAAAGCCCTTGCTGCTGCTGATGTGACATTGGCTATGCCGATTCTATACGAGCAAGTGGATGTTGAGCCACTAGAGTCTAACTTCGAGGATTAATCTGGGCGACACTTGTTTTTGTTTTAGGATTTTGAATGTATTCTTACAGCTTTTCGTTTAGTAGTTTTCATGTATTGCTAAAGTCATAGTTTTTTGCTAAGCATTTTCATGCGAACTTGTAGCTTTTTGTTTAGTAGTTTTCATATGTAAAATGGCTACAATTTGTGCCCAATTTACTAATGAAAATTTCATTTGTACTTTGCTATTATTTGTGCTAAATTTTGTTATTGATGAATGGTATTGTTTTTTGCTATTTTGGATAAAACATTCATGTATACTTGTCGATTAGATAACTAGGCAATTTTAATTTATCTTCGTTGAATAGCCGATCAGATTACTAAATCTGCCCTTGCCCCGACCAATGCATGGACTCCAAAAAGCCAAATGCTAATAGTTCATGGAGTGGCTATGGCACATATCGATCGGCATCGGCTTAGATACTTGGCCGATCAGATTAATAAATCTGCCTTTACCGCAGCCAATGCAAACTCTAAAAAGCCAAATGCTAATAGTTCATGGAGTGGCTGTGGCACACATTGATCGGCATCGGGCTTCGATGTTTGGCTGATCAGATTAATAAATCTGCCATTGCCGCAGCCAATGCAAACTCCAAAAAGCCGAATGCTAATAGTTCATGGAATGGCTGTGGCACACATCGATCGGCATCGGGCTTAGATGTTTGGCCAATCAGATTAATAAATCTGCCCTTGCCGCAACCAATGCAAACTCAAAAAGCCGAATGCTAATAGTTCATGGAGTGGTTGTGGCACACATCGATCAACATCAGGCTTAAATGGTTGGCCGATCAGATTAATAAATATGCCCTTGTCCCAGCCAATGCATGAACTCCAAAAAGCCGAATGCTAATAGTTCATGGAGTGGCTGTGGCACACATCGATTTGCATTGGGCTTAGATGCTTGGCCGATCAGATTAATAAATATGCCCTTGCCCCAGCCAATGCATGAACTCCAAAAAGCCGAATACTAATAGTTCATGGACTGGTTGCGGTGCACGTCGATCGGCATCAGTCTTTTGGAGTTTAGCACTAATGAAATCGCCTCAGGGGCGCTGCAGGCATTAGAAATAAATGGGATGGACTCTTCGCGCCAGTGACTCCACTTATTGTGTTCAGACTCAATTTAAAACAATTTGTTGCATAAGCTTAGATAAGTGCGAATATCAAATAGACTATTCTTCAACAGCAGAGAAGAAGCGCGAACATTGGCTGAGCTTGACATTGTAATGAATCGTAGCAGCGAACCCACCCGTGCAGGAGGTAGGAAGTCCAAAGAACGGGAAAAACGTCAGCCTCCAAGTCGTCGAAGTAGATCACCCTGAAAGGAAAAATAGCAACGGGGAAACTCCCTATGACCGCGACCGAGAAATGAGGCAGACGCGACGTCGTGACTGTTGAGTTTTGCGGTTTTTGTGGGGAATAAACCGATGACAGAGGCGGACTACATTGTCAACGACCCAGGTGTAGTGGTCGAGTTTGCTCGACGGATTTTTCCACTGGAAGTCCAGCAGTCGATGGTCGATCGACAGGATTTCGAAGTATTTCGAGAAGGCATCCACGGGGCGGTGAAAGGGCTGTATACTACTTATGAAGTCGGCATGCGCCTGCGAGCCATGCGACGAGAAATAGAGAAAAAGGACGAATGAATTCGGAACTTGGAGGCTTGCGTGGAGAAGGTCGAGCGTGAGCTTAGGGAACTTAGGAAGGCTCAAACCACCGAGCCGCGTGCGGCAGGTCAATCTAATTCGGTCGTGGAGGAGAGAGTGACCCAATGGCTGTTAAGTCACGTGATAGCCGATCGGGATACGGCAAGCATGTTTGCCGTGGAAAATGCAAGGACCGTGGGTTATGAAAAAGGCTTCCATGATGGCCGAAGAGTTGGGATAAACAAGACCAAGGAGAAACTCGCAGAGGAGGTGTGCTGATGCGAGAATCGGGGCTTTAGGCACGGGTGGATCAAGGCTCTCAAAGCCTCAGAGGCACTCCAAGGAGCAGGAGTTAAGTCGGCGTCGCCATTATATCATCATCACGACTTTCCTTTTCACGCTTTCGAAATTGAGAAGAGCGACGACGAGGGCGATGCCGAATAGAACTAAACATATATTGTAAACGTTCCAACATAGTTTGGGCGTTAGCTATGTATCTATTGGATAGTTTAATAAAATATTTTATTTTAAATGTTTATGTTTGATTTTCAATGTTTACATGCCTAATTAGGCATCTCGTTTTGAATGTTTGCATATTTTAATTGTTTATGTGGTTGCGCCGGCCCAACTTATTCAAGCATTTCATTTTCAATGTTTGTATGCTTTTGAAGTGTAAACGGCTTTTGCCGGCTCAGCTTAACAAAACATTCCACTTTGAATATTTATATGCTTTAACCGTGTATGGCGCTCCAAATTCTGAGTATTATTCGGCCCAGACACGTTATGCATGACTGGAGCTTCAAATTCGAGGGCTTTTTGTTGGCCAATCGCGATATCCATGAAGGGCACTCCGACTTCGGAGTCTTATTCGGCCCAAAGGTGTCATTCGCTGATGGGGCTCCGAATTTGGAGACTGGCCAATCGTGATATCCACGAAGGGCGCTCCGAATCCGGAGGCTTTATCAGCCCAAAGGTGTCATTCGCCGATGGGGCTCCGAATCCAGAGACTGGCCAATCGTGATATCCATGAAGGGCACTCAGAATCCGGAGGCTCTATCGGCCCAAAGGCGTCATGCGCCGATGGGGCTCCGAATCTGGAGATTGGCCAATTGTGATATCCACGAAGGGCGTTCCGAATCTGGAGGCTCTATCGGCCCAAAGGCGTCATGCGCTGATGGGGCTCCGAATCCAGAGACGGGCCAATCATGATATTCACGAAGGGCGCTCTGAATCCGGAGGCTTTATCAGTCCAAAGGCATCATTCGCCGATGGGGCTCCGAATCCGGAGACTGATTGGCCAATCGTGATATCCACGAAAGGCGCTCCGAATCTGGAGGCTTTATTGGCCCAAAGGCGTCATGCACCAATGGGGCTCCGAATCCAGAGACTTTGTTTGGCCAATCGTGGTATCCACGAAGGGCGCTCCAAATCCAAAGGCTTTATCGGAACACTTTTGAACTGGATTTCGCAGTAAGTAAACAGGAATCTTAGCATTACAAAAGTGGAATGTGCACATGGTAAACCATTCAAAACTAGTATCATTTCCCACAGGTCGGGTTCAATGATAGAATTTACGCAAGTGCGTTAAATTCCAAGGCCATGGCAGACTCCTTCCGGACATGTCTTTGAGCTGATATGCCCCTACTCCTGCGATCGAATCGACCTAATAGGGGCCGTCCCAGTTAGGACCCAATTTTTTATCAGCCGATTTCCTGGCAGCTGGAAGTACTTTCTTCAGGACTAACTCTCCTGGTGTGTAGCGGCCCAGCTGAACACATTGATTGTACAACTTAGCGAGCTGTTGCTGGTATCGTGCCATGGACGCAAGGGCACGGTCTCTTCGTTCTTCGATCAGAATCAAATCCAAAGCTAGCATCATGTCATTTAAGCCCATATCAAAAACTTGCGATTTTAAGGTTGGGTGGCCGATCTCCAGGGGTATGATCGCCTGGGTGCCAAAGCATAAAGCAAACGGCGTTTCTCCAGTGGATCGCCTCGGCGTAGTTCGATGAGCCCACAATACACTCGGCAATTCTTTGACCCATTTGCCTTTAGCTTTCTCCAGCCTCTTCTTGATGCCATCTAAGATGGATTTGTTAGAGGCTTCGGCTTGACCATTGCTTTGGGGGTAAGCCGACGTGGAAAAGTAAGGCCGGATACCATACTTGCTGCACAGCTCTCGGTAGATGCTACAATCAAACTGGGTGTCGTTGTCTGAGATAAGAGCTTTTGGAATGCCGAATCATGTTATGATATTTCTCCATACAAATCGCTTAATATCAGCATCTCGAATGTGCGTTAATGCCTTCGCTTTGACCCATTTTGTGAAGTAATCTGTCACGACGATCAAGTATCGCTTGTTTCCTGGGGCCCTCAACAATGGTCCTACGATATCAAGTCCCCACTAGGCGAACGGCCAGGGACTGGTGATAGAGCTTAACTTTTCAGCAGGCAGATGGGTTAATAGGGAGAACTTCTGGCACTATTCATATTTTTTCACATAGCATTTGGCATCAGTTCTCATTGTCGGCAAATAATACCCCTGTGTTATAGCTCGATGGGCTAAAGAGCGCCCGCTAGAATGGGTACCACAACTGCCTTCATGTATTTCAGTCAGAAGCTCTTCGACTTTGTCCGGGTGTACACATTCCAGGTATAGACCAGAAAGGGATTTTTTATAAAGCTTTCCTTGCGGATCCAAGTAGTATCGCAGGGCTTTGTTTCGTAGCTTGTGCGCTTCTTTCTTGTCTGCTGGGAGCTGTTCGGAAGACAGGAATGTAGCAATGGGGTCCATCCAACTCGGTCCTGACTTATGACATTGACCTGGATTTCCTCCGAAGGGCCAATGCTCGGCTCCGGGATGAAACCTATTTCGATGGTCCGTTTAATCTCTGAGTTAATAGCGGAGGCTAGGCAAGCTAGGGCGTCTGCATGTGTGTTCTGATCATGTGTTATCTGATTCAATTCATGATGGTCAAATTTTGCCAGCAAGGCGTTAGCCGATTTCCTGTAAGCCGCCATACAGTCATTTTTGGCCGCGTACTCCCCCTTTAGCTAATTGATTACCAGTTTTGAATCATGGAATATCAGCAAATGCCGAGCGCCTAGAAGATGTGCATTCTGCAAACTGGCCAGAAGGGCTTCGTATTCGGCCTCGTTATTTGATGCTTCGAAGCCAAGTTTGACGGCCTGTTCAATTATTGCGCCGTCGGGAGACATGATTACTATTCCAGCTCCGCTGCCCCGTTGATTGGATGATCCATCACAGTACAACTGCTAAATATCCCCAACATAAATTCTCCAGTTCGGCTTAGGTCGAATTTCATCAGACGTGAAGTCGGCAAGACCCCCAGTGAATTCGGCCACAAAGTCGGCAAGCACCTGTCTCTTGATAGAGGTTCCAGGCAGAAACTAAATATCATACTAGCCGAGTTCGAGAGCCCACTTTGTAACGCGCCCTGATGCTTCTGCACTACAGAGTACCGACTGGAGAGGGTGGTCCGTTAGCACCCCGATGGTATGCCCCTGAAAGTAATGCATCAGCTTTCTCGCTGCCATGACGAGGGCCAGAATAAGTTTTTTGAATGGAAGGTAGCGTGTTTCAGCATCAACCATTGCCTTGCTCACATAATACACTGGCCGTTGCTCCCCCAGCTCTTTCTTTATCAGCACGGCGCTGACGACCCAGTCAGAAACTGCCAGTTACAAAATGAGCGGGTCATCTGTCGAAGGCGTTGTCAAGAGTGGAATGGATCGGAGGTAGGTCTTGAGGCCATTGAAAGCGGCTTTGCACTCGGCGGACCATTCAAAAGCCTTGCCCTGCCGTAGTGTATGAAAGAATTGTCGGCAGCGGTCCATGGAACGACTGATGAACCTGTTGAGTGCGGCGACCATCCCCATTAACTTCTGAACCTCCTTGACCAATCGAAGGGAGCCGAGTTCCAGGATTGCTGTGATTTGCCTTGGGTTGCCTTCGATTCCTCGGTGGTTGACAATATAACCTAAGAATTTGCCAGAGCCGATCCCAAACGCACATTTGGAAGCGTTCAGCTTCATTCCATATTTGCGTAGAATGCCAAATGTCTCTTCCAGATTAGCTGCATGATTCTGCTTTTCCTTGGACTTGACCACCATATCGTCAATGTACACTTCCATAGTGTGATTGAGTTGCTCCTTGAACATGGTGGTGACTAGTCTCTGGTAAGTTGCCCCTCTATTCTTCAACCCAAAAGGCATAACCTTATAGCAATAGGTTCTTCTTGGGGTGAGGAATGCAGTTTTGTCTTGGTCCTCCAGATGCATGGCAATTTGGTAGTAGCCTCTGTAGGCATCGAGGAATCTCATACGTTAATGACGTGCCGTAGCATCTATAAGTTGGTCTATCCTGGGGAAAGGAAAACAATCTTTGGGGCAGGCTTTGTTTAGGTCCATGAAATTAGCACAGACTCACCAAGTCCCATTTTTCTTCTTCACAACCACAGTATTAGAGAGCCATGTAGGGTAGGTCACTTCCCTGATTGCCCCGGCGTCAAGCAACTGGTCAGCCTCTTCAACAACGGCGGCAGTGTGCTCTGCGGCTGATCGCCGGCTTTTCTGAATGATCGGCTTACATTTAGGGTCAACATTTAGACGGTGCTGCAAAACAGACAGATCTACACCCAGCATCTCATATGGAGTCTACGCAAATACATCAAGGTTGCCGAGCAGGAGGAAATTAGCTACTGTCTGTTGGCTTGATTCAGGGAGGCGCTGACCATGAAGAACCTGTCTGGGTTTTCGTTGATTTCAACTTGATCTAGGGCTTCCGTGGCCTTTTCATTTGGGAGCCGCCCAACATTGT
The DNA here is from genome assembly GCA_025200525.1 of Camellia lanceoleosa. Taxonomy (NCBI): domain Eukaryota; kingdom Viridiplantae; phylum Streptophyta; class Magnoliopsida; order Ericales; family Theaceae; genus Camellia; species Camellia lanceoleosa. The sequence continues at coordinate 134,870,874 of CM045764.1, read as the reverse complement.
CCAGGCTCTCCCGATCAGTCACCTCAATAGAGTTCACTTGCAACTCCTTTGGCGTTTTTTCAGCAAGGAGATAACATGCTTGTGCCGATTTCTGAGAGCCACGGATTTGCTCAATGCCGCGTTCTATCAGGAAGGGTAGTAGCTGATGATAGGTGCTTGGCACGGCCTGCATAGTATGCAACCAAGATCGCCCCATGATGAGAATATACGGCGATGGCAGCTTAACGACTAAGAACTCCACATCCACTGTTCGGGAGCCCGCTCGAACGGGTAGAGTGATTTTTCCCAATGGGTATTCTAGATTGGTGTTGAAGCCGAATAGTGGATAAGGAGCCGGAGAAAGATCTGATTCGGAGAAGTCGAGTTTGGTGAATGTCTTGTAATACATAACTTCCGATGTGCTCCCTAGCTCAATGAGTACGCGCTCAACGGTGAATCGGTTTACGTGTAACTCGATTACCAATAGATCAATGTAGGGAAGTGTCACTCTGGCCAAATTTGAATCATCAAAAGCAATGCTTGCAGCTTCATCGAACTGTTTAGCCGGAGTCAGTTGATTTTGAGGGTCGGGATTCGACTGAATCGTATGCACCACGGATGACATTGGCAAGCTGTATATCATGTGGATCACGCCGAGTGGAGGTGAATCTTGTCTCAAGGCTATTGCTTTGATTGAGTTGCCTTTTCGGACGTACTGTTGTAGCCAACCATCTTGTACCAATTCCTCCAGGTGATCCTTCAATACATAACAACTCCCAGTATCATGGCCATGATCCTTGTGATACTCGTACTGCCTATCCCGTCTTTGCGTGTCGGGAGGTCCCACCATTTTTGACGGTCATTTGAAGAACGGAAGGTGTTAGATTTTGGACATGACCGCGCTGATCAGCTCTGACAGCTCCGTATATTTCTTGTCGGCGCGCCTTGTGCGCCTGCTATCGACTTACAATTGTTCATTTGCTCGGTGGGAGCATTGGTCGCTTGATCGGCGAGAATCCCGTCTCTTATCTCGTTTAGCCTGATGCTGAGGTTCAGGGCTTTGAGGTGGTACAGAATTTAATGGCTGAGTAATTTCAGAAGGAGCTGTCTTGTTGGTCACATTTTCAGCTTTAACCCGCAAGGCGTCATCTTCCACTTTACAGTATTCTTCAACTTTCTTCATCAACAACTAGTCTGTTTTGGGGGCCGTCTGGTCAAAGAGCTGCGGAGGGCACTGTCGGGATGCTGCCCCATCTTGAAGGCAGTAATGGCCATGGAGTCATTGCAAGCATCATCTACTAGATTAAACCACTCCCAATACCGCGCCGAATACGCACGAAGGGTTTCCTCCAGTTGAATCTGCATTGCCCAGAGGGAATCGGCTTGCTTTGGTTGGACCTCATTAGTGATAAACCTTGCCCTGAAGGATTTTTGGAGTTGGTGGAAGCTCTTGATCGAAGCCGGCTCCAGTTTATAAGACCACCTGACAGCCAGTGGTCCCAGACTGCTCGAAAATATTCTACACATGAGAGCCTCGTCGTCTGCATGCAGCGTCATGGCTTGCTTGTAATGGCGGATGTGATCAGTGGGGTCTGATTTACCGTTGTACAAGGTGAATGACAATGCTTTGAATTTTTTAGGTAGCACTGCCCTTGCAATCCGTCGTACAAAGGGATCGTGCTGGTCTTCTTCATCTAAACTGTTTGTTCTTTACTTATGCCTTATACATGGACTGTGGACTTTCTTCAGAGGAACTGGTAGTTTCGGGTCGCCCCTTCTTCTTGGGCTCCGGGATAATGAGTCGGAGTCACTATCAGTGTCATGTTGTCGGGCTCGAGGTCGTCGACCACCTGCCTTCAAAGGTCATTCCGGATCTTGGCATACAGCTTGTTTGGACTTCGCCACTTTTAAGGCCAAATCCTGATGGAGACGTTCGTTCTTAGCAATCATGTTCTCCAACCTCTGTTTGTTTTGCTTTGCTTATTCCATGATCACTTGTATTGTCTCATGTGCTGAAGTCGAGGGTGAGGCGAAGTTCAAGGCGCGTCTTACGGCGATAGTCTCTGGTCCAAGTATGTTTGTTGGAGTGAGGTCGTCTCTCTGTGTGGTTTCGTCAGTGACTATCGGAGGGTCTTCCGTTACGCCCACCATGGATGTATTTGAGTATTCCCACAGACGGCGCCAATTGTGGGGATATGGTTTGGAAATACTTTTCAGATCTTGGGGGACGCTCACGATCCTCAGATTGTCACCTGAAAAGAAATGAACGCTCCGGTCGGGGGTGCCAGAATTAGCACTCCGACGGACAAGTTAGTCTCTACTCTCTCTAGATTACTTGTATTTTAAGTTAAGCATATTGATTCTCACATACCTCTTTCTGGCTGATGTTCTTTTATTTATATCTTTTCTTTCTTGGGCCTCGGGATTGGGCCCACTCTCAATTCGCCATTCGGCTTCTTTTATAGCAAACCACTTTTCACTTGGCCCTTTGCTCAACTGGCTATTTGGCTGAATAGGGTAGGATTTGAACGTGCGAGACGGGGCTGAGCGCTATATATACTTCGACTCTCCAAGTTCAACTATTCAGCCTCTTTACAACTCCCAATATTTGGCCCCCATAATCATAAATACGAACATGAAAATGAATTGGGCCTGAAGCCGTTTGATATGATTGGGCCAAAGGCCATTTGATATGATGGTTGGGCCCAAGGCCATTTGATATGATTGGGCCAGAGGCTGTTTGATATGATGGTTGGGCTTGAGGTCGTTTGATATGATTGGGCCCGAGACCGTTTGATGTGAATGAATTGGGCCTAAGGCCATTTGAATATTATGATGGGCCAAAGGCCATTTGAATGAAAAGGTGCTTATGAACATGAATATGAATACACACATAGATATGAATATGGAAATACTGGACTTGAGGTCGTTCTAATTTGATTTACATGTAATATGTATTAATGTGATTTACTTGATGAAGAATCTCATTCATACCGCTTCTTTACTTTGGTATTATTCACTGGGCGTTAACTCACTCTTTATATATATATATGTAGGTGAGTAATTGGAGGATCAATGTTAGAGTTCGCCCCGGAGTTTGCCTTTTTGTCAAGCCACCCAAGAAGTACCTCCATGTAGAGGCTTTATTTTATTTTGTCAGGCTTGAGTTGGTTTTTGTATTTTGTTAAAAGTCCTTTATGAAGTGTGAGATATGTTATAAAATATGTCTTCGTACATGTATATATAAGTGTGTTAAAAGTGTTTTAATTACTTCAGTTGATCATGTACGCACAGCGCAATAGACAACATTATTTTTGTTTCGCTTCAAGCCCCAATTATACTTAAATATTTTGATTTTTTTCTTTGAGGTTGTAGGTAATCTTCGGATTACTGGCTGGTTATGACGCTAAACCTATAGGGGTCGATTTGGGTCGTGACAAAGTGGTATTAGAGCACGAGTTAATATCTCACATACGTGTCCATTGAGCATTAGAATGTTTAGAACATATTTAAGTTTCATGCACATGGTAAGTAAGAGACAAGTTGTGCATTCAAAAAAATGTATGTGCGTTTGTTTACTAAGTGTGGTATTGAGACTAAGGGCCATGAACTATTGAGGATTCTTTCATGTCATAAGGAATTAGAATTATTGACTGAAATATTAATGAGTACAAGTATTAAAGGTTATTTTGGAATTTCTCGATGATTAAAGAAGACTGGGATGTGTTTGTTTAATAAGTTCAGTATTGAAGTTGAGAGCTATTGTGAAACCTTTAATACTATAAGAAAAATATAAATTTGAGTAGAACATTGGTGAGTACAAACATATTGATTTGTGGGAACATGATATTGGAAGGAATTGAAATCTTTGATGGAAGTTATGAAAGCTATATGGTTAAATGTAAAACTAGGGTATGAGAACGTTTGGGGAAAATCAAGTATTCATTGATTAATGAAGTGTTTGGAATTATGGTAATTGAAAATTAGAAAAATATTTGTTATGAGATGATATGTTGTTTTGGTGAGTGACCTATTATATGAACCGTAGAGTTTCATACCTTTGTTGAATGACCTTGAAAGTCCAATTGGAATCACGTTCGGCCGGCGTAGCTTCGAATTGAAAATTCTTGGTCAACTTCATGGGAATGAATAGTTTGCCCTATCAATGTCTTTGTAAAAGAATGAATAGGTTGCCCTACCTAATGTTTGATAGACTTAGAATGCATTTACACTCGAGACTGCTAAGATTATTAGAGTACGACCAAGAATTAAATATATTGAAAGAGGTTCACTTCTAGTGCTAATCAAAAGGTTAATACACAATAGAAAGCAAGAGGATAAATTTCGTCAAAGTTATAAATGCATAATTCTTAAAGAACCTCTTGGGACAAAAGAATTTGAATTGACTAACGTGCGAAGAATTGAGAAAGACAACAATTGAGTTTCAAAATAAATTGATGATAGTTTTGATGCTATTGGAAGATTGAAATAAGATATATATATATATATATATGTGCACAAGAGAATTAGAATGAGTGCAGAAATAACAAGTTGTAAATTGTTCATGCCAATGTAGTATCAGCCAACAAAGGAATTAAAGAATGTGTTTTATAAATACAAGAAGCCTTGAGTTAAAATTGACATTCTTATAATTGTATGATTGACTCAGGACTCGTTCTTTTGTTTTGACCCATTTGGTTATAGAATGAATAGATCATCGAGATTTCGGTTATAGAATGAGTTGATCATTGGAATTAATATTGTGTGATAAATGTTTCTTTATCACCTAGAAGATTATATTATTTGGAAATGTTATACCATGAAATTGACTCAATGCCTTTGATATGAATTTTTTGAATGTGATGTTGAGTATAAGGTTGAGTAAGATAAGTGAATGTTGATCATATGCTAAGTGAGTTGTCTTTGACTTCTGAAGATAAATGACTTTGCTTGTGGAACCAATGGAGTAAATCTCCCATCTATTTGACTCGGTGGCTTATGAATTGTATGAGGACAAAGATCCAAATTATTGTGGATCAAGAATTCGGATTAGTTATCGATGTTATATCAAACACATAATCTAATTTGAGGACTTTAAGTGACTATCCACAATAGAATGTTGTGATTTATTTGAAACAAAAAAGTTAGATTATGAACATCATTGGGATTAACCTTTTGCTATTTGGAGTATATGAATTATGAATCACTAACTTTGAGTAACAACTCTGTAAAGCCATTTTCAGTTATAAGTATTTTCTGAATGATATGATGTCATCTGTTTTATGAAATGCTATATTCTGTATGAATGAATGATTGTCCAAAATTCTAAAATGTACTCGTAGCATCCTTAGCATTATGTGATATCTGTTATCTGCTACCCGGTACCGGAGGTTTCGTCAAGGAACTTATATGCACTGTATCTGTTATCTGCTACCTGGTACCGGAGGTTCCATTATGGAACTGGTTATTATAACCACTACTATAATGATTCCGGTTTTGACCCGTCTCTTGTTGTATTCCAGACTCGAGTTGTTTGGTTTTGAATGGTGTTTTATATCTTGTTTCCCTTGTCTCCCCTCTATTTTGGTTTTCAGATTAAAATTGTGTGTTTGGAATAGGTTGGTTGCTTGTTTTTCCAAACCTTTGTTGCCCAGATTTTGGCTTTTCCGCTCGAGCGGGCATTCTTGCACTCAAGTGGGCTTCACAAATTTTGCTCCTCCACTTGAGCGGCCTTTCTTGCACTCGAGCGGAATTTGTCAACTTTCAGTATTTTTGGCAGACCTACAAATACTGGGAGAATGCATTTGACACTCAAGCGGCGTTTCCTACACTTGAGCAGGTAGGCGCTTGAGCGGCCTTTCCTGCACTCGAGCAGTTTGTTTGTTGTCTGCAAAGTTCTAGAGGTGTGTATTCTGCACTCGAGCGGGTCTCTTCTTGCGCTTAAGCGGAACAAATCTTTGTGTCTGACGCTCGAGTGTGAAACTCTTCGCTCGAGCGGGCCGCGCATATATCAGATCGCGAAAAGTACTTTTTACATCACTTTTTCAGATCTATCCATCTAAAAAACCTAAAGTGAGACCCTTTCTCTCTAAAATACTCTCTCTCTCTCTAGATTTCCACCTAGTTCTAGTGGTTTCTCAACCTTTGTGCCTTCATTAAAAAGGTAGAGCTCCTCAAACTCTTCACTTTGATTCGAGTAAAAGTTGGTTTCGTCATTTTGAAGTTCCATTCTTGCTTGGCTCGTTTTCTCCCTTTGAGGTAGGGATTTTTTACACTTTATTATGATTTTTAATTTAGTTATTTGTGATTGTGTAACAATGGTAGGAGTTGGGAGTAATTTGAGCAAACCTAGGGTTTGGGAAAAATACAAAAGAAGGGTTTTTGGTGGAAATGAAATAAATGAACTTGGGGTTTGAAAATGAAGTCTTATTGTGTCAAAATGGGTGATTTTGGTACTTGGGTTGATATTTTGAAAAGGGGGGGGGGGGATTTGTGCCCTAAAATGACTATCATATCTATTTTGTATAAATAGTTGAAATTGATGTTGTAAACTCGGAATTGGACTAGTATTAAAATGGATGGTGAAATTAAATAGATAATATGTCTCATCTTTGGAAATTTTAAATAAATTATCTGTCTTCAGATTGTATATTTGTTTAGAAATATCTATATTGGGCTATTGGTGAAGGATAACTTTGATTGTTATAGAAATTGCATGTGAATTAGGTGAATTGAAACTATCCCATGGTTGATTATCATTGAATATGATCATGTTGTAAATACATTGTATATGTATGTTTATTTGGGAGGAGAAAGGAGATGTGCTCCATATGTGTGATTATGTGTTTAAATATATCGTATATGTATGATTGTGTGGGAGGAAAAAGGGGATAGACTCCATTATAATTAAGTTGGCCGGAGTGTCCTAGGTGAAAGTCCCAAAATCTATACATGAGTGCCGATCATGCGGACGAAATATCCTTAAAATGACAAATTGAAATCTATACATGGGTGCTGATCCCGTGGACGAAATATCCGTAAAATGGCAATTGGAAGTGTTATGTGTTGATTGTGAAATTGTTGAATTATTGAGTTGTAGTCTCATTTGGGTTATTAAAAAATAATGAAATTGAATCATATACATTGAAATGAATTGGAAGAAAATGAAATGAAATATGGAATCGGTATTCGATGGCAATATATAGTATGAATGTTTTGTCCCGACATTGTATATGCACATATACTTATAGCTTTGTTAAATCTCATATATTATGTTAGATTATTCTTACTGGGCTGTGGCTCACCTTATTTGGGAAAAAACATTTTCAGGTAATGATGACATGCCCCCACCAAGGCAATAACATTGGAGGGATCTTTGGGAAGCAAGAGCTTCTTATTTTGTTTTATTTTTGTATAGCCTAGGGCTAAATCTGTATGATCTAGTCTCCTTTTGTTGTAACCAAGCCAAGGCTTGGAAAGGTGTAAGCCCGAAGGGCATTTATTTATGATAGACTTTTTTAAATTATTAACTTTATGTAATGAAAGGACTATTTACATTTTGATTTATGTTGTTATCTATACGCTTCTGGGATGTATTTATCATATTATTTTGAGGGCGTTACAACTTGATATTAGAGTTTACCGGGTTTGAATACTTTGGGTACGTAGGAAGTGGTTAGCACCACAATGGGTTTGTCTCGCTTGTTAGAGATTTAAATATGGACGATATGTGCTTATATAATAACATGATTATGTGATTATATGGGTATGAGATTTAGTTCCTAAGATGTTGATTAGGTCTACAGGTTTCTAGAAGTCCTATTAGAAGAGCACTTGATCACTGCTATTTCTAATTGGAACTCTAGCAACGCCACGGGACAGTCACTATCTAGGAAGGAAATTCATAAGTGTTTATGTGATTATGTGCTAATGTGGAGTGAATTACTATTGTCCATTGTATTAGGACATGAGTGAATTAGCTTTGACACATTTGTAAATGCGCTAATCTTTTTCGTTACCTTTATTAGGATGTAAGGACGTGGACTTGGTGGTGGTAGGCGTGGTCGGCCTAGAAGGCACGAGGTGCCTATACCGGATGATATTTCGGCACAGGAAGAGGGAGTTGTTTAGGCCAACGTGGCCAAACTAGTTGGTCAACAGGCCATGGGTGCCTTAGCCCATGAAATGGCCAGAGTATTGAGGGAATCTATAAACATTCTCAGAGCTGAGAATCAAGTCCAAGCCCAAGTAGCTGAGGTAGGGCCTTCGTTTCTGAAGAAAGTTTTTTGGGTCTAATCTGGATGAGTTTTTGGGTGACCCAAAGGAGCCACTTAAAGCAGATGAGTGGCTTGAACAGATAGTGAAGACATTCGAGATGTTTGGCATCGAAGAAGACCAGTTAAGGGTGACCTTGACGTCTTTCTAGCTGAAGAGGGATGCGGGTCAATGGTGGAAGTATGCGCATGGGCGTATTGGAGAGACTTGGGAGGCTTTTGTCAGCACCTTCCAGGACAAGTTTCTACCTCCCACGGTTACGGAGAAGTTAAGGGACCAGTTTTCCAAGCTGGTGCAGTTGAACACACTTGTGGTAGAGTTTGAAACCATATTCGCTAGCCTCTCTAGGTTTGCACCTGAGTTGGTGGTGATTGAGAAGCGCCATTGTTTGGAATTCGAGAAGAGGCTGAGGACTGGGCTCATGTTTCGAGTGGCCGGGCCTATGATTAGAGACTATAGGCGCCGTGGAGGTGGCGGCGGCCCATCTTGAGACTATCGTGCAGGCTGAAGAAGAGAGGATGAGGGGTTCTAGGAGGAGTCAGGATAGTCAGGGGAATGTTAAGGGGCAGAGGGGTTCTAACCTTCAGCAGTCCTAAGGAGCACAGTTGAGGTCTACCTTTCCAGTACCGTGTTTGGGTTCTAGGAGAGGTGGTCAGGGGGATGTAACTTTTCTCAAGTGTGGTCAGTTGGGCCACAAGTCTCCAGCTTGCCCGCAGAGAGAAGAAGGGCAGCGAGTAGCTTTATCTTCGGCTCGTTCTCAGGGCCAGAGTAAGGGTAGAGGGAAACCGCCCACTTGTTATCAGTGTGGTCAGGCAGGGCACCTAAAGAGGTTTTGCCCACAGTTAGGTGGCACGTCTGATGCGTCATTAAAAAGGTAGAGCTCCTCAAACTCTTATGCCTTCATTAAAAAGGTAGAGCTCCTCAAACTCTTCACTTTAATCCGAGTAAAAATTTGGTTTCGTCATTTTTGAAGTTTCATCCTTACTTGGCTCGTCTTCTCTCTTTGTGGTCGGAATTTTTTACACTTTGTTATAATTTTTAACTTAGTTATTTGTGGTTGTGTAACAATGGTGGGAGTTGGGAGTAATTTGAGCAAACCTAGGGTTTGGAAAAAATACAAAAGAGGGGTTTTTGGTGGAAATGAGATAAATAAACTTGGGGTTTGAAAATGAAGTCTTGTCGTGTCAAAATGAGTGATTTTGGTACTTGGGTTAATATTTTGAAAATGGGGGGATTTGTGCCCTAAAATGACTATCATATCTATTTTGTATAAATAGTTGAAATTGATGTTGTAAACTAGAATTGGACTAGTATTGAAATGGATGGTGAAATTGAATAGATGATATGCCTCATCTTTGGAAATTTTGAATAAATTATCTGTCTTGGGATTGTATATCTGTTTAGAAATATTTGTATTAGGCTATCAGTGGATGATAGCTTTGATTGTTGTAGAAATTGCATGTGGATTAGGTGAATTGAAACTATCCCATGGTTGATTATCATTGAATATGATCATGTTGTAAATACATTGTATATGTATGTTTATTTGGGAGGAGAAAGGGGATGTACTCCATATGTGTGATTATGTGTTTAAATACATTGTATATATATGATTATGTGGGAGGAAAAAGGGGATGAACTCCATTATAATTAAGTTGGCCGGATTGTCCTGGGTGAAAGTCTCGAAATCTATATTTGGGTGCCGATCTCGCGGACGAAATATTTGTAAAATGGCAAATTGAAATCTATATATGGGTGCCGATCCCGCGACAAAATATCTATAAAATGGCAATTGGAAGTGTTATGTGTTGATTGTGAAATTGTTGAATCATTGAATTGTAGTCTCATTTGGGTTATTGAAAAATACTAAAATTGAATCATATACATTGAAATAAATTGGAAGAAAATGAAATGGAATATGGAATCGATATTCGATCACAATATATAGTATGAATGTTTTGTCCCGGGCATTGTATATGCACATGTACTTATATCTTTGTTAAATCTCATATGTTGTGTTAAATTATTCCTATTGGGCTGTGGCTCACCTTATTTGGGAAAAAATATTTTCAAGTAATGATGGCATACCCGTACCAAGGCAATAACATTGGAGGGATCTTTGGGAAGCAAGAGCTTCTTATTTTGTTTTATTTTTGTATAGCCTAGGGCTAAATCTGTATGAGCTAGTCTCCTTTTGTTGTAACCAAGCCAAGACTTGGAAAGGTGTAAGCCCGTAGGACATTTATTTATAATAGACTCTTTTAAATTATTAACTTTATGTAATGAAAGGACTATTTACACTCTAATTTATGTTGTTATATATATGCTTCTGGGATGTATTTATCGTATTATTTTGAGGGCGTTACAACTACCTGCCCTGTATCTGTTTTGTTAGCGCTAATGGATGTACCACGTATGACTATCTGTGAAATCTGAATGTGAATATGAATCTGTTTCTAATCTAAAATCTATTTTCTGAATATATTATGGACACCATTCATTAAAATCCTTATTTTGTTGTTGTTCGCTAGCCGTCAAATCAATGAATTGAAGTATGTGAATTGTATGATCAATGTGTTTTATGTATGGATGTTGAGGGGTCAACTTTGAGATCCATTTGTGTTATTGGTCAGTACCAAATAGCTTTTGATGACCATATAAACTATGATGAAATTACCAATTGGGGTTATTGACCAACAAATAAATTAAATGAGTTGAACTCTTGTGATAAGAATCGAATGGAACAGATGTTACTCGGGAACAAAAATTTAAATGAGAAAAGCTTTGTGGTTTATTTATGGTACAAGTGTCTTAAGTTTGGAGGACCAAACTTTCTAAGGGGAGAGAGTGTGACAATCCCACTACATTTTATATTTGGCATTCAGTTATTTAAGGAGATTTGGATTTTAATTAGTCGTTATTCTGATTTAATTTGGGATTTACAAGGATTATAAAGCCCAATTGGTAGCGATTTTAATGATGATTTATTTTGAGATTAGAAATTGAAGGTCCTAATGGCCTAAGGAAGTGAAATTAATAAGTTGAATCAATTTAATTTTTAATACGGACCCATTTGAGAGTTTAATTAATATTTGGTTCAGTTTAGTAAAATCAAGATTTGATTAATTCGGTCCAAATTGGAGTCAATTAAGTTAATTATGTTATAAGGTTTGAGAAATTATGATTATTATGAATTAAATCTATTTATGAGGTATCCAATTTGAATATGTAATTTATTGATGAAAATTTTGAGTTTGATCAGAAATTGAAGGCGTAAATGATTTGAGAAAGTAAAATTGATGATGACAATAAGTTTAATTTAATATTTGAAGCCTTTTAGGAGTTTGATTAAAAATCTGATTCAGATTGGTAAAAACTAAATATAATTAATTGGGCCTTAATTGAAGTCAATTAGACTAATTAAATTATGTGGGATTCATGATTAGTTATAATTAGTTTAATTATGTGTTAATCAAGATTTATTAAGATTAAGTGATGCTTAATTAAATTAATCAATTTGATTAATCCTAAACATAAATTAATTTATGAAAGAATCTAGAATTAAGGGTGTAAATGAGCGTAGGTGTATTCAACAAATTAGTGGGTACATGTGCATGTGTAAGGCTGAGGACATGGGGTGAGTTGTGTATGTGTGTGCTGGATAGGGATGTAATTTTGGCCCGCAGCCTGCGGGCGGCCCGAAGCCCACCCCGGCCTGAGATGGGCCCGATCGGTTAAGGCCCAAGCCCAAGCCTAGGCCGAGGCCTTGGGCTAGGGCCTAGGCCATCATTTTGAATCCCAGCCCGGCCCATGGGCCCGCTCAAGGCCCGCCCAAGGCCCAGTGTTATTTTTAATGGAAAATAATAAAATTTTGGTAGAAAAAAAAAATTTGTTTAGGCCTGCCCAAGCCCGCCTAAAGCTCGAGCCCAGACCCAAGCCTAGGGGCCCGGCCTGCCCAAAGCCTGAATACCTCTAGGCCTGAGCTTGGGCTTGGGCCTAGTTTTCTAGCTCGTGGGTTGCCCTGGCCAGGCCTGATTTTTTGGCGGGAGCCCGTGTAGACACCCCATTTTTTACCGCCCTTAAGATTTGGGCGCTACTGATGGTTTTCTTTGGTGATGAAAGATGTGCAGGCTATGCTATGCAAAAGGTCGGTTTCTTTGGCAAGGAGAGCGTCAAATCCAAACCTCATACCCCATTGTTGGACCAAAAGATTTTGGATCTTAAAATCCTCTCTTTCAAAATATTTTTGAAATAAAGTTCCTACGATGTTCCGAGGCTCGTATTTTGTCAAATGTTGCGCTTTTCAATAAACCGAGTAAGAACAAAGGGGAAATGAATGAAAGAGAGATGTAATCTTGGAAAAATCTTTCAAAACACCTTGCTTTGGGGGTTTGGAGTTGAAGAAAAGAAGAGAAAAGGGAAGAAACCAAGTTAAAGAAGAAGGTGGGTATAAATCGCTAAGAGAAAATCGAGCGGTCCTCGCTAAATCAGGCTTATCTGTCGATGCACTTGGGTTTAAGCTATGAGGCCACCACCGTTAGAAATAAGACTTCCGGGGCTTCATTTTACACTCAAGAATCTCCTAAAGCCAAGTCCGGATGGGGAAGATATGATTGGTTGAAGTAGGGCATCAATGCGGTTGGATCGAAATTGCGTGGCTTCACCAAAATAGGCATAACTTTTTACACAGATGGAATTTTAATGCAAGGTTGGCGCCATTGGAAAGCTAACTTTTGAGGCTTCATTTTGGACACCTACCGACCACTTTTGGCCTTGGCAAACACCTACCGGCCAGCAAAAGTAGCCGGTCGACCAGTTTTCTGGTCGGCAGCTTTTCACCTGCTCCCTCACAGCTGTATCTTCCAGCTGGCACAGCTGGAAAGCATTTTGGCTATCCTCCATACACGTGTATGGAGGGATTTCCTTGGCCCTTAGCTTCTTGGAGAAGCTTATGCTTTTAATCTCTATAAGAGGGAGACTCCTCCTCCCTCATCTGGTTCAGAAAAAATTGTTGAGGCTCATACATATACTCCCCCTTTGTATCTCTATATTTGGCCTTCAAAACTCCATTGTTCTTGCACCATTGCACTACATCTCTTAGCCTAACCTCTCCATCATCCATCTAAGCACCTTGGAGCTCATTTTCAGAGGTTAAAGGTTTGCTACTTTGGTCCAAAAGCTGTTGGAGGTCTTCTCTACAAGGGTAACACTCATTTCCTCCTTTTAAGCATTATTTTGCTTCACATCTTAGCTCCATTTGCAAGCATATTTGCGCTTTGTCATAAACAAAAAAAAGGTCTTGTTTTAAGCTTCTTAACATGTTTGTTTAAGACCTCTTTTCTGTTGGGGGTCATCTACCCCCTTTGCATCCTTTATTTCTCTTTGTTTTGAGCCATGCATTAGGGCTTTTGTGTTGAGCTTTGTTGGCCCTTTTGACCACTGAAATCCAATGGATTTTCAGTGGTTATTATGTGTTTTTGAGCATCAAAATCAGAGAGGGGTGATCCTCTCACCCCTTGTCTTGTTTACTAGCTTTCTTGGCCTTACAAAGGAGCCCCTATTTGCATGTTTTCAAGCCATGTTTCAGACTATTATTTGTGATTTTTATGACCTACATGACCTCTTTCCAGAGGTGGTTTTTCCATATTAAGTGTCCATCTTGCATGTGTAAAGTAACCCTCTTCATGGCCTTTCAAAGGAGCCTTCACGTGCATGCTTCCTAGCCCCCTTTCAGGCCCTTTTTGATGAGTTTTAGGGCCCTCATAACCTCTGTCTAGAGGTGGTTTTGCCATTTTTGATGTCTATCTTGCATGTGTAGAGTAACCCCTTGCATAGCCTTTCAAAGGAGCACCTCATTCTAGCATGTGTTGACTGAGTTCCAGTGGGTTTTTGGTCATATTTTGGCATTCCATGTTTCTATTTTTGGCTGGTTTGGTAGCCTCTTTATTGCCTCACATACTTGTAGTGCAAATCTCCTTTACTAGCTTGTGTTGCATGCTATTTCGGTCCTTGATTCTAGTACTTTTTGGCCATGCCTTAAACTGATTTTGTGCATGTTTTAGACTGCCTTAGCTCTGTTTTTATGGCTCATGGTCGAATAATGCTTGCTATGCATGGTTGTAGTTCAATACCCTTACCTAGCTTTGAGTTTTGGGGCCCATTGCATGCTTGTGTTGAGGTGTTTCCATGTTTTGGGGCCATTGTGCATCATATTTCAGAGCTGGATCATGTGCCATTCTATGCCATATTTCATCCTTTGCCATGCTTTGTTAGAGTTGCATGTTGTGCCTTAGGATCGGTTCTTTGCATTCGTGCATGTTTGCATGTATTTCGGTTGTCTCATTTTCACAATGGCCACTGATTTTGGCATGCTTGCGAGCTATCCATGGTAGTTTAAGTCCATCTCACCATGTTGTTGCATGCTATACATGTCCACATGTTTAGGTTGCATGCCTATTGCATATTGCATGTTAACATGCTCATGTTGCATTAGATTTGTTGCATACTTGAGTTACTTACATGCTTGCTTGCTTACCTAGGTTGCATTGCATTGTGTGTACATCCCTTGCCTCTTGATCAATCACGATAGAGGTTGGAGCCCTTTATGTGTTTTATGCATTTCATTCCATATTGAGTTGCACACTTGGCACCTTTGGCCATCATGCATTGAAATGTGTGATTGATGGTCCGAGGGTCGAGAACCATACTTCCTTGAGTTCATGACATGATAGGGAGGGTGGTCGTGCATACATTTGTCTTGTAAATTCCTTGCCATGCAATCGCTGTTCTTCGCAAAGAAACCAAGTGTTCATAGAATCGATGGCCAGTCGGCCATCTTCAGTGCCAGTCGGCTACCAAATTCCAGTCGATGGCTCTACTTTTGGTCGGTGACTACTTTCCAATGGCCGGTGGTCCTATATTTTGGCCGGTGGCATCCCATAATGTCCAGGGAGTAATTTAGAGGCATCTCAAGGATTTTCACAGTTCTAAGAGGTGCAAAACAGTGCAAACAGAGGCAATATGTGGCATAGCAACGGGTTTCCGAGCGAGGCGAATCGAGCATGCAAGCATTTGACCCTCTTCCCGAGGCAGCTTTATTGCTTTAATAGCTTAAATAATTTGTTAATTAATTAAGGTTTTGTAATATTTAATTAGCTAGAGTAGTTAATTATTTATTTGGTTTGTATTATTCTTTTGGCCCCTCTAAGAGAGGGCAGATTTTGTAATAAGCGTGCGTGTGTGTGATGCATGTTTTCCAACCCCACGTCTTTCTCCCTTTTACTTACTTGCTTTCACTGGTTAGTCTTAGGGCACGTTTCAATTAGCATACTTATGATAGCATGTTTGCATACATTCATTCGTATTGTATGCACCGGGCTTGGTGCATCATACTAATTGCGTAACATTTCAATTCTAACTTGAATACGTGTATCGAGTTATCGCATTTCACATGCCATTTTTAGGGTAGCCGAGCCTATCTTAGTTGCATTTTGCATGCGTTGCATTAGCCATTGCTAACATGAACTAGGATCATGCATGATTACTAACTAGTTTCTTGTTTTGGCTCGGAGTACTCGGTAACTGTTTATGCTTTAGCATCCTTGCATGCGAATAAGTGACTGCCATGATAGCATGCTTACCATGAGGCTGCGTGCTTATGTGATATAACTGCCTAAATGCCTGTGGGTGAAGGTTGGATTACTTGAATTAGATCAATTCATTGAAATCCGTGTTTTAGCCTGCTTGTGAGTAGCAAACTCCAAACCATTTTCCAAACAAAACGGATATGCGATGCTTTGTTCCAAATTAGGAAATCTAGTCTATACTTGTGTGTTGTTCGCATCACCTAGTAATTCTAGCTAATAAACCGGAATAAGAGCACATGTGTTTTCAAAAACTCGATATCATGTTTAGTAGTGGCCGATCTTTGATCGGGCGAGCGGGGGTGCTCATAGCTGACCTTCCCTAATCGTACCCAAGTTCCCGAGCCGAGGCAACTTTGGTGATGACGGACACGTGGCCTTAGGCACGAGTCAAAGTTTCCTAAATTCTCCCAAAATAAAATATTTAGGTGGCGACTCTGTATCTGGCAAAGTAGTCCATGTTTGGCACTTCTTTCTAAAAATCTATTTTTCAAAATGATTTGCCGGATTTGGACTCTTTGGTGATTTATCGGTCTCGCATTGCACTTTGCGGGATTAGATTCAGAACCATGACATTTGAGTCCTAAACTGTAGTAAGCCCAAATGAACAAAACATGATTCCCTCCTGGGATGTTCGGGGACGTCTACAGCCCGCAAGGCCTGACATGGGCCCGGGTACACCCCTAGTGTTGGTGAGTTCAAGAAGAGGTGTACTTTCATTGGGCTCAAAAACAAACATTTGGAGAAGTAAAGAAAAAAAAAAAAAAGAGTGAGAGAAACAGAGAGGAAGAAGTGGACTCAATTCTTTTTCTTCTTTAGGAAATGTGTTTGCTAAATACGGTTTAGAGAGGGAGAGAAGAACTGAGTGAGGGAGAGAGGAACCGAGAGAGAGAGAGAGAGAGAGAGAGAGAGAGAACTCAAACCATTGTGCTGGAAAAAGCTTTGGAGAAGTGGGTTCAAGAGATCTAAGTGAAGAAAAGAGAGGGAACTCAAGGAATTAAAAAAGAAATTCAGCCATTGAAGACTTAAGGTAAGGATTTCAAGCATGAATTTTGTAGAATCCTTGTATTATACTTGAATTAAAGATGAGTTTGGGTTCAATTTCATATAATTTGGAAGAAATTAAGTTAGGTTCATGGTTATGGAAATAAATTATTTTGGGTTTGATGATATAGTCTTGCATGATAAATTATTTTGGGTTTGATGATATATTCAACAAGTTTAATATTCTAATTAAACATGCATCATAGGATTTCAAAGTTTTGAGATTTTATTTCATGTTCAAAGGTTTATGGGTTTGGAATTGGGTTTGATATGAAGAAATTAATAAAAATCAAAATTAGAGCAATTCTAATTAAGTTTATTTAGTTTTGATCTTAATTTCATACATGCAAAGTTTCATAACTCCAATTTCATGATTTAAAGGAAAATAAAAAAGAGTTAAGAATCAATTTCATGTAATTTAAAAGAAATTAGTGAAAGGATGAAGGAATTGCATTAAATTCAATTGTAGAAATTAAATTAGAATTGATCATTTTGTGGGTTTGATTTTGTTGTCATTGAAGGATTGATTTCACATAATGAAGAGAAAAAGGAAAGTTTTGTAAACACAAGTTTATGAAAATTTGGAGCTTAATCTTGAATTAAAAGAGTTTGGATGTAAATGGTTAGAAATTAATCGTGTTTTCTTGATATTTAAAAGAGATTATACGGTTTTAACAAAGTTGTACTAGACCCCAAGTATTGAAATGCAATCTGGAAGCTTAACTTTTTAGCTTTGAAAACCCAGAATTTTTACATATCGCTCGAGCGACCAATTGGTGGGTTGACCAATGATTATGAGCTCCCAGTATTTTTACAGAGCTTTGCATACCGCTCGAGTGACCAAATGTGCGCTCGAGAGAGTCCTGTTTCAGAAAATTTTGAAAAGCTGTTTCATGTTTCGATTTTTGTTCTCTTTTATTTCTAAGCACTCTTAGGCATACATTGGGCATTATAAATGAATCACAAGAGTAAGAAAGAAGGATAAGAGAATTAAACAAGTTAAGAACAGAATGAATTGTATTGTGACCTGATTTCTATGTGTATTATGAATTGTCTAGGGTCAATTACAAGGGTGAATCAGGCATCTGAACACTGTGAGTAATATTTTAGTAAAGATATGTTCAAGTATGTTATCTTCCAAATGTTACTTCTGTATAAGCTTTATGGATTTGTATGTTTGAATTATAAATGAGTATTCTAAATGTCAGTCTTTTGCATAAGGCTAATTGAATACTGTTAGGTTTTTATTCTTGGCAATCTTGTTTGACAAAACTCTTTTCAGTTGTACTTTTATTCGCTCTTTTATTTCAGTGCAACTATGAGTATTTAGATGCGAATCCAACTCGAATTGTGCCTTGCGGAGAAGTTTCAGAAGATAATTCTTTTATGTTTGCCACTTTGTTGACTATGTTGGAGATCAAGATGCCCGGGCAGCTCGCAGGGGTCTAGAGGGCAGCGCTCCTTGGTGGGTTTGGGGCAGCACCTAGGCGGGGTAGAGGTGCCGTGCCCCCGAAGCCAGAAGCAAAATTGCAGTCGAAGTTGCTTGTCTACTTGATTGGCTATTTGTGCGCTTGAGCGGAGAATCTTTAGTTCCAGAAGTTTGACTTGTCTGCAAAAGTACTGGAAGTTGGGATTTTACGCTTGAGCAAACTTTCTTGAGCTCGAGCGAGGTCCGCTCAAGTGGTCATTCCTACGCTCGAGTGGAAAATGCGATTCAGTTTTTTATAAATATGTGTTTCAGTCAGATTTTAGGGTTCGGCTTCCAGATCTTCTTTGAGGGTTCTAGGGTTTTCCTTTGGGGCTATTTTGCTATTTTGCTATTTTTCTTTGATTTTCAATTGAGTATTTAACTCTTGTTTGAAAAGTATACATCAAAGGATTATTTGTTTTGTTCAATACAAAAGAGAGTGTTGTTCTTCGGTGGATTCTGTGGAATTCGAGCCTGAAGCTTTGGTGGATTCTAGAGTAGCTCATCGTCATGGATTCGGACATTGGCGTTGTGGGTTCAACATTAGGCAAGATGATTCCGAGGTGAAGATCAGGGCTGGAAGAGGCACATAGGGGTCGGTTCAATTCGGACGTGGATTCGCTAGGTAATTGAGAGTACACTTGTGTAATTCGTTTTGTCTTCTTAGTGGATTGTTTTGTGACTTTTGCATGTGATTTTTTTTATCACAATTGGAGGCGCTCCAATTGTGGTTTTTTCACATTAAAATCGTTGTGTCGATTTGTCTTGATTGTTGATTAGAATTGTTATTTATTGCTTAAAATTGGTACATAATCACAAATCAATATCTAGGGGGTTTTTAGATTTTTCAAATACAAATATGATCATGATCACGAGTATGAAACACACA